>JAWDGP010000011.1:0-70000 GCA_033675545.1 Elysia crispata | reverse complement strand
AAGGTAAATGATTTAAATATAATTCATTGGCTTTCTGTCTGTCTGTTGTGCAGACATATTAATATTAATAAGACCATTTCTGTGAGTTCTAGTTTGACTTCCGATTCACATGATAGTTTGAAATATATAACATCAATCTTCAAGTCTCTCTTTCCTTTAATCTCTGTCTGTCTGTCTCTCTGTCTGTCTGTCTGTCTGTCTCTCTCTCTCTCTCTCTCTCTCTCTCTGTACTCACGAGGAGGCGGTTGATACTGTGCAGGTAGACACTGCACTCCAGCCAACTCCTCATCTATACAGTCCTCCTGACCCCAGGGGTTGGCCGGACAGTCAATGAGTGACTGTTCTTGTCCTGTGCACCTGACGTTGTCCAGTCCTATGGTAGGGTTGCTTGGTAATATGCGATGCTCCTGAGGTATGCCTGGCTTTGGGGTGTAATTATCTGTGCTTGAGATGCAAAAAGAACATAGGAATAAGTTCAAAATTCATGTCTTTCACATTATGTGCAAAAGAATAACAGTGTTCAATATTATTTTGATTATTCTTCTAATTAACATAAACCTGGTAGCTCATAGTCTCATTAACTATAGGAATTGAACATTTCACTCCACAAAGGCTTATCTTTCTAAGGTAAGTTGACTGTAAGAAGAAGTGCAAAAAGATTTTTCACCACTCTTTTGACTGTGTTTAGCAAGCTCTTGATTTGCAAACTTCACATTATGTGCTGCCTATGCTACAAATGTACACAAAAGAAGTTGAGAAATTATGCTGTTTTTCATCAGGAAATAATTTCAACCATTTCATAAATCATACCTTCCTTAAAAATTAAAAATTCAAAAATCTCTTCAATCCACTACATTTAGAATATTTTCTCTATATTTCTTTGTTTAAAATTTTATGAAAAGGCAGTAACTTTTGGAAAATTTTCCTGATGTTTTTAATATCAGGTAAAAAAAGAAACAAAAACAACTCCTATTTTACCTTATTTTAATGATGGACTGTTAGGCTATTTAGGATTATAAATATTAGTGTAGGTGAAGATGGTGATGATATTGATGATAAGGATTGTAACAATGATGACAGTGACAAAAATAACATTATGTTAGGACAGACTATTTAAAAAAGCACTGTCATGTTGATCCCTGTATAAATTATTTGTGGCTGCTGATTTATAGGTATCAGTGAGTGATCACTTTCCATCTACAAGCATGCAGCTATATCATTAAAAATGAAATCACAGCAGCAACGCCAATAACATTGCTATGACCAACATCAAGGATGTATTACTCGAAACAGAGCTCGCGGCAGACAACTAGGGCAGACAGCGCACTCCAGCGATCATCACAGACAAAGCCCCACTGGTTGCTGGGATTTCGAACCTCTACAAAGCCCATGCCATCAACTCCTGCCTTGCCATAGAGTCTCACATTTGGGTCGGGATTAGTTCCAGTCTGAGCTGTAGGGAAAGGGGGAGAGCACAATCGCTGCATGTAGTAGATTTGTATAGAGCTCAATTCAATATGCTTAGTGAAAGTACATATGGGCTAAAAGATTGATTATGAAAAAAAAATGATAATCAGATTTTCAAATTCCAGACTTATGAGCAAAAAGGCTTCCACAACTTATGTTATTAGTAAAAGCTTTAGGCAGTATTTCATTGTTTGTACTACCCATTATGCACAGTTAGTGATGAAGGCACAGACTTCAGTTTAATTGTAAGTCATACAGTCTTTAGGTTTGATTTAAGTACTATCAGTCCAAAGCAAGTATGTCAGCTTGACAGGCCTAAGGTAATACATTTATGAAATTGACATTTGAGTAGCATTGACTCCAGGAACAATATAGATGTTAGTCAAAAATGCTGTACTGTGCCGCCTGCTGTTCAGCCACTAGTTCCGAGTACTATGAAAATTCGGACCTTATGTTTGCCTAAAACTTCCTTAATTTACAGGAAAAACTAGAACAATTTTGTATCTGATTCAAGATTTTCCACATCTATGTATTTATGAAAACATCATGACTCCTTCCTGCACAACAGTGCCGTAAAAATAAACATATTTCTATATAATTTCAATTTGGTCAAAGACTTCTCTTATCTAACCTCTTGTACTGTACGGTTACAATAGCAGTCTAAAGACTTCCATGGATAACACAACTGTCTCATCAACATGATCCAACCAAAGGCTGATCTCTATATTTAATTTTGTAGAAAAATTTCCTAAGGCTTTTTTGAGTAGAGAGATCATTAAACAATAAGCCTTCCCATAGCAAACTATGATTTATTTGGGTGATAATCTATCTTTACGTCATTGTAATCCATAGCTTTCCTAAAAAAGGAAGGTGCCACTTCCCCGACCTAACTCGCTTACCACAGGCCCCAATAATGACATCTGGTACCGCCGCGGTAGTTGTCACAGGTTCAGGTCCCTGCTCGCCTGGCCCTAGGTTGTCGTTACATCTAACCCCAACAATAGAGTCTGTTGATGGTGAGCAGTCCGATTCTTGTGCAGCAATACACTCAGTCAAGGTCGGCTCATCACCTGTGCACACCGTGTCGTCCATGAAATACTCCGCAGGTGGGCTGTTTGGGAATCCTACTGTATTAAAGACTGAACCTCCATTTCTGAAGAAATAAAGTGGTTTTGCTATGTTTTTTTTCCTCTTGGTAATAAAATCATAACTACATTTCAAATAATGAATTCAACTTGACCACAAGGGAAGTACTGTACTTAAACAAACCATTATTGTAATATATAGGCAGACATGATTGGAGGATATTTGCCCAGCTTGTTGAAAGATTACACCATAATCAAATTCAAGCCTAGACATCTACTTTTACAGAGAAATCGTATTGTTGGTCTATATTTCAACAATTTCATAACTCAAAAACATTTTTTCTTCGGAATTAAGGTTTTTATTGTTTATTATTGAGGATGATACTACATCAATATAATGTAAGAATAACGTAATAGAAGCATGCTGCCTGCACTGTTCATAGCTGTTCTGCTGACCCAGAGAGTAGGTACCAGCATACTGGACCTCTATACCATTTTTTCGATCAAGATGCTGAAGAGTTTCATAAATGTTCACACCTCAACGTTTTGGTTTCTTTTCTTTACTTAACTAGTAGTGCAATTACTCTATAGATCTCTATCCTTGAACCTGTTCTCTTTACATTGCACATTCAGTTTTAATTCAATTTTATAGAAGAGCACCAGTAAAGATTTTGTCTCTGTGCTGCTGATACTCAGTAGTATGAAGTGTGTAAATTTAAAAGTACGTCTGCTTTAATTGCCACTACTTCTAATTGTATTTATATGGTTAAGCTGTGGATGATCAGCAATCAATTTAAACTTAGCAATAACAAAGCTGAAATTATACTTATGGAAATAGTTTTAAAATTTGCCTCAAACAACAATGGCCATTTGATAAGTAACAGTAAAAAAGTACAAAATCTTGGTTTCTCATTGATTATAAGTCTATGTCTTTAAGCATTACTGGACTTTGTAAGAATTCATATGTCCAGATCAGAAAATTGGCAGCATGAGAAGTTCTTTAACCCAGACCGTTGTAACATCTCCAGGTCTATCCAAACATGCTTAAAGTAATGTTTACAGAATGTCTCTCAATCCAGAGACTTGTTTAACTGACTGCAACTGATTCAGAAAAGTGCAGCTAGGCTAATGATGAAATCAAAATCAGAAGCCTGTTAATAAACGCATTATTAACAAAGTGTGCATGATTTGCTACAAATGTCTTGATCAGACCACTTTGCTTTATCTCTCTGAATGTATCAAAGTATATACCTTGTCTGCAAGAAATCTTATGTTATATCATCATCTCATAAATGTATCCTCATGTATACAACAAATTTTTTTGGTCATTATTCATTTTTTTACCATTCAGATCCTTAAATATGGACTGATCTTCCAAACGCAACCAGGGGAGCATCATCTTTAGAAATTTTCAAAAATATTACATTAACACAGCACTTGTTCAGCGATAATATTTAGACAGAGCAAAATGTTTATACAGTATGCCAAATTATCTTGTCATTTACATATTATATTTCTTTCACTACTGTTATACTTTCATCTAGCTGTAATGGATCTGTCCCATTTGATTGTAAAGTGCATTTTGCATGCTTCATCATGGAAGTGAGTAATTAGAATGTAATTTTTTATATCATTATTATTATTATTTCTTGTTTATAAAGTCAGTAAATCTTACTCAGAATTTTTTGTCCTTTATTTTCTTATTTTTTTTCATACATGTAGCTCAGAATTCCACGGGTAGAATGTTGCGGTATTAACTTGCTCAGTATTCACGGTTTGCTTACAAAAACCCAATATACACATTTTTAACTTTGCATGTCTATTTTACCTTTCAAACCAACATTAAAGAGAAGAGAAACCACTCTTCTTTTTCTTATTTACTTGTTTGCATATCTAGATCTAAATAAATCTTTGTTTGGCTGTTCAGAAAAGTTAGAACAAGATCTAGGCTTGTAGACTAGATCTAGATCTAGATCCAGCCTTGAATGTGTAAAAATGTAGTGAATGGATTCTCCAACCCATCCTTTTTTTTTTGCCTTAGTGTGTAATAAAGGTCTGAATGAGGGTATTCTCTTCTTTTTTTTTTTCATTCATATTATGTGCTTCAGTACTGTAACAGTGTGGAGATTTTTTTTCTCCTTTTAGAAATGGGTGTGTCACCTAAAAATTTATAAAAAAAAAAAGAACTAATCAATATTTCATTCCAAAACTTATTTACTTTGCAGTTTAGAAATATCTACGAATACAGCAAATTCTACGTTTTTACATTCATAACTTTTTGAAATATGGTGTTTTAGATTTACCTAAGCTTTTTTAAAGGTAGTGCTGAGTGAGTCTAGCCAAGTCTCAAGCATTCAATCGATGCCCACCATCTAACATAAGTTTCTATACAGACCTGCATATTGCCAATCTTTCCACATGGCTATTATAGAGCACTGGTGACTTTGACTTACGTAAATCCAAGCATTCGACAAACAACAACAGCATCAACAGCGTCGAATGCATCATCACATATGGCACCCCATTCAGGATCTCCATTGATTTGAATTTGTACAAGACCCTCTTGGGCGGTGACACCTCCAGAATTTTCGTTCACTAGTCTGATGCCTGTCACATTTACAGCTGAAATTAAAACCCATTAACAAAGTTAAAAGTACTCTAAAAAAGGTTTGCAGCATTAATAGCATTTCATTTTCACCCTTATTTTTTTCTTTTTCAACACAAAACAGAGAGATTTCATTTTTTATTTTTAGCATTTCAGTCCATACATAAAAACCATACATCAACATTTGATGGAATCAATTCATTTTTAAATAATCAGCACTATTATAAATCAGAATTCACACTGATGAGTAGTATAGTATTATTCTGTTTGTGCATCAAAAACAATCTCAAGAAAAGATAAGTAGAAAAAATAAAAAGAGAGAGAGAGAGAGAGAGAGAGAGAGAGAGAGAGAGAGAGAGAGAGAGAGAGAGAGAGAGAGAGAGAGAGAGAGAGAGAGAGAGAGAGAGAGAGAGAAGAAAAGACGATATAAAGAAAATAAGAATAAACGATAGAAAAAATTTGAATTAGTGAGAGAAAATGAGAGACGAATAATAATCAGAAGTGAGGCAAAGGCATTAAAGGAGTGTTTTTTTATAAATAAAGACGGGCAGCAACAATCAGGGCAGAATTATTAAATGGTAGAAGTAGTTTTAGTAGCAGCAGCAGTTGTGGTCGAAGTAGTAGTAGTAGTAGTAGTAGTAGTAGTAGTAGTAGTAGTAGCAGCAGTAGCAGCAGCAGCAGCAGTAGCAGTAGTAGCAGTAGTAGTAGTAGTAGTAGTAGCAGTAGTAGTAGTAGCGGTAGTAGTAGTAGCGGTAGTAGTAGTAGTAGTGGTAGTAGTAGTAGTAGTGGTAGTAGTAGTAGTGGTAGTAGCGGTAGTGGTAGTAGCGGTAGTGGTAGTAGCGGTAGTGGTAGTAGCGGTAGTAGTAGTAGTAGTGGTAGTAGTAGTAGTAGTGGTAGTAGTAGTAGTAGTAGTTGTAGTAGTAGTAGTAGTTGTAGTAGTAGTAGTAGTGGTAGTAGTAGTAGTGGTAGTAGTAGTAGTGGTAGTGGTGGTGGTGGTAGTAGTGGTGGTGGTAGTGGTGGTGGTGGTGGTGGTGGTGGTGGTAGTAGTAGTAGTAGTAGTAGTAGTAGTAGTAGTAGTAGTAGTAGTAGTAGTAGTAGTAGTAGTAGTAGTAGTAGTAGTAGTAGTTGGAGGAGAAGGCCTAAAAGTAGTGAATGTGGTGGTAGTTGCAGGCCTATTGATCTAGATATAGATCTTAGGTGATAATATTCATGCCTTTTACGTTTATAGAAGTATTCTCATCATTGCTTCAAATTAATTAAATCTTATAAGAAATCAAGAGGGGAGATTTTATCTTTCTAATCTTTTTCTAGAGGGAGATCAAAAGTTACACGTACCATCACAGAATGGCGTCCTTAGTTGCAAGATGGCGAAAATCACCGTCGTCAATAACACACATTGCATTGTTGGTTTTTATTCTACTAAAGTATAAAAGCGAGCTCTAACACTATTTCAAATTTTTTGGTTAGAAAAGATCTGCAGTAATTACTAGTTCTCTTTATTTCAATCGCATGAAGATTAATTACGTTTCTTTTACATTGATCTAGAATCTAGAAATTCAAAACACTGGTAGTATTGACGCGAGGTGCCTTAGCAGTTCGGCACACCAGTTACCGACCAGCCCTAACGCATGCGCAAAAGCATACATGTCTTTCTGCCTAAACTCTGGGCTTAAAATAATCCACTGAGGCGCGTCCCGGGTAGTTTCATGTACCGGTTGGTCTAAATCAAGATCAGATCTAATCACTGAATCTTAACTTGATTGAAAAAATGGGGTATAGTTTTTTTTATTAATTTTTCCCAGTTTTGATTTATCTCAATATTCATAGATCCATCTCAGAAAAACATTGCAGAGTATGCTTGATTGAGTTGAAACAAAAATGGGAACATTTCAAAAGACGACCAGCGAGGTTACCCTGGAAACAGCTATGTTTTCGCCGACATCAAGGGTTTTTTTTTTTAATGCTTACCGATTTCATCTAGAGTGATGGTAGCAGGATTATGAAAGCATCTCTTATTAAAAATTGAAAACACATAGCATCTAAGAACAATACATTCGCGGTAGAAAAAGCCGTTAGAGAGAGAGAAAGAGAGAGAGGGAGAGAGAGAGAGAGAGAGAGAGAGAGAGAGAGAGAGAGAGAGAGAGAGAGAGAGAGAGAGAGAGAGAGAGAGAGAGAGAGAGAGACTGGGGGACAGAAACGTGTAGCCGGGAAAACACATATAGGTGTCGCTTGTTATGAAACAACTCCATGCCATTTGGTTCAGGATAAAGTAAAATATTTAACATAATAACTTAGTCATAACAGCATCACTTTTACGGGTACCGATACTGTATGTTATTTGAAATTTTTCTGAAACAAGTTATTATCCATTTATGATAAGAATGTTTCATTCTCTCTCTCCCTCTCTCTCTCTCTCTCTCTCTCTCTCTCTCTCTCTCTCTCTCTCTCTCTCTCTCTCTCTCTCTCTCTCTCTCTCTCTCTCTCTCTCTCTCTCTCTCTCTCCCTCTCTCTCTTTCTCTCTCTTTTTACCCCCCAAAAAATATATATATATATATATATATATATATATATATATATATATATATATATATAGAAGATCTTACCTTAAATTTCCATGCATACATATATAAACGAACATATATATATAAACGAACCCTCCTTTTCTAAGTCTTAAGGTTTGTAATGTAATTATATAATTATAGTAAAGGTCAGAATCATACGGCTTGTAATGATTTATCATTGCCAATTTCTCTACTTTGGTTCCTAAAGGTTTGTCGGTTCTTCATTTACTTATGAACTTGGCCGAACACGCATTGCCAATAAAAATCAGTATTTATCGCTTGCATAATTATTTAAATTGCTCTTACTATATTTGAGATAGTATTTGACTAGTTTAATGACGTTTGTTTAGTTAGTGGCGTTTGAAAGATATACAGCTACTTGATGTCTCTGCAACATTGCTGTGGCATTTTTGGGAGTGTCTCCCTTCGTAAATTTTCCAGTAAAGCTTCAACCCAGCATGACATAGTGAAAACATGACAAAGGCAGTTGGATAGTAAACTGTTGTGTGGGTGTTTGGATAGTAAACTGTAGAGAAGGTGTTTGCGTGCGTGTAAGTAACGGTGAGGGTTCGGAAGAGTGCCTCACTCAAACAAGTAAATCCAATAGATCTCTAAATCATGGATAAATGAGAAGTGTTTCTAGATCTAGATAACTTGTTATCGAAATCACACCTTATGACCCTTAGTGCTGAGGTCAAACTAGTTCACATAACAACAACAACAACAACATCAACAAAGTTAGAATACTTTTACTGACATCTATAGTGTACCTTATATAAAATTTCTTAGAAAATCTAGGTGACACAGGACTAGCTCAAGCGTTGCTGCGGTTGTCGTTGACATAAACATGTTTGGAACAGGTGCACACCGCTTCTGATCGATCGGCCGTGTAAAGCCTGTCACACCAGTCACCAGTCACCAGTCCCTGTGCCTGTGTGTTGTGCTTAAAGCTATTGATCTGAACTGAACAAGCACAACACAGTGCCAGACCAGTCTTCGTTACCACAAGCACCGCCGCAATATGTTTTAACATGTTTCATTTATTACTGCGAGAAAATTCTTGAGTTTTTCATTGCGCCTTTTATGCACAGGTGAGTGAAAACAGAGCTGAGAATATTTACTTGCTAATGATTTAAAAACTGTTCTTAGGCACTTCAAAACCATGTAAAGTGAAATAAAATGAATTAGGATTGACAAATCTAAAGATTGAACATACAGTATTCAAAACTACATTTCTACTTTTAGGAAGCGGACTCAACACATGTAAAAACATAGTTTTTTTTTTGTTTTTTTTTAAGGAAGACACAATTTCCTGGTAAATACATTACTATGAGATAAGATAGACCATTAAGGCCCCATTTATGGAAATCCGGCTCGGACATATGGTACTAAGGCATCAAAAGGACACAGACGGGTTTTAGATATGCTTTCATAAATATTTTAACTATCAAAACATACTATGATACTTAACAATTCATCGGAATGAATAATTATTTCAATTGTACAAAATTATAATTGTGCATAATGTGTACACATACATAAACAATAAAAAATAACATAAGAGCTTTAATGATAACGTAGTCTAAATTCATAGATTCTCTGCCCTAATCAAATAAATGATCTAAGGTCCTACTCAGTCGACTGCCTTTCTCTGCCTTAATCAAATAAATGATCTGATGTTTTACTCAGTCGACTGCCTTTCTCTGCCCTAATCAAATAAATGATCTGATGTTTTACTCAGTCGACTGCCTTTCTCTGCTCATCCTTGAGTGTGAAAGATTAAGTGGAGGCCACTCTTTGAACCGGTGAGTCTGATGTATTATTTACCAGTCTCAATTACCAACGATTTAAGGCAGTTGGAACCCGCAAGAGGTCAAGACCTTCAAAATTTACAACATAATTTAAGAAACTATAACAGGCCAGCTTCCATCAGCTTTTACACAAAGTGCCCGGTACCGTAATTGCATCTTTAGCTCTTACACTCATGGCAAACCTACAGTGGGAGAAAGGAATTCTGTATGCACGTTGCGCTTGACAACAACTGGGACCTTCATCTTTCTTCACATCTTTTATAAAGTAGTCTAGTCTTCGTAGCATGGGGAAGGTACATTGTTCTGGGTTAAGCATATAAAATATCAGCTTGATCAGTGCAGGATAATCATGTTTAAATTAACATCATTTGTAAATCAACCAGTTCAATGGTTTAAAAAGCCTGATGTGTTACAAATTAAATTTTAAAGGTATGTGTCTTTAACACGACAGAAGAAATAAATTTTGAATTTTCTCGATTGCGTTCTTTTTCACATCTGCTTATAATCACTGAAACATTATAATTAACATTAATTTGACATTTTTTCAAAGTACATCTAGTAATGAGAAAAGTAAATAATGCTGATGCATATCTTAAGATGGAATAGAATTAAACTTACAACAAATACAAACAAAATAACTTGACATCCAAATGATTGTAATGACGTAGAGGAATAGTTGAGACATTATACGACCGTATCACTCTTATTGTTACAGCTGGTCTCTTCTCGTCTTTACTGCACTACTCTGGTGAACATAACAGTACTGTATTAGCAACTTTCAACAAAACCTGTTCACTTCAGGATTTTGTTGAGGAATTACTGGAGTCCGCGCTAGTTGGTCTTAAACCTGTCAAAATACACTCTTACAAAATTAAAATATTCAAATTTTTCACCGCACTCAGGCGTCTCTGCTGACTACGACTTTGTCTAAAGACTACTACCTTTAAGAGATTACAAGAGCCACTCTGGGGACATGAGGGATACTCGGGAAAAACGAGATGCTTGCCCAAGATGTGCATTCGTCGAGACATCTTAACGGATAAAAGCACCTTCCCCAGAAACCATGACACATTGATGGGAGCAATTGCAAATATAATATTATTTTACTTGCTCACCAGCCCTCCAAAAATAAGTTCCAAACATCAGAAATTAATACTTGCATCTTTCTCTTCTAACACTTATTAAAAAGCAAAATCAATTAGGCCTAATGTGGAAAACCAAATAAGCAGTAACAGGACGTCCGGTGTTCATTATATAATATGATAAAACAAATGTATCAGTTGTGAAAATATCGAAAGCAAAAACGGTACACTGTTTATCCACATGACAACGCTCAAATGTTAAGTATGAAGTTGCTCTGTAGGTACGCACACAGCGAAACAACAGTTTTATGATCGAACTGTAAATTAAATATCAACACATCGCGTCGTGCCAATAGCAAACAGTTAACCGTTACTGTCCTTGATGTGATTTCCATCATCTGCAGAGGATCGAGAAGATTGTGTTGGATCCAAGTAGAGTGTACCGGGTGATTATAATAGATGCCCACTGTGCTCACCATACCTTTACAACAGCGGTGTGAGACGCAAATGTCCTCATTATCCTGTGGTGTGAGACGCCAGCTGGAAGAAACCATATTTATGAGGTTATACCTTGTGTCTTACTTATGGTTATATGCGCCTTTTTCAGTTGGACTTATTTTGTTTTCAAGTTTCCTCAGTTTTTATTACTAAGCTTGTTTTTTTTTTTTTCCTTCGCTTGTTTTATTGTACCTGTTTTATCAAAATAAATGCAACAGCGTGCCAATAAGGGTGAGGAGACCAAAGTTTTAGTATATGAAGTGTGAGGAAGAGAGAGAAGAGAGAGGGGGTGGCGAGAGAGAGAGAGAGAGAGAGAGAGAGAGAGAGAGAGAGAGAGAGAGAGAGAGAGAGAGAGAGAGAGAGAGAGAGAGAGAGAGAGAGAGAGAGAGAGAGAGAGAGAGAGAGAGAGAGAGAGAGAGAGAGAGAGAGTAGGAAAATCCTCAACAAACCTAGATGTAGCTCGAGACCGACAAATAAAACGAAAGACGTGAAAAAATAAGGACAGATAAAATAAACAGGGATCGAACCTGCACCTTGATACCCATTGCTTTGCGGAGATAAGATCGGGCCCTTGGCCAGTGAGCCGTCCACATCTACCAAACATAGTCTGATGCTTCAGGAACAGTGACTTTCATGCTGGCTTGAATAGACTAAGAAGTTGAATCGCTAAGAACGACCCAGTACATATTTTTACAGAACATACACAAACTAGCCTCTAACGATCTTAGAAAGATGCATTTGACTGAAAGGCATAATTTTTTTTTAAAGAAATATAGAAAGCATTGAAACAACAATAGAGGCTGAGACAGACAGAGCTAGACCTAAGAATCTCAAGATGCAAGTGACTGTAAATAAAGGAATAAATAGTATAGAAAAATCAACAGAGAGAGAGAGAGAGAGAGAGAGAGAGAGAGAGAGAGAGAGAGAGAGAGAGAGAGAGAGAGAGAGAGAGAGAGAGAGAGAGAGAGAGAGAGAGAGGATGTGTTTTACAAGTGTTTCTTTTGATAACTATATATCTGTTATAAACAAGTTAATCAGCGCCCTCCTTTACACACACACACACCTACAAACGCCAACTTAAGGCACTTTCGTTTTCCCCTGGCCTAGTACTGTAATTTGTATCTGTTCTTGTCCTCAGCATTCTGTAGGTGATCTAGACTTGTTTCAAGCTAAACGATGACGACAGTAAGGAGCGTACATTTCTCTAAGTGTGGTTATGTTGGTGCTGCAGAGAACAAGACGTGTTAGTCACACTAGTAAGGGACGATGATGCTGAAAACAAGGGTCATGGCAATCTCGCTACCTTTTCTCTGTATTCTGGTCATGCTGATAGGTGTCGTGTGTTGCCGTAAGTTAACATTGATCTTATTTATTTTGGTTTAGCCTATTTTTTGAATTATTACTAAGAATAATAAAAGAAGACGAAAATAAAGTTGCAATAATAATAATAATAATCATTATATTAACAATAATAATAAAAATTAATAATAATTTAAATTATATTGAGAATTATAAAAATAAAAATTATAACTATAATATTTTTTTCAATTACTAAACTTATTTGAAACTTAAGTTAACTTTTACTTCCATGTTTATGTTCCTTGTTTCTCTGTTACTATCATTACTACTACTACTACTACTATTACTAGCACGACTGCTGCTGCTGCTGCTGCTGCTGCTGCTGCTACTGCTACTACTACTACTACTACTACTACTACTACTACTACTACTACTACTACTACTACTACTACTACTACTACTGCTACTCCTACTGCTACTACTTCTACTACTACTGCTAATACTACTACTACTACCACTACTACTACTACTACTACTACTACTACTACTACTACTACTACTACTACTACTACTACTACTACTACTACTACCACCACTACAACTGCTACTACTATTACTACCACTGCTACTCCTACTGCTACTACTTCTACTACATCTACTCCTACTGCTACTACTTCTACTACTACTACTACTACTACTACTACTGCTACTACTATTACTACTACTACTACTACTACTACTACTACTACTACTACTACTACTACTACTACTACTACTACTACTACTACTACTACTGCTGCTGCTGCTACTGCTACCACTGCTACTATTATTACTGCTGCTGCTACCACTGCTACTAGTATTAATGCTGCTACTGCTGCTTTTACTACTCCTACTGCTGCTGTTAGTTTTTCTGCTGATGCTATACTATCATTTTTACTCAAGAAAAAGTGTAACCAGTATGTCTTGAATTAAATTTTGAACCAAAATTATTTTATTGTATATGCGTTTTTTTTTATTCTTTGTGTGAATTGTCCCCCCCCCCTTCCCCCCCCACCTAAACTCAGAGTATTGAAGAGCATTTGTAATTTTTTTTTTTTTACCGAGATGCTAACGACTTTTACATTGAGACATTCAAAGATAAAGTATCTGATTTTAATGCTCTGATATTTCGCTCCGCGCTTTGATTCAAGAGAACGTTCTAGAGGTTTTGTCGCGGATCTGAAGAATCTGACTTTTAGTCAAGCCATTATTGTTCAGTCTATTAGGGTTTTGCTTGTAATTTATTATTGCTGTAGACCACGAAATTGTGAAAATGATAAGCTCAGTACAATACGTGGATTTTTTTTTTAAAAAATTTTTTGCGTCCCATTGTAGTTTTCTTTACCTTAAAAAAAACAATTGTTGAGAAATAAGTCTTATAGACATTTTTTTTTTTTGGTAATGAAAAGGCTTGGGGTTTTCGGTAAGTATAGCGGAGGGACCTGAGTACAGCCTTGTTCTAGCGACTGTCAAGGATAGAGATGAAAAAGACAAGATCGTGACAGAGGAACCCATCGAGTTATTCTCAGTTTATTAGAGAGAGTACTTTTCATATGGCGAGAAAATTATTCATGGGAAAATAACAGCTGAGCTCAACATTTTATTTTATTCATTTTATTACCTCTAGATATAATTTCGAGTTGTCAGCACCAGCTATTTTATCCTAAACCATCATACTTCACTAGATTTTGCATTGCCTATAAGTTGGAAAAAACCCTAGTCAAGATAAAGTTTGTTGTGCAAACATACATCTCCAATCGATGATTATACTTATAAAGATGTGATGTCACTCATGTTAGGTATTCTAATTTGTTTAGCAATCAACCCTTGACTGCGGACCAAGTGAAAAGAGCCAATCCAGAGATTTATCACCTACACAGTGATCGATTTTAAAGTTTTACAAAGTTTGGCATGTTTGGGAACAAAAGTTAATTATAGAGCTAAATGGTATAGTTTTCTTAATTTTTTATCGCATTGCATGCGCTGGGAGAACTAAAGCCAGTTGGCAGAGTATTGAAACACTCTAATCACCAATGCCACTTGATATTGCAGAAACGCCATGCATGCAGAAACAGTGCGAGGAAGACGAGTACTGTAAGGAGACAGTTGCCAGGCAGGCTGAGTGTGTGTGTGAGTGAACAACATACTGGCATAAACATGACCAGCTTGGCATAGTCTTTGATTGGTAGACCTAGCTGCTCCACTACATGAGGGGGGGGAAGGGACAGGGGATATGTTAGAATACACGGATAGATAAAAGAGGCGAAGAAACCTTTAAGTAATTTAGATCAGATAGGGTATAACATGGTCCGTCATGTGGGTATCTTCAACGAGACCTCTATTCTCTTCAAATAATAGATAGGTTCTAGTAAAAATATAGATATCTGAGATAAAGAATGATTCGTAATTTAGGTTATAACACATCATCACTTTCTCTCATGCTGCCTACCTGCCCACAGCCTGTGATCTGAGCTGCGATGGGTGTTCCGGTGAAGGTCCCAGCCTATGCACAGCCTGTCAAGTTGGTTACCGACTCCAGGTAGCAGGCTGTCAGGGTAAGTCTTGTACTACATCATGTGACATCTGTAATCTTACTGTTACTATTTATAGTCTGTCCGATTGACTGCAGGCTACAGGCTGATCACTTGAGCCTGCAGGTGACATTTACCATATAGGTTACGCCAGTGATGCTCTTGGCAGGAGACAGAACACTGTGAGGCATTGTGGCTTTTAATTGCAACCAGAAAGTGAGAATAGCGTAAAAAATCGTCTTTGTGAGAGTATGCCTTGTAAAAGTCATCACCTGTCTTTAAGATTTAAAAGCATTTTTTAAAGCAGATTTGATATTGAAACAATCAAATTCGTAAGACTTTGTCCTCAGTCTCGTATTTGAGAGAAAAATACAATAAAAATATTTTAATCAAGTCTTTTCTGTGGTTCGGCTTGATCGATCTTTAGATGAGTCAAGGTTTCCTCTACAGAGAGAGTGAGATTGCTCCAGTGTAACGGTCCTCCGTGCCAATGGGTCAAGGTTTCCTCTACAGATAGACTGGGATTGCACCAGTGTAACGGTTCTCCGTGCCAATGGGTCAAGGTTTCTTCTACAGAGACAGTGTGATTGCCTCATTGTAAGGGTTGCCCCCTAAAATCAGCATCACGCATAGTTGTCTGTGATATTCAACTCTCCGACACACATAAAAATCCATGCGGCGATGGTGACAGGTGGAGGTAATCACGGCGAGTCACTAGTCACAAGCTTGTGTGTAGGTGACCTCTGTACAAGTGATCGTCATTCTTCAAACACTGGGCAGCAGAGAACCCCGGCAGCATAGAACCCCGACGACTGAGAAGTGCTGAGCCTAAAAGAGATGGGACTAAGGTATCCTAAAGAAATGTCTGTCTTACCCAATCTGGCTGGTTGGCCGCCTTTAACAAGATTTACCCAAGTGCGGTTGACCACTACAGAAAAAGAGGCTCATTATAGGGGCGTGGAACGTATGTACCCTTTTGGATGGAGGCAATGTCGCAAGACCCTGAAAAGAATGGCTCTTGTAGCCAAAGATCTGGCAAGGTATAACATAGACTTTGCCGCAATCAGTTCAACTCGGCTTTTGCTGAGGAAAGATCTGTGTCTGAACAAGGACGTGGATACACCTTCTAATGACACACCAGGAGAGCCACCTGCAGGCCCTAACGAGCCAGCACCATTGGCGCAGGTCAACTGAAATCTGGGGAAAGCTTTAAGTACCCGGGCGGCACAATTTCTACAGATGGGTCAAAGGATAAGGAGATTGCTTCTAGGATTCAGAAAGCCAACTGAGCACTTGATAGACTGAAAGTCTTAGAGCAAAAATGAATCACGCTGTCATCAAAGCTGAAAATCTACGGAGCCCTAGTTATTTACCCACTCCTATAAGTATTGTTTTAACATGGATTCTATACCAACGCCGCATCAAACAGCTAGAGCTATTCCACAATAGGCCTCTGTGCACTATTATGAACATCCGATGGCAGGAAGTGTTAGACAGAGCATTGAAATGATTCTGCTGAAGGCTCAGATGCGCTGGACAGGCCAAGTCATGCGACTGAGTGACAGCCGCATATCCAGACAAGTCATGTATGGTAAACTAAAAGACGGTTTTTCACGCAAACAAACACGTCCAAAACTCAGGTGGAGCGGCATTCAGCCCCGCCAGCTAGAAGCGTGCGCCTCGACAGACCAGGACGTCATTGCTTTTGTCGAGATTCGCCTAGCAGTGTCTTGCTGTAGCAAGGGACAGACGTCACAGGTCAGCATCTAACTTGGTCCAAAAGAAAAATAAATTTAATGTGACACCTGCAAGCAGCTGCGTGCTTCTAGCTTCGCCCTAAGGAGCCACTTACCGACATTGTTAAATGTCATGGACAACGTCATCATCAGTTTTCGATGGACTACCAATCAAGATAATTCAAAATGTAAGATGTTATTAAACATTTGGCGTGAATGCAATATTTACTCTTGTTACTTTTTTTCACCCTCAGCAAAGAGAAACTCTAAAATTACAATTCAATTACCCCCTTTTTTTTAATACATTGACAGTTTTCTTTTTCGGTCTTATCAGATATTCTATGCCAATAATTTGAGTGTTTCTTTCGTCACTTGATCAGAGTGTCCTGATGGTTTCTATGGTGTCAACTGCGCCTCAGAATGTAACTGTCTTAATAATAAGGAATGTGACAACAAGGATGGCAAGTGTAACGACTGGAAGTGTAAGAGGGGATACACTGGGATACCGCTATGTAGGGAAAGTAAGTGTAAGAGACTAGGAAGATGGAGAGAAGTTAAGAGACAGTGCGATATAAACTGTAGAAGGAGAGAAAAAAAGAGAAATTTAATAACATGAATGTGTTTCAGTATTAATTAAAGAAAAGGGAGAAAATAGAAAGAGGGTGATATTGATATTAAAAGATACAACAATAAAAGTGTAATAAAAAGAGAAAAGGACAGTAACCATTATGATAAGTGAGATTAAAATCTGTGCTATACCATCGTGATGGAGTCATGTCCTTTCACAAAAACAACCATAATAAAATCGTCATGTCCTTGCAAGAAATTATGCTTTACCATCAAATTAAGCATTATGTCAGTCATTTTCAAGTCTTCCAAAAAAGAAAGATAAAACTGAAAAAAAGACCATCGTAACACATTAACATCGTCATGCACTTTTAAAGGCAGCTAAGACTATCAAAACAGCCGTCCTTATAACTTTAGCTACTTACAAAGCCATCATAACATCTGTATTTCTTAGTAAAATAATAGCTAACACTTTAAAAAAAAAGCTACAATATTGGGTCTTCAGTAACATTGTCCTCCACTAAATGCTTACTCACATGGAAAGCATCTTTTATTAATATACGAAATTTCAATACCAGAATGTCCACTTGACACATTCGGCTTAGACTGTGCCCTGATATGCCATTGCCCTGAGGGTGACGTATGTAACCATGTCAACGGCGACTGTCCCAGTGGACAGTGTGCCCCCAATTACGGTGGTGCTGGATGTCAGAGACGTGAGTGCTTGTTTGGTTGGCTTTCATTTTTTAACTTGCTAGTAGTAGTAGTCGTAGTAGTCGTAGTAGTAGTAGTAGTAGTAGTAGTAGAAGTAAAAGTAGTAGTAGTAGTAGTAGTAGTAGTAGTAGTAGTAGTAGTAGTAGTAGTAGTAGTAGTAGTAGTAGTAGTAGTAGTAGTAGTAGTAGTAGTAGTAGTAGTAGTAGTAGTAGTAGTAGTAGTAGTAGTAGTAGTAGTAGTAGTAGTAGTAGTAGTAGTAGTAGTAGTAGTAGTAGTAATAGTAGTACTTGTTGTAGTGGTTAGTAGCAGTATTTCTGTTCTTATATAATAATGGATTAGCATAGCGAGAACAATTTATGGTGGATTGATTTCGAGTTTTTTTCGAAAAAATTTCTTATTATCTAAATGATTTCTTCTCATGTTGTAAGGACTACAAAAGAGGCAGCGGTACATTTGATTAAACAGAAAGGAATAAGTTATGTTTAATACTTACACTAAGAGCAAAAGTTAAGAGTTTTAAACATCGAAACATACCAAATTGGTTTGGAAAATAAGTCAGGTTTTTTATCTACACCTTTCTATCCTTCAGAGTATGTAAACGTTAGTGTTATTGTTTACAGTTTTCTCTACTTATGAGTATGTAACCTGTCACTGTCATTTTCTACATCTTTCTATCCTTGTGAGTAAACGTCAGTGTCATTTTCTTCATCTTTGTATCGTCTTGAGTATGTAAATGTCACTGACTGTGACTCCATCTTTCTTTCATAATGGATATTTAACCTATCACTGTCATGGTCTACATCTTTCTGTCCTTGTGAATACATAACACGCCACTGTCATTGTCGACATCTTTCTATCCTTGTGAATATGTAACACGTCACTCTCATTGTCTACATCTGTCTATCCTTGTGAGTTGGTAACACATGACTGTCATTTTCTCCATCTCTCTATCCTTGTGAATATGTAACACATCACTGTTATTGTCCACATCTTTCTATCCTTGTGAATATGTAACATGTCACTCTCATCGTCCACATCTGTCTATCCTTGTGAGTTGGTAACACATCACTGTCATTGTCTCCATCTTTCTATCCTAGTGAAAATGTAACATGTCACTCTCTTTCTATTCCTCTGAATTGATAACACATCACTGTCATTGTCTCCATCTTTCTATCCGTGTGAAAATGTAACATGTCACTCTCATTGTCCACATCTTTCTATCCTTGTGAGTTGGTAACACATCACTGTCATTGTCTCCATCTTTCTATCCTTCTAAAAATGTAACATGTCATTCTCATTGTCCACATCTTTCTATCCTTATGAGTTGGTAACACATCACTGTCATTGTCTCCATCTTTCTATCCTTCTAAAAATGTAACATGTAACTCTCATTGTCCACATCTTTCTATCCTTGTGAGTTGGTAACACATCACTGTCATTGTCTCCATCTTTCTATCCTTCTAAAAATGTAACATGTAACTCTCATTGTCCACATCTTTCTATCCTTGTGAGTTGGTAACACAGCACTGTCATTGTCTCCATCTTTCTATCCTTCTAAAAATGTAACATGTAACTCTCATTGTCCACATCTTTCTATCCTTGTGAGTTGGAAACACATCACTGTCATTGTCTCCATCTTTCTATCCGTGTGAAAATGTAACATGTCACTCTCATTGTCCACATCTTTCTATCCTTGTGAGTTGGTAACACATCACTGTCATTGTCTCCATCTTTCTATCCTTCTAAAAATGTAACATGTCACTCTCATTGTCCACATCTTTCTATCCTTATGAGTTGGTAACACATCACTGTCATTGTCTCCATCTTTCAATCCTAGTGAAAATGTAACATGTCACTCTCTTTCTATTCCTCTGAATTGATAACACATCACTGTCATTGTCTTCATCTTTCTATCCGTGTGAAAATGTAACAAGTCACTCTCATTGTCCACATCTTTCTATCCTTGTGAGTTGGTAACACATCACTGTCATTGTCTCCATCTTTCTATCCTTGTGAGTTGGTAACACATCACTGTCATTGTCTCCATCTTTCTATCCTTATGAGTTGGAAACACATCACTGTCATTGTCTCCATCTTTCTATCCTTCTAAAAATGTAACATGTTACTCTCATTGTCCACATCTTTCTATTCCTCTGAATTGATAACACATCATTGTCATTGTCTCCATCTTTCTATCCTTCTAAAAATGTAACATGTAACTCTCATTGTCCACATCTTTCTATCCTTGTGAGTTGGTAACACAGCACTGTCATTGTCTCCATCTTTCTATCCTTCTAAAAATGTAACATGTAACTCTCATTGTCCACATCTTTCTATCCTTGTGAGTTGGTAACACAGCACTGTCATTGCCACATCTTTCTATCTGTCAGGGTCAATGTTTGAATTTTTCTTTTTGATAAATTGTGTAACCCTTTATTTAAACCATGAAATAATCATTTCATTTTATCTAGAAATCAAAGTTGAGCCGGTCACTTTCTAAGCTATAGTTAGTATTTCAGCCTTAATGTATTAAGATATGCCTTGTAGAATGTTTACTTTGAAAGTCAGGCAAAAATTAAGCATGTATGATATTTTCAAAATTCTCCTAGCTACATCAGAGTGACAGAGAGAGAGACAGACAGACAGACAGAGAGGGAGAGTGACAGAGAGAGACAGAAAGACAGAACGAGAGAGAGAGAGAGAGAGAGAGAGAGAGAGAGAGAGAGAGAGAGAGAGAGAGAGAGAGAGAGAGAGAGAGAGAGAGAGAGAGAGAGAGAGAGAGAGAGAATTGAATTGAATTGAATGAGGTTTATTTGTCGGGCTTAATGCCCATTACAAATATGAAATAAGAATAGAAAATGAACAATGCCAACAAATTTTCAATAAAGAGAAACAACATATTCTATACTACTTATCTTGCACTCTCTCCTTCTCCAACAGTTCTTTTCTTCTCGAAAATAAATAAGTGAAAAATTTTGCAATCGAAATAGAGTTGCTCACTATTAAGATGGGCAATGTATTTTTTTTACGTTTTGACATAAATGGAGGTTATAGTATTAAGGCGCAAATCTTCATAGATTGGACAAACGAATAAAATACGAAACTCATTTTCTTCTTCTGTTGTACAAAATGGACATTTCAATAATGTTTTGTTAGGACTGAATTTCTATCGATGACAATTTATTTGGGAGACACCAAGCCTCAATTTAATAAGTGCATTTCTTAGAGATCTCCCAAAGCATTTATTGTTTAGAATACGCTCAGGTTGGATTTGGGACTTAAAAGAACTATAAAACATCATGTGTTGGTTATTACATATTTCCGTATGCCAATGCTGCTTGTAGCAATGAATAAAACGTTCTTTCATTTGTCGGACAAACAATTTTTCACTTCCAACTTCTTTACCATTCATACGATGCCAAATCCATATGTACAAAGCAAGTCTCGTACATCACTCACCCAATTATGATGTCCTTTTTAACTTAGCATATAAAGCATCTCATAGGCCTGGCGACAAATTTTGCTTTTGGACATTTTCAGTAGACGAAACCAATACTTCAAAACACGGATTTGTGACAAATGTACTATGGGTATCTACCCGTATCACCGTAAACAACATAATTTTGACAGTGCAATGATACATTAAAAAATCTCTTTAGACGAAAAGTATGCATTCTCTCATTTCCTGTAATGTCTTGCCCTCCCTATAATATACAACCATAGGAGAGCATGGGGAGGACCTTTGAGTCGAAAAGTTTAAGGTAAATGTCAAGTGTGCAGCAATTTATGGTGTCAAGTGACTTCAGAAGTTCTATACATGATATTTTGGCTTTCATTGTAAAAGATGTTGTACAGTTGACAAAACTCAATTTAGTAGAAAAATCGATCCCTAAATACTTATTTGAGTTAACGACATTCAAATTATTTGTTCCATAATGCCAATTTTCATATTTACTAAGGTGGCAACACTTCCTAAATACAACAGTTTGTGTCTTATCCAAGTTGACCTCCAGTCCCAGCCATTCTGATTGCATCTTTATGAGATTTAATTTGTTCTGTAAACCACGAATAGTGCCCGATACGAGTATTGGACAATCAGCGAAAAATAAGTGGTGGATTGTTTCTAGACCTGGCGTAAACTGAACTCCGTGCTTAGCAGGAGCATTAATAAACTTTGAAACTTCTGCGATAAATATTGTAAATAATTTGGGACTTAGAAGGCAACCCTGTTTAAGACCAATAGGACATTGGAAATAATTCGACGTTCCACCATTATTTATGACAGCTGCCAGAACAGTAGTATACAAGGCTTTGATTGAATTTAAAAAGGTCACAGTGATTCCATTGCATTCTAGGGTTTTAAAAAGTGCTTGTCTATGAATAGAATCAAAGCATTTTCTTTAATCAATAAATGCCACATACAACTTTTGATTCTTTGAAAATTGTTTTTGAACCATGGCGTAAAGAGAAAAAATATGATCTACAGTAGAATAACCTTCACTAAATCCAGCCTGGTTTTCAGGGAGCAAGCCAAGGGCATCTGTAAACAAAGTAAGTCTTCGATTTAAAATATTTGTATAAACTTTTGACAGAAGAGAAGTAAGGGAAATGGGTGTGAAGTTATTGCACACATTGATGTCACCCTTTTTGTGAATAGGTATAGAAATGGATTTACCCCATTCGTAAGGAAAAGATCCCTGTTCAAGAACAATTTGAAAAACTCGAGCCAAAAGAAGATTGTGGCCATTGAATATCATTTCATTCAAAATATTATCTGGACCTAATGAATTATTGTTTTTCAGTGATTTGATACTTTGTCTAACTTCGTCCTCTGAAATGGGGGAATTGAGGATCTTATCATCCGTAATATTTCTATAAATATACTCATCACCAGAAGGTCCACCGTAGATAGGGGGAACTGGTTTCTGGGCTTGAAATATATTGACAAAATAACTGTACCATTCATTTGTATCTATAGAATTTGTTGAACGTCTGTTTGGATTGAGAGACAGGAGTTCCTACCAAAATAAGGTTGGATTATTTAGGCTTTTAAATAAGGTTGATATTTCATGAGACGAATATGCTTCCTTCTTTTCTTTCAACAGTTTTTTTATAAGATTTCCTATTTTGAATATACTCTGCTTTCCTGACAGGGGATCTCCAGTTCCGATAACGGCGATAACAAAAGTCTTTCAACGTTATAACATATTACTTTCAAATTTGACAAGCATCCCGCGTTGTCCTATGGACGGCGTCTCTCCGCCGTTCTGTTGCACGGGATGTTCCTGTGGACTCGATTGGTATTGACTCCATCACGAGGCGACCATTTTTGTAGAACCCTCTCTCGCAACTTTCTCTTAGTTTCTTTGACTCTTGTCTCTGCTTTATAGTTAAATCATTTGACACTCCAAGGTTTATTATTTTTAGGTCTGCGCGGGACTTCAGGACGCTAACTTGTCCTCAAACTGGAGGAAACGGACAATAATTGATCTTGGTTTGTTATTGACTGGTCTGCTTAGACGATACACCCGCTGCATATCCTCGATACACCACTTCTTATATTTCACACTTTTGTTGAAAATGTCTGTAACTTTCTTCTTCATCTTTGTGTGATTTTCGTTTTTGTTCTCTGGGACGCCATGAAGAATAATTTTTTCTCTCCGGCTGTACCGTTCCTGTTGTTCCAATGAGTCTTCTATGTGGTTTTTACGACCCTGAAGCGCGCCGATGGCGTCACCGTTTGCTTCTATATCCAGATGGATTACTTGTTGTCTTTGTTCCAATTCCGCCAACTGGTCTTTTAGTTGAGAGACGCTGTCACTCAATTCTGAAATTGACGTCTCCTCTAATTTTAGGATTGCTACGGCTTTTGACACTTCCGATGTGAGGTCCTCGAACTTTTTATTTATTACGTCATGGTTACGTCATGTAGTGACGTGATTTGTTCCTCGGCGGAGGATCCTGGATTGGTCTCGACGTCATTAGCTAATACCAGTGTGTTAATGTGGGGCTGTATCACACGGTTCACGGTATTGAAACCTTTGTTTAAAGTGCAAAGGGCCAAAGAAAAACAAACAGGCAAAAACTGGGGCTCGATCAAAAGTCATGTATACACTCACTGTAGCCTTCATTACAACGTCTTGTGCTGTGCCCATCGAACAGGCCGATCGTCATTCTCCATTGTTCAACTGTGATCATGGTGATCTGTATTAACACAAAATTAGCGGATCTATAATTATAAGCACTGGTAGCCGAAGGGAATTTGTTAAATATTAAATCTCAGAAATCTTCAAATTTCACAATAATAGGTCCAATAAATGCACGACTCTTTTACGATTATACTGATATAATCTGTCTCCATGATACGGTGAAATGCTCAGAGCTCACAAAAGCATGTTTTCTCCACACAGAGAGAGAAAGAGAAAGAGAGAGCAGAGAGAGAGAGAGAGAGAGAGAGAGAGAGAGAGAGAGAGAGAGAGAGAGAGAGAGAGAGAGAGAGAGAGAGAGAGAGAGAGAGAGACAGACAGACAGACAGACAGACAGACAGACAGACAGACAGAGACAGATCCACCACTATGCCAGCTGGTAAACAAGGGTGATACCATCAAACAATTTAACAACTTTAATATCTTGGTTACACACTCAACTCAAAAGGAAATGCCTGCCAGAGGTTAAAAAGGGAGTTGTATAGCTAAGCATGCCTTTAATCAAATCAAAGGTATTATAGAGAACAACTGCATATCACTAAAGACAAAACTACAGCTGGTAAAGGCATAATTATGTTTGGTTTGTCCTTCTTTTTGGATGAAGAAGCTGGACCGTTGACAAAGAGATTGTGAACAAACAGGAGGCACCTGATGTTGTTTCTAAGAAGAAGAATGTTCATACCTTGGGTTGACAGGTCAGCAACAGTACACCATTCAGACGATTTGGTAGAGAAATAGAACTTTTAAAAACAATTTGGAAAAGACATGGTCCATCTAGAAAAGACGACACGAAGGTAGCTGTATTGACCAGAAAGTTTAATAGGAAGATAGTGCGTGGTAGACGAAATCTCACACATTTCCCCACAAACTGGGAGACGCAATGGAGAGGAGGATTGGAAGCTCATAACCACTGATGTGGCACTTTGATTATAATGATGATGATGATATTTTTAATGTCAAACTTCTAAAAATATCAAGATATCAGTGTATTCCAAAGAGTTTTTTTTTTTATTCTGACCAAAACGTGCTTCTTATTTTCTTATCTCTTTTTATCTCGTTTCTTATTTCAAGTTAGCTTACTAACGCATAATGCCATTATCATAAATCTCTGTCCCAGACTTTCCTCGCCTGGCTACAGCCCCCGAAATTTTGTCCGCTCAATGCAACAACATCACGCTCCAATGGAGTGCATTCAATGAAGAAGACAACATAGGCGAGGGGCCTATATTTGAGTACAGGTAAATCAGCTGTTGGCTCAGCTGTAACGTTGTATAACTCAAATATAGAAGTTTGTGGGTTTCTTTTCTCTAGGTTTGGTCGAATCGGATAATGTGGTCAGATTAAAGGCAACACGCATGACTGAGTTTACAGCCTCTTTATCAAACTCTTCTTTCTTTCTAGTAGTTAGAACTAGCGGGTGATTTTTCTGCTGTGATAATGCACTAAGAAAGGGTTTGAGGTCTCTTGGATTAAGATTTGCAGTTAATGCTGTAAAAAAGACATGTTATTAATTTAAAAAATTGGATTCAGTCTGGTTTTAAAGAGGCAAATCGAAGGAGACCACGCAAGTGAGCAATACCTGTACATTCAGCCATTTCCATATATTTCCACTATATACTTTGTGATTGTAATTCACCAGAACAAGAATATAATTTCCAATATGTTAAGATGTATATTTAGTAATCATCACCTAAATTTTTACAGAGTTGAAGTCCACCTGAATCAGACAGAAGGTGGTTCGCCAGGACCGTGGCAGAGTGTGGGCATTGTCCGTCATGTGGACAGTAAGAGGACCTACACTATCAGCGCGCTTAGCAACGTTTTAGAACCAGACAAAGATTACAACTTCAGGATAAACACCATTGGGGATAACTTTGAAAAACCCATGGCAGTGTTTACACCTGGTCTAGTCTCAGAGACTGTGAATAATCCATGTACACGTGAGTACATCTCGCCAAGTATGTAATGTGGTGTAGGTCTTGGTAGTAAAAGGAGTGAGTCTGAATGATGGAAGAAGTAGGATTTGCTAATGAATGTAATGACACTTCTTGCCCTTGTGTATGATTTCATGGTAGTAAGTGCATTAAGCTTGTTTTAGAAATGTGGCCTATACCTTTTACCACAGTACATGAGTCTGTGCTGTTAATTCATTTGGCCTGGAAAAAGAGGTGATCAATCATGCATTGAATGGGTGGATTGACACAGAGATACTTATGTGCATTACTAATTAACCTCACCTTTAAAAAACATTGTTTCTTAGCATGTGATGATCAGTTCTTCCAAAGTTTGAGGCTCATCACATTAGGCCTTCCAGACTATTGCTTTAATAGAGAATTGCAAATTAAATAACTTCGATCACAAGCGTTTTCATTCTATAAAGTGCTATGCTTTTGCTTATTTAATAATGTTTTTCTTTGTCTTAGTCTCATTAAGAGTTTATAATTATTTGAGGTAAGAAAACTTTGATAGTGAGTTGTTTATATTTAGGCTGAATCTTGTTTTCTTCTAACATTAGTTAATCTTTGTATATTTGTTTTAGTTTTTATTCTTGTTTTGTTTTCGTTTTTGTTTTGTTTTTGTTCCTTTTTAAGCTTCTTTTGTGCGTGTTATTATTTCACTGGCTTGTTTTTTGTTTTCCTTTAATCATAACATATATTTGAAAATTTTGATTTTAAGTTCAATTACTATTGAAATAAATTACGCCATTAAATAAAGAAAAAAGCATTTTTTTTCCAAAATTGTCTTCCTTCTTGAAGCATCAATTTTTTGCTCTGTTTGTCCCCTCAAATTCTTACTTATCCACTCTTTACTTTTTTCTTTTTACAGCAATAACAACTCCAGAGCCAACTCAGCCTCCAGTCTGTGAGTTTTAGGATCTATTCTACTTTTATGGTTTACTTTTTTTTATAATTTATGTAATACGATAGAGGTTGAGCATGCAGGATTCTTCTATGTCTCTCTTGTTCATTTTTGATAACAGATCTTATCTCTCTCTTCCGTTGCCAAGTCGAAAAAACTGGAAAACAGCTTCTTTGTCTTTAGTTTATTTTCTTTATTTCGATAAGAGTTCCACATTTCATAAAGATTACTCAAGACCGTTAACATTTTTTGAATATACAACTTCTCTAAAAAATTCTAGAGTGTTCTCAATAAAGAAGAACTTCTTATCCTGTCATGGATCTTGAAATCAAAAAGAGCTTTGCAATTTTATGCTCACTGCAACGAACATTTAACTATCAAAAAGTTAACTAAATTCCACAATTCAATGAATACTTAGAAACTATAAAATCATGTTGACCATACCAATCAAGACATATCACACTGGCATTAACTATATAATTATTAAATACCATTCAACATAAATATGACAACAATGAGTTTCCTATAAGCTAGGGTTGCCCACAATAGCTAACTAAGACCCTTTCCTTTCACAGGCAACATTGATTATTGAATATAAAAAACAATACATAATAAATACACACATGATTGTGCGTGCTTTGTGAAAGGATGCTGAATTTTATGGCAATTTTTCTACATTTAGATTTGAAATTCTTATGAACAACTGTTTAGAATTTTTTTCATAATAACAAGTAGGAGGAATCTGCAAGCTACATTAAATTCGTCACAATAGATATTTTCATTAACTGTTTTGTCTTGAAAACTGTAAACAGATTAGTTAACTTAAAAGGAATCAATCCTTAACTGCTACTGAAAATGTTAGAAATGTTATCTTAATTAAAGTGTATACTGGCTTAGAGAGTGATAATGAAACCACTCACGAAGATATTAATTAATTTCGTAAAGCTTGCGAATATTTTTTGTGTTATAAATGACAATAATTAAAATAATTCACTATCTGAATGTATACTTTCCCAGCTCGAGAGGTCTTCCAGAAGGTTGAGGCCCGTTCTATAAATGACACTACAATGCGCCTCACCTGGACTGTGTTAGCTGCCTATGCCCGTTTTGAGTATAACGTCAATATCACTCTGAGGTTACTTGGCAACGGAGATTGTGATGAAATTGGGGCTGAAGAGGAAAATGTACGAAGTATCTTTGTTGTTTTTTAAATCTTGAGATTTAGAGGGTTTTGTAAGTTCTGCCTTATTTTTTTCTCTTGTTCTTGAAGTAGGCAATTTTAGTTGCTACCTTTTTTCAACATCATTCTGAACTTGAAAATGAGTCATCTATATTTCTACACAATCTTAGCATTTGGCTTAAATTCGCATGAAAGATTGTTAGTTTTTGTAAGTTTTTTACTTATATAGATGCATGTTTACATTATAATTTTTGGAAAAAAAAAACTGTTCTTCTGTATAGGCATGTTACTACATCTTTTTTTTTCAATTCTCTTCTATCTCTCCGACTCACTCTCTGTACCTCTCTCTCTCTCTCTCTGTCTCTCTGTGTCTCTCTCTGTCTCTCTCTCTCCTCCCTCTATTCTTTCTCATTACCTCTTTTCTCATCTCTCTTTCTTTCTACCTTTCTCTTTTTTTTTCTCCATCTAAGTCTTATCTTTCTATCTACTTATTTATCTATCTCCACATTTTTTGTTGTATAATTTAATCAAAGCAGAATAAGGATAAGTTATTGTTTAAAAAAAATACATTTCTCTTTAAGGATCATTCCTCAACTAACCTTTTTAACTTTTTTTGGCTGAGGAAACTTGAGAAGTGCCTCTCATTTTATGTATTCCACCATATTATGTTAGGAGTACAAAGATCCTAGGTTTTCTGTGTCTTTCTCCCTTTCCTCATGATCAGTTTGGCCCATACTCCATTACTGATTCTCCTCAAGTGTTTGCTGTTCAGACCTGGAGCAAGTATAGTTTTATGATCATAGCTCAGGCTCTCACTGTCGACGTTCGTGAGGTCAGACTTCTCACAGAGATTTCCAACCCTGTCGGTAAGTGCTTGAAGGAAAGGGGTGATGGTATTACATACTTAACTCTGATAATCAACACTCTTGATTTGTACACTGGAGAGGCCAACAATTTCAAGGAGTTTTAACCTTTAAGGTGAGAGGAAAATGATAAAAAAATGAGAAGCTAATGGCACTGAATCTGGTACTTTTCTGTGATCAAACTAAAGGTCCAAATATAGTGTGCTGGAAAGCTATGAAGTCTCATGAAACCTTCAAGTGCTCTTTTCTTAATCTAAGAGGTATCCAAGACATAACTCACTTTAATGCAAACTTGAAGCATTAATCGAGTTTTTAACATTTTCTTATGGGAAATCAACTCATTATGAATTCATAAACTTTCAACATTGCATCCAAAAGCTACAATAGACTTTCTAAAATACCCTCGAAAACTTGAAATAACCCCCCTTAATTTCTATGTACTTGAACTGAATGAAACCATTGGACTCTTTACCTTTGTTCCCCACTGTATCACTAACTATATTTACCTATCTGGTCTTTCTTACTTTGCCATTTTTAAGCAACAACAACTTAATCCCAATTCTCTGATATTCACTGATCTCAAAGTCATTCTCTATCCATTCCCAACAGGGTAATCAAGTTTTGTTGTTTCCACTAAATAGAATCTTTGTTTTAAAACTTCTTATTACACCCTTCTCCCACGTCCACGCACAATCACCTGGAAAACAATACCTACATGCAATATGAAGCCAATCTTCCATCTCTTTTCAGGCACATGCAGCTCACACTTAATTGTCATCCTCCCTACATGGTTCTCATTTGAACTCTCTATATTTCCATGAACCCATGACGTTATCTCAACTCTCTATGTTTCATAACATACATACGTTATATCAACCCTATTAGTGTTCTTTTACTTTTCCCTTAAATACACATGACATCAACTCCACTGCCTATCCTCACCGTCTTCTTATCACTGATCAAAACCATCTAAAGCTTTGTCATTTCAAGACCATGTTTGTTCCTTGCTCATCTCTTGGCAACTCCAACTCATTCATCTATCTTTAACCATCAACATGGAACAAAATATGCTGGACTAAATCAATTGCATAATTTTGTTCTTCTCTTTAAGTATTATTTATATAGTCTTCAATGCAAATGTTCCTTTCCCCCTCTGCTCCAGCCCCAACCGCCACTGTATCAGACTTGAACGTCACTGGTATCACTGCCAGCGGCGCTATTGTCACCTGGACCAGTATGCCGTGCGACCAGCGTAAAGGCTTTAGTGGGTCCTACGATCTTGACCTCAGGCTAGCTGGTGGTAACCCAGTGCACAGTATTCTCACAGATGTTACCATGAACCGATACGACTTCATCGGGCTCCCTGCATATACAGAGTTCAATGTTAGAATTCGCTATCGCAATGAAATAGGCACTGGGCCTTATGTCAGCCAAGACTTTAAAACCTTAGAGGGAGGTAAGATGTCTGTTTCTTTAATACTAATTGAATATTAAATTTGCCCTTGGAGTTCACAAGAACCATTGTTTCTTATTTACAGGTTTCAAACAGTAACGAAGAACTCTGTTTCTAAAATGGGGCGCGTATCTTCATCTTGTCTGTCAAGATAATGACCCCAATGTACTTTATTTAGGTTCCACCTCCGGCTGCACTTGCTTTTTTTTTTTAGGGTTGGCGCTGTAATAAACCAGAGTATGAGGATTCTTTGTCATTTATCTAGTCCATTTAAGAAAATTTTCCATGAAAGCTAATTCTTCTTAGCTTGTGAATAGATCAGATTTTTTTAGATTCCGTTATGTTATTCATAGTCTTTTTTAATTCAGGAATATCTAGTTGACTTTGCGATTTTAATCTACATGTTTACCTTAGTTCTGGGAGGATGGATCAATTACACACTCTTAGTCCAGACCATCTGAGAAAGATTTCTAAAGGTGACATAGGGATAATCAAGGCTGAGTGGTAGGAGACATGGGTGTGAGTTGGGCATGATTGTAGATACAGCTTGGACTGGTGTAGAGCGCAATTTGGCTGACTTATTTCAACTTCATGTTTTTATTGGGTGGAAGAGAGCCTGTAAATAAAATTTTTTTGTCTCAAAACTGAACACTATTTTGAAGGGCTGGATTATGATTTTCATTATTTTTGCACCCGTAGACAAATGTGCGGCAACTTTTATCAGAATGTTTATCTACATGGGCAAAGGATAGATTTTTATTAGGAGTTTTTCTCTTTTTTTTTGAGTATTTCGCGATGATAAATATTAACTATCTTTCCTTTTCTGAATGTCTCAATGGTACCTAACATGAGGGTTATTATTGCTGTTAACTGCGATCTGCAATATATTTTTCATTGCCACTGACCTTTATCATTTTCAACATGATTAGTTCCCTAGTTATTATCATTTTCAGAATTATCATTATCTTTTGAAACCCGATATCTTGTCATTCTGTTTCTTTTCTTACGAAAAATATAGACCAAACTAATTTGAAATGAGCTTTACTAGCAACGAAGTAGAAAAAAAAATTTTTGTTTTCAAACTATTGAGTCATTCTTAACAAGTACTACTACAAACACTCTTCTTAATTAAATTCTTATAACACAAGAAAATGTGCGTCTAATTCCAGAGTCCTTACAAATCAATATAATATTTGATATTTTAAAATTTTCTTCAATATTGAATAACTTCCTTTTTTTTCTTTTTCTTTTTTTTTTTATTCAGTTCCCACAGCAGTACAAATAGCCAGCACAACTGCAACTTCTACTACCATTACGGTAACATTTGACCCACCACTAAAGACAAATGGTGTGCTTGTATCCTATACCGTAGCTTTAAGCAAGACCTCTGACTTTAATGAGACGGAGTCAAGAACGGAACAGGCCCGAACTGGCCTCAGATCAATCATAGTGGGACGACTTCAGCCAAATACCCTCTTCTACTTGAGAGTAAGCTAGAATTCTGTCAAATCTCCCCATTATTGCACAGGTTAAACCATCACAAAATACATTAGTATATTCTATACATGCAGGGCAAATGGTAGCGCGTATTATTTATTTAGCTAAAAGCTAGTATGTCTTACTAACCCGCTTTTCACAGCTCATGAAATGTCTAGATCTACACACTTTTATTGTTTGAGTAGTGTTGGGCTTTTTACTTCTTTGTTGTTTATTGATATAATCAATTTTCTTTAGTATAACTTTGGGACACAAAGAACCAAGTGATCTTAGAGATTATGACACTGTCTTAAAGGTATGTGATTTAATCTTCTTATCTATTTCAAAGATGGCAGCAAGTACAAATGCAGGAATTGGAAAATATGGCTTGGTCACATCACAGCGCACATTGGAAGCCCCACCCCCTGCTGAGGATATTGCTTTGAGATTAGACAGTCAGACTATAGATTGTTTACTCTTGCGGTGGGATCCGCCCCAAAACAGAGCAGATGATATACATTCTTATAAGGTACGAGAGTCAATTATGCATTTCTGTCTTCATGAATTAAGTCTCTTTAGTTCTATACCCCAGTTCCTGTATCCAGTTTTGTTCTCGTATACAGTATGTCTCTAGTCCTGTGTGTCTGCGAACTCCTTTATAAAAAAGTGGAAGCAGGGCAACACAAATTGAAACAAGGATTGTATAAATGGGAAAAAAAGAATATATATACATACATTTGTTTTAACTGATTTGTAGCTTGATTAAAAATGGAGAACAGATAGACAATGTTACAGATTCTATATGAAGGAACAAAAACTGGACTTTAACATAACAAGACCGGTTAGTTGGGTGAGGAGAAGGTAGCAGAAGGTGTTTATTTCAGCCACTGTTGAAAAGTTCAGAGCTGAGGCAAGGGTGACGATTGCGTTCAGTGCAGCTTGATTGTTAAGGCTCTCTAATTAAGGGCATCAATTTCCTTTGCAATTGCTTGAGTGCATGCGGGTCAAGCAGTATAATGATTCCTCATTGATAAATGATAGAACAGGAGCTCTTGATCTTTGATTGGCTTGTCATTGTGGACATAAAAAGCGCTCATCTCTCCTTTATACAATTGGGAAGGTCCCTTAGTTGTAAATACTGAAACCGTTAACTTTTTTTTACTTCAGAATGATTTTAGTTTTCAAAACAAGTTACTTCTGTCATGGCCAATTGATCAATGTTGACATGGCTGGTAATCTTGTTCAATATTGTAGTCTGCCATGTCCTCTATCACCATTTTCATGTTTACATTTTCCCTACACACAGCTTGAAGTGCGTATGGCGACGGCAGACCAAACAATCCCGTCGATCAGTGTAGACTTACCTGGGACAAGTTCTTCATACAGGCAGTGTGACCTTAAGCCGAGCTCCCTTTACATTGTCACCATCATGGCCCTGGACTCGGGCCAGGAGGTTATAACATCCATTACCAGCACTTTCAGCACGGGTGAGAGGACAAGGTTGCAATGTTGCCCGAAATTATTCCAAGTTTCATGTGCCTCGCTCTTGAATAAGCCAACAAAGTTTAAAATTGTTCAATACTGCATGACCATGTTTTATTTTATTGTTTGATTGATTTTTTTTTAAAATAGCTTCTTTTCTTTGTTCTTTACTCTTTGCTTGCTTAATGGTATTTTTAGTTCTGTTTTTATGAGTATTTTAACTGGCTTCTTTTTTAATTTCCATAGTGCAAACTCAGATAGTTTAATTATGCTTTTTGAAACTCTCTCTCTCTCTCTCTCTCTCTCTCTCTCTCTCTCTCTCTCTCTCTCTCTCTCTCTCTCTCTCTCTCTCTCTCTCTCTCTCTCTCTCTCTCTCCCTCTCTCTCTCTCTCTTTCAATTTTAGTCTTCCTTTTTACATCTTATTTCTTTTTCTTTCTATCTCATCCTTTCTTTCTTTAAAGCAAGTTTACACTTGTCCATCTCAAAACCTTTTAGATTTTGCTTGCTATTGGTAAAACCAATTTGTCAGCTCACACTTTAACTTCTGCCCTGCGACAGCCCATGGTACTCCACCCCAGCCGCGTGCCCCAACATTCGTGCGGTCGTCCTACACAAATGTTACAGTGACCATCGAGCCCGTAGTTTCTCAATATGTTCCTATCACGTCCTACCGTCTACACGTCCTGATGCTGACCAGTCAAAACCGGAACCAGTGAGTAGCCGCCAGTCTGTGTCGATCTCTTGGGATAATAATAATAATAATAATAATAATAATAATAATAATAATAATAATAATAATAATAATAATAATAATAATAATAATAATAATAATAATAATAATAATAATAATAATAAGAAGAAGAAGAAGAAGAAGAAGAATAATAAGAAGAAGAAGAAGAAGAAGAAGAAGAAGAAGAAGAAGAAGAAGAAGAAGAAGAAGAAGAAGAAGAAGAAGAAGAAGAAGAAGAAGAAGAAGAAGAAGAAGAAAAGTAATGAGGATGAGGATGAAAATGATGATGATGATGATGATGATGATGATGATGATGATGATGATGATGATGATGCAATGAAGATGATAATAATGATGATCATGATGATGCAATGAAGATGATAATAATGATGATGATGATGATGATGATGATGATGATGATGATGATGATGATGATGATGATGACGATAATTAGGAGAAAAAAAAATAGAAGAAGAAGCAGTAGATTAAAAAGAAGAAGATTAAGAAGAAGAAGAAGAAGAAGAAGAAGAAGAAGAAGAAGAAGAAGAAGAAGAAGAAGAAGAAGAAGAAGAAGAAGAAGAAGAAGAAGAAGAAGAAGGAAAATGCAGCCGATGTCATCTGTGGTTTCCAATTTGACCAGGTTTGTCTTCCCAAGCGTCCCGGGTTACATAACTGCAGAGCTGGAGCCCGCCATGGTCCCCAATACCGTGGACTTTGTCATTGGAGACGGAGAGGTGATTGGTGGTTTCACCAACCAGGTGTGTGCATTAAGCTTAGCGACAAGTCTGCAATTTGATTGAAACTACATTAGTTTATGCTCTTGTAAATTCTTTTTTTTTTGTACTTTGGCATGGTATAGCATGATACTGTTGCTGTTAATGGGGTTGTTTTAATGATTATATTTGTTAATGATATCTTGTTGTTTCCTTTCTTTTTTTTTTGTTTACAATTTAAATGTGATTGTTTTGCATTGTGATATTTGTTGCACATTATTTTTGCTGTTTTGAATGTTCCTGTTATAGTATTGGTTTTTTTTTTTTAATGTGTTGGTTGTACACAGCTGTTTTGAGGAAAGTTGTAGTGAAATAGACTGAAACTGCCATAATATAAAATAAATGTTTGATTTTTCCTTCTTTTCTTTTGTCTAATTTACTGGCTATGTTGGGAGGAATACATTTATTTTCGCCTTGCTTGCTCCCTATTTCACAAGAAAATTTAGTTGGCATTAAAACGCTAAGGCGAAATGAATGAAAAAAAAATTCTATGCCTTATTCTTTGCAACTTCTGAGAAAAATAGTGCATGGAATGCAAATGTTTTCAGCTTCTGTGCAGACGTGTGTCTCAGGATTCGGCTTTTGTGCCTGACATTTTAATTAGTGTGCAGTCATGTAGTAGAGGACTCAAAAAAAAGTTGTAAGATTCAACTCCTTTACAAGAATTTAAATACTATGCAAAAATGTGTCTGAGTATTCAGTTAGCGTGCCATGTAGACATGAATCAACACGGTATTCAAATACTTTACAATCCAGACATGTGTTTGAAGATTCCACTGCCATGATTGCGAAAATGTACAGAGAGAGAGAGAGAGAGAGAGAGAGAGAGAGAGAGAGAGAGAGAGAGAGAGAGAGAGAGAGAGAGAGAGAGAGAGAGAGAGGTAGTGTAGAAAAATCAACCTCAAACCTAGATCTAGCTCGAGACCGACACATAAGACGAAAGACGTGAAAACAGAACAGATGGAATGAACAGGGATCGAACACGCACCTCGATGCGGCACCCATCGCCTTGCCGAGATAAGACCAGGCAATAAACCCCTGAGCTATCCGCATCTACAAAAATAGATGCTTCATGAACAGCGACTTTCATGCTGGCTTGAATAGACTAAGAAGTTGAATTGCTAAGAACGATCAAGTCCATATTTTTAAAGGACATAAACAAACTAGCCTCTAACGGCTCTTAGAAAGATGCACATTAGACTGAAAAGCATAAATGGATATAGAAATAAAGAAAGCAGTCAAACAACGTTAGAGGCTGAGACAGTCGAACAACGTTAGAGGCTGAGACAGACGAAGTTAGATCTAAGGATCTTAAGATGCAAGTGACTGAAATAATGAAATAAGTAGTATAGAAAAATCAACCTCAAACTTAGATCTAGCTCGAGACCGACACATAAGACGAAAGACGTGAAAACATGAGAGAGAGAGAGAGAGAGAGAGAGAGAGAGAGAGAGAGAGAGAGAGAGAGAGAGAGAGAGAGAGAGAGAGAGAGAGAGAGAGAGAGAGAGAGAGAGAGAGAGAGAGAGAGAGAGAGAGATTGCAATATTTCTAATAAACTGTTTCTTTTCTCATAAAAATCTTGCAAGACCAAGTTTTTAAACACTGTATCAAATTTAAACAGATTTCTTGCTGTTTTTTGATTTAGGGTCTGTGATAAATTGAAGCTGTATCATTCCTTTTACACTTCCCACACTTCGCCTCTTTTTTGCTTCAAGCCATAATTATGTGTTTTGGAAATCTAAAACACATTGACCTGTGTTCTTTTTATTTGCCAGCCGCTAATGAGGAACTCAGAGTATCGAATCTATTACGTTGCTGTCAGTACACTGAATAATGAGACTACTAGCAGTTCCTCTTCTCTGACTCTTCCGTTTCCCACTGTGCCCTTTGACCCTGCGCTTGCCCCTCCCCTTCCATTATCACTGAGTGCGAGAACACCGCAGTGCCTGAACTTGACCTGGACAACTCCCCCAGGTCTGGATGCCCTCATCACTAGCTTTGATGTAAGTTGATCATACAAAACGTTGTTGCTCCACACGTGATGGAAAACAAAAAAGGGGAAAGAGAGTAAAGGACAAGAGGGACAAACTGTGTTATTACAGTCGATAAAGTGTGAATTTAGAGCGTTATGGTTTTTGAAAACAATATTTTTATTAAGTCAAAGCAGAAATGTGTCATCTTTTACCCTTATATCAGTATACAGAGATCTGAATGATCAGAACTAATGCCATGAATATGGAGAAACAGAATATTTGACTCACTTTGGCTTCATGGAATAAACTCATTGATAAAAAGGTTATTAAAAGAGAGACACATGCAGGTGTGTGTGTGTGTATATATATATATATATATATATATATATATATATATATATATTGAGACATTTTGAAGATTGAGGGTTATGCTAAAGAGAAAAGAATGAGTGCTTTTACAACCATGAAAATCATGAAAAAGAACTACCAGTAAGCTTTGGTCCCGTCTGAATATTGTTTACATTGATATCGTATTCATTTGCAACTGCTTTGCATTGACCAGTTCAGCATAAGCCAGGCTGGCAATCTTACGGGAATACCCATCACCCGGCTTGTGTCAGACACAGACCGCAACCTTCAACAGTGCAACTTGGCACCTTTCACACTTTACACAGTGAGAATATCGGCTAGGATTGGCCAGGAAGTTTCAGCATCAGCAACAGAAACATTCCTTACCCGTGAGTCAGATGAGTCTGTATAGAAAGGTTTTGTCTAAAGGATTGAGATTTTGGATTTTAGTTTAGTCTAACCAAGCGACCGACATATTAGTCAGATATTCGTCCTGCATCCTAGATACACTTGTTATGTAATGTTGTATATTTTTCACTTGTCTGAAATATAGTCATTAATACGACAAGGAGTTATTGACATTTAAGATCATATATTCCAAGCTAGATGCAACATAGACAGAGGATTATTAGGGCAGAGAGAGTCAAATAAAAAAAATTATCTCTTCAGTTTGAATCGACAAAATTTGCAATTTAAAAAGCCACAAGACCTTTTTTGTTTCTATTTTGTTTGTTTATTTGATTTTAGGTCAAGTTTTAACAGGCCTGTTTTTTTCTCAATAAAAGAACTAGAGTAATCGAAAAAAAAAAAACAAAAGAAAAAACATTATAGCTTATAATTCTTCATGTTTTTTTTTAATTTCTTTTATTTCTTGCAACTTCTGTACCCTTAGTGCATACGGCTCCCCCTGTCCCCTTGCGACCAGTGTTTGCTGACTCCACTTACACAACGTTGACCGTGTATCTTGAACCATCTGTTCTCACTTCCGGTCCAGTATCGGCCTACCAGCTGCATGTGGAGGAGGTCAGCGCACCCTCTGGTGCAATAAACAGGAAACGCAAACGTTCTGCCGCTCATGGCACCTGGTCTGCGATAGATAGTGGTATGCTGTACTCACTCATCCATGGCAATGCCATTTCCCAAGGCAATAGCCCTTTTGTAAACAAACTAGGAAGGAGCAGACGTGCGGCAAGTGTGCCAGGTTACATTACAGCAGAGCTGGAGAAAGGGGATATCACTCCTAACACTGAATTTGTAGTAGGGGATGGTAAGACATATGGTGGTTATCTCAACGTGCCCCTATCACGTGAGCGCTGGTATGTTGTTCACTACGTTGTGCTCAGCACGTCCAGCAATGTGACCAAGATGAGCTTCTCCAGTTTGATACCTCAAGCTCAGACCATCCCGTACGTCAGCCCAACTGAACCAACTGAAGACAATGACGATAACACGGGAGTACTTATTGGTGTCATCGTGGGATTGGTGCTGTTGCTGCTTGTCCTCCTACTCCTTCTCCTGCTCTACCTTTGGTGGCGGAGGCGGAATCGCTTCAATCCATACGAGTTACATAATGGTGACATCAAGCTTCCACCAGAGCCAGCAGATGACTACGATCCCATGAAATACTGGAGCGACGCACAAACTGTGAAAGAGGGCCGCTACATCATGGCAGGGAGGGAACTAGTGTTTGGCCAAGATATGCCTCGACCCCAAGCAGCTAAAAATCAAATCGGTTCACCAGAGACCCCAACAATAACTTTCAAGGACGAGTTTCATGCCTTGCCTCACAAGTCAAACAAAGCAACAGATAACATTGCTAGGAGACAGGGCAGGTACATAGGAATTTTCTGATAAATATTTTCTTATGACTCTTCATTTTTTCTGGTATTTTGTGTTATCATTGATTAAGAGGCTAGATCACAATTTCTCTTTCAGGCAGTCTAAAGCAGCTCAGTAGAACCCATTAGATATGAGCTTTATCATTCCTAATAGAAGCTGTAACATTGTGCCGTAATTTGATCTATTGCTAATTCTTGCCTCACCCTGCGCATGTGCGTAATTTTGGGTAGCGGATCGACTACATCTGTGTACACTGTTTTATTTAGTTGCATAATGTTTGTATTTCAAGATGGCCAAGATTCTTCTGGATTCTTCGTCTTAGTTCTAGCATAGAAATTATCTCTTCACTCCTTGTTTACTTTTTCTGATTGGTTGCTATAGCGCATTACTCATCACATGTACTAAGAATATTCTTGTATGAACTGTGTTCTTCCTTTTCTAGATAATTCAATAAGATTTAGTATAAAGAAGGGTCACATTTGTGTCCGGGCAGTCTACCTACAGTGTGTTTAAGAATCAACTTTTTGTGAGCAGCAAGTCAATGTACAGTGATTATAGAGTCAACCTCTTTTGCTGGATTAAGAGTTGCGGATTATGTACCAGTCTATACCATTTGTCCTTTCTTGTCTTTTTACATATTTAATTCTCTATTTCGGTCTTGAGCTAAATCTAGGTTGTGGTTGAATACCAGATAAAGCGTCATTCTTACAATGCTGAGGTTCCATAATCGAATCTTTGTCTCTCTTTTTGCATTTTTCCTCTCTATCCATTTCTCTTTCTATGCCTTTTCATTTATAATTATTTTACCTCCCTACATATATTTTCATTCATACATATCTAGTAAATATCTTACTTCACTATTTTTATCAGCCGTTGCTTTTCTCCCTGTCTTTCTTTGTCATTTCATTTTTCTCTTAATATAACTTTCTCTTTCCATCTTATTATCTTTAACTCTGAATCTCTTCCAGTTTCTTCCTATCAGATCTCAAGCCCTTCAACAATTCAATATTTTCTGTCATGGTGCCTCCTCCCTCTCTTTTCAACAGCAATCTGAATCGCTTCCCACACCTTCTCCCCTACGACCACAGTTTGGTTCAACTGAGACCTGACGCCACTTCCCGTGGATCTTACATCAACGCCAGCTTTATACCTGGCTACAAAAGAACCCCAGCGTATATCGCAGCACAGAGCCCTTATAACAAGGAGACTGTGCTGGATTTCTGGAGACTCATTTATCAAAGGTGGGTCTGGACAGAGAGTTTTGAAGCACTCTATAGTGAGGAATGACAGGTGTGCGCTGTGTGGTCGAGGTATCATTTTACTATCGACTTCAGAGAAACTAAACTCACTTTACATAATCCTTTTCGCAGAAGCGTGTCATATAACTGTCTTGAAGCTAAAGGTATAAATATTTGGGTCTTCCATACCTTTGTGCTATATAAATTATGTAGTATACTTCTGTTTAAAGACATAAATCTAGTTTTTCCAATCAAGTCGATACTTTTCAGGAATTTTTTTATTTCAGTTTAAAAAAACAGAGTATATTATTTGTTTCAAAGATAGATTCTCTATTTGTTCACTGGAAATTTGATATCTTGTTTTGAAAGAAATTTAGATTCTAACTTATAAAACTTCATTCGATCTTTGTTTTTATGGGCTTACTTTATTAGATACAATATTTAACAATTATACAAAATATGTAAAAATGTAGCACAACACATTGATCCTGAAATAAATAAAAGGATAGAAGCTATTTGGTGTTTTGCTATACTCCACCCCTTTATATAACTCTACAAAGAGCTATAGCAATAATAAATATGCTTCTTCTTCTTCTTTTTGTCTGCAATGTGGAGTAGAGAGTGAGCGATGCGCAAAAAAATCCTGGGAGTTACATCAGCATCAAACTGTCATATGGAGACAGGATTATATTAACAAAAAAAAAAAAGAAATAGTGAAAATAACAAAATATAAAAAGGAAGACCAGAAGCAAGCAGTCTGGAATAGCCTGTTAAATCATATACCACTCCATCTTTGGGGCTGTGCGCTATACAACAAATATCCAAACATTTATCCATCTTCAAAATTTTGGCTTTGAGATTGTTATGCACATCTTGATACCCATTTCCACATACCATCGTAAACAATTCAGGCTTGCTCAAATATAAACAATACATCATCAAAAATTTGACATCATATGACGAATTGAGAAGGTAGGCCTAGTATTTAATCTGAAACCACATCGCTACCACCTTATTCAAGAATCTACAGTTAGTTGCCACTTCTTTGAAATCATCATCAGCTGCGGCAACCTTCTCCTTAAAACAATTGTGTATGGAACTATTCATGCTGATGCTATTAGATACACACATATATATATATATATATATATATATATATATATATATATATATATATATTTATCTGCCAAACACAGATGGCGCTAAGTTCAATGTGTGGCAACTGTCATAAACGAGCAGACATGTGATCATGTGGACAGAGTATATCTCTGCGCATATGCGGTTAATGGAATTTTTTGTCCGATTCTTTATATCAAAAATATTTAGAGGGGAGTAAACTATGGCAATGAGATCACTCTTTCTTACGAAGGACTAAATCTATGAATCTATCAGCAGACTGAACAAAAAGATATTGTCCACAGTTTATTCGATTTAAAAACCATGGTACTAGAGCATCAGCAAGAAGAAATGCAGATTCTTCTTATCTTCTAATAGACACCATTCTGAAATGGGCTGAATGGAATTCATATACTACTTTCAGTTTATATTACAAACTTCAAAACATGGTAGAAGCTGAAAGCTGCTTCTGTCAGCATTGTTAAAATAATGCAGATCTCTTAAAATTAATGTCCATACCAATAGGGATTTAATTTCCTCCTTGCTATAATATGTCAGACAAGATCTTTCAAATACCATTTAGGTCGTCCCATTCTGGAGGAATTTTGCTTGTCATAACTATACATTTGTCATAGAGGGTTCTTTAAATCATGTGCTCTCCTCAACTGGTTTAATTTCTGTGTTCTTTCTCTCCACCAGGTCGATCAAGACTGTGGTAATGATTACTAACATAGTAGAAGACCACATAGTGAAGTGCACTCAGTACTGGCCAACACAATCGAAGGCCAGCTTTGGAGATGTGTTCTTTCTGCATCTTGTAGAGATAGCTGAGTATGCTGATTACACTATTAGAACTATCGGCGTCAAAATGAAGGGTGACACTGATTCAAAGGTTGTCCGACTTTTTGAATTTACTTCGTGGCCAGACCACGGTGTCCCGGATGATCCGATCCCGTTTTTGGAGATGCGATACAAAGTAAGTCGCTATCACCATGACGAACTTACTCCAATTCTGGTGCATTGTGGAACTGGAATGGCTCGGACTGGGGTATTCATCGCAGTAGACGCACTCATCGACCAATATGCGTCTGAGAGTCGCGCCATGGTGTATGACTTTGTACGGAGGATGCGCAAAGACCGACCTTTCATGGTGCGCACCTTCAAGCAGTACAGGTTTATTTATGAGGTACGTCCTGATATAGCTTTTGTTTGGGAAACAACCAAACCATTATACATGTATATTTTATATTAAAGGGACAAAAATGAACAAACATGATTGCCCGTTTGCTGCAAAGGAGAAAGAGACATTAATTGAGACATAATGGAGATGAAATTACTTCGTCCCAATTCCAGATCTAGAATATTCTAGAATAGGGTTTTAGGATCTGACCTATCCAGAAATCACCTTTATAATTATATCAGATTTTTTTTTTCCATTTTTACTCTACATAAAATATAAATAAATATATAAAAAGTGTACTTTCCTTCGACTATTTTTACTCTTTTCCAATGTTGGAAAGGAAGACCTTGAGTACATAGTATAAAGATTGTAAGTTAAAAAAAATGATAACTCCTAATCTATTTTGCAGAATAGGTACAATTCTATTACATAAATACAATGAACTTTTCAGAACAATCTATGTTCTTAATCAAAAGTGTTCTTTTAATGACCATATTTGAAATGGATATTAGCATTTCAAACTTCTGAAAATTTCATTCCTGTTCAGTTCATTATTTAGGAAAATATTGCATGGAGTGAAATTCAATATCCTGAAGCTTATCTTGTATAACAGCTTTAAAAAAAAGACCCTAAATCTATGTTACTTTATTTCATTTCTTTCTGAAGTATAGAACAAAACTCTTAAAGTTAGAGTGTTTTTTGTGTGTGGAATTCAGTAAGCAAATGACATTGATTATTATTCTTAAGACGATATTGTTAGGCATGAAATAATTCTTGTTGCATCTTTTAGTTTTAGAACACATTTTTTAACTCAAAATTTACCCGTGTGTTTTGGTTTTTTTTTTTTTTTGGTTTTTTTTTTTTGGCCTTTTCTTATTCCTGGACTCAAATAATTAAAAGATCAATTTGATATACGCAAGTTCAAAGAAATTATTAGAATCACGATATTTCTGAAAAATGTTTACATTGAAAAGAAGAGCCTCTTCATATTCGATCTCTTCAGGCAATATTTGAAGAATTTCATGCCGGAGACACTTTAGTAGACTTTGATCTCAAAGGTCGCTACCATGACTGGACCCAGAAGAACCCGCAAACCGGAAGGACATATCTTCGGGATCAATTTAAACTGCTGGAGACTTTCACACGCGAACCGAGGCGGGATCAATGCAAGGCGGCACAACTTGAGAGCAACGTTCACAAAAATAGGTGGGAAGAAAAGAAGAAAATTAAAAAATGCTTGCCATTAGTTTGTATCCTTATAAGGAAAACCACGTTTGACATCACATCTTATGAAAAATGTTTGATAAAGCATTCAGAATGCAAGCATTTTATGGTAAGATCACAAACGTTTAAAAAACTATTTCAGCAGGAAACCATTGACAGGAAAAATGAGATAAGCAGAGAAGGATATTGGTGGAGAAATAAGGTGTATGGCAGATTTACATTGCTGTAAAAACACAAGTAGCACAATTTTTTATGTGACTCAGGTTGCTTGGTGTTTATTTTTAATCAATGTAGAATTCTTAGAAAAATAATATTTTCCACTGGTTTTATCAGAATAGTCTTTTGTTCCTGTTGTTTAATATAGTCAATATCTTTAAGAGGATCTTCTGCCAGATCCAAGTGTTCTGAATCAGAGATAAATTAATCGCTACAATAACTTAACATTCACGTCATAAAGAGGACATTTGTATCAATCATACAACTCGAGAGTCACATTAAGGTAAGCGTTCGATGGACCAACGGGCCGCCTTGAAATGCTTGAGGAATTACTTTTTTTATGATCCATAAGAAAAGTAAGCTAAATTTTAAAAAATCAAAATTTCAGGTCCTTTTAAGCATTAATTGTATTCTCATGTAGGTTAAAGTTAGTAGGCAGCAATAGGCACATTCAACGTGATTACTTAGACTTCTAATAAGTGCTTAAAATGATCTTTGGGTATATTAAGAACTTTCATAACTCAGCTCGTTTATTTTGTTTTAGTCATTCCTTTTATGCTTTATTGAGTTAAAAAGAAAGATCAGCTGAAGAAGAAGAAGAAGAAGAAGAAGAAGAAGAAGAAGAAGAAGATTAAGAAGAAGAAGAAGAAGAAGAAGAAGAAGAAGAAGAAGAAGAAGAAGAAGAAGAAGAAGAAGAAGAACAACAACAACAACAACAACAACAACAACAACAACAACAACAACAACAACAATAACAAGAAGAAGAAGAAGAAGAAGAAGAAGAACAACAACAACAACAACAACAACAACAACAACAACAACAACAACAACAACAACAACAACAACAACAACAACAAGAAACAAGAACAGGAACAAGAAGAAGGATGATGAGGATGAAGAAGAAGAAAAGAAAGAAAAAAATAGTAAACGCAGAGACCATGATTGGCTTACATTATTGTTTACAATTCTTTAGAGACAAAACTTCAGTTTCTTTTTTCTTTTTTAATCTTTTTTTTTTTTTTTTTTTTGAGATTTCAATATATTATGCCTCAATAATAACTTTTTGTTAGGGTAAACAAACTAGACTAGTGGCGACTCCAATAGAGAAAAAACAAATGACTCGAGAATAGGCAGTTTTATATTTCAATTACAAAATGCACACATATCAAATAACTACACAGGAGCAATTGCGCAGAGAATAAGCGAGAATTGATAGTGGAAACTTGAGACTACCAGGAAAGGGTGCAGCTTAAGTAACGAATTAATAGATTTTTAAAAAAAAATCAATCCCACAATGTCGAGGAACTTAATTTAATGCAGAGAGTGATATGATAAATATTGCTCACTTAATCTAAGAGTGCAGGCTGCCCGAGATCCGTAACAGGAAAAGCTCCTCGCTACAGATCAGGCGACAAGTAATCAAAAAGAACTGCCACTGGGTTAGGGTGTGAGAAAGAGGGCACAACTCCAGGACAGCAGGTCATTGGCCACAATAGGAAGCTCCAACACAGGTCAGCAAGCAAAGGTCTTGACCACAGGAGACAATCTAACCAGGCCGAGGGATGAAGGCCTTCTACAGGATGCCAGGCCAGGCAAACTAGCCAGTAGCAAACAGCAAACAGTGAAAAGCAGCTAGCACGAGCATAGGCCTCAGGCCAGCACTTTCAGTAAAAAGCAGCTCCAAAGATTCAGCCGGCAGCTGAAGATTCAGGACACAGCGACATTTTAAACAAGTGTAAAAAATAAAAGTTCCTAAAGGTATAGGAGAAATTACTCAAGCAAGTGCAATTAAAGCGCAGTGAAGAATGAAATTTAGAAAGTTTATCTCCAGGAAGAAAATCATAACTTGGAGCAACCTATTGGAAATCCTTTAGGGGGCTCAAGAATAATTCAAAACCAGAACCTAACCACTACCTAATAGTTTTGGTGTTGAGCTTGCTAGTAGAGAGAGAAATAATATATATAATAAACACTTTAAAATACTTTCCAGAGTCCTTGTTAAGGGGAAACTTGTGACTGTAATTAGCACAGTCCTTGAGTCCCTACTATTCGACCCTCAAGAAGAAGTCATAACCTAGAAAACTTATGGACCAAGATCTAGTCGGTCTAGAATAGCCTGGTCTATGTTGTACGCAAAGATCATCAAAATAGAACTTAAGTCAGCGGTGCATGTCGGAAAAAAACACATGCCGCTACCAAGCAAAACAAACATGGGCCCAAGCGCACTAAGCAAGATGTAGCTCACATGCAATGCTAAAATAGAGCACAGTTAAAGACTTACACTACTAAAACTAAAACTAAAACAGAGACCTCCCCAAAATTTTTGTACATGTTTAATGCAGTAGGTTAAAATAAAATTTTTTATTTCTCTTTGTTGTCTCTTTGTCGCTGAAGTCAGTGCACACTATATTATGTTACTGTTGCACCCTCCTCTCTGAAGAGATCTATAATTATGCGCCACGCGGGGAAATGAACTAGATCGCCGCCGACTCTCTTCGCTTTTGCTCTTTACATGATATTGTGTCTTGGCAATGACTGTATTTATCAATAAAATGTAGTATCGATTTAGGCAAGCACATAAGCTTGATATGTTCACATAGGAAATGCACTGTATGTAATAAAATCACTTGATCATCACGAGCATAGTCCTAAAATCTAAACTGATGGATTCTCCACTTTAGTTTAAGCTACCTTCTACATCGTTTAACTGTTACAATATCCCCTTTCCCCAGCGCGGGCATCAAGAAGGGTCTACAGAATTCTTCAGCCTTGCTAGCTCTCACTTAGAGAGTACTTAAAGATTAGATCTACCTTACTCCAAGCTTCTTTCGGCATTCGCTTTTAGCTAACTGGAACCGGCTCTGTGGCTTTGGTTGTATCTCTATATTATACCAGTGCCAGACTGTCTTTATTACACAGTATGTGCGTGATACAAATTCATTTCAAACATTGAGAGAAAACATAATTTTCCAGAACCACCCTAGTAGAAACCAGCACCTGGACATCCAATAAATTTTCTGCTTTTGTACTCGTGGGTGAGTAAACAGGACACTTTATCGTCATTTATATTTACCTTTTGCTCCAAAAACTGTACTAAGTCCATGTTTAAGAATATACCGATTAACCCTGGTCTTCTCTGATGGCATTACTCTTCTACAGTTGTAAACATGTCAATTATTTACCTCCACTGACTTTTGATTTATAGTTAAGTGCTACCCCCATAAATCAAGCGCATTCGTAATTTAGATACGGCCCCATAAACCATTCGTGAATGGACGCATTATCAGGTTTCCCTTGCATGTCGTTTACAGTGATTGCTTGTTTCATTAACAACATTTTTTTTGTTTGCCTGTTCGGGCGGCTGTACGTTTAGCGATATCATAAGGTGTTTTGTTGGTGTTTTTTTGTGGGGGCCGCCTGTTAGGTTCCTGGATGTGCTCCCTGCCGACAAGGACCGCCCGTTCCTGAAAACAGCAGGGCAGAGCTCTCAAGCCACTGATTATATTAACGCCATCTATGTGGACGGCTATCTGAGACGCAATCAGTTCATTGTGACGCAGACCCCGCTTCACACAACAGTACTTGACTTCTGGAGGCTGGTCTGGGATCACGACGTGAGGACTATCGTCATGGTAGAGAACTTTAAGTAGGTTCACCGGACAATTTTATCACCTTTTACTACCTGCTGAAACTGACCCTAAAGTAGCCTTTCTCTCTGTCTGTCCGTATGTCCGCATGTCTGTCTGTGTGTCTTTGTGTGTGTGTGTGTGTGTCTGTCTGTCTGTCTCTCTCTCTCTCTCTCTCTCTCTCTCTCTCTCTCTCTCTCTCTCTATCTATCTATCTATCTATCTATCTCTCTCTCTCTCCTTCTCTCCTCCTCCCCCCTCTCTCTATCTCCCTTTCTTTCTTTCTCTAATTATTATTATCATCTATCTATCTATCTATAATTTTACATCCATTCGACCAATGGTAATTTACATTTCCCTATTAAAACCAAATCTTCTATCGTCGACTTTTTCATTAGGACTTTGTCAGTCTTGTATTCTGCTCAGTGTCTCAATGTTTTTTTTTTAAATTAAGGCTCCCTTAAATTTTTTATATCCCGAGCAAAAACTTGCTAAGTTTATTTGGCAGGTAAAGATAAGCTCCTGCATTTTCGGGCAGCTCAGGAAATTTAAAAATTATTTTGTTTCTAGCTCTTCAAGTTCAACTGCCATATTTCGTAAAATCTTAAAACTTTTTTTAAATGAAAAAACAATGTCAATAGAAAGATATTTTGGTCACTTTTAAAATTCTTATCTTCATCGCCGGAGCATCACAGAAGTATGGGAATCACTATTTTTTGAAAGAAGAGAATAAAATATGTCGCCTTAAAAATTGCAGACAAAGTCCAAATCTCATGAAATATCTCCTGGCACTGAAAAATAATGATGGTTTCGAATTTCTTGAGACATCTGCTGTCTTTCTCCTTCTCCCAAGCTTTCTCCAAGTCACAGTTACCCAAGCAAGGAGGTGGAGAACCTTAGCAGTTTCAGTGATGCAAGAAGTGGTAAGAGGAGGAGGAGCAGCAGCAGATGGACAATGAATTCAAGGGCTGCGAAAAATATCTTAATATTTCATTGTCGTAGAACATCTGATTTATATTTTGATCTACTTTTTATAAACTACAGTATTCAATTGATTTGTCAAGATGTAATACACTTTTGTTACTTTTTTACTTTTCCTACGCAATCATCAGACTCTCACAAAATTCTTTCACATTTTAAGGTTCATTTGGGTAGGCGCCCTTGTCATCCATTTGGTGCATTGTCATATGAATTTGTAAGCACAGATGCATCAATATTCTGTAGTAATGTCATCTGACGGTCAGATTATTACTGATGATCAATATAAGAAATTTATGAGTAGCCATTCTGTTTGGTTTTTATCCCCCTTCATTTCAATCACTTTTGAAAGTGTAAATTTTCATGCATTTATGAAATCTTCTATCAGTGACTTCTTTGCCTGGAGGAGGCATGGTTAGTTCTAAATTAGCTTCTCTGTGATAGCCGGCACTTCTTTATCCACAACCTTTGAACTTCCTTTTGTAAAATATGTTTGCCAGGAAGCTCAAAGTATGACACAAGGAGGGTCGAATCGTATGAATTGTGAGTGTGTCATCTAAAAGTGTATCAGTTGCTTAGCAACATGAATGCTATTAGAAGTCACCCTCTGGTTGGATGAATTTTAATGTTAGAAACTGCTTCAAAGGAGACTTCAAGGTAATTTGACTTTTTCTGATTTGCAGTGAAGGAATGCACTTTTTTCTTAAACTTTTCCTGCTAGGCATGAGGACGACACGCGGGCCGAGTACTGGCCGCCCGCAGCCTCTGGTGGCGTCATGAAGCAGTTAGAGCCATTCTTTGTGGAGACCACGGCTTGCTACCAGCAAGAGAACATCACTGTGAGAAACCTCAGACTATTGAGCACCCAGCACCCACGTGACCCGGCACGCTTCGTGCGTCAGTTTCAATTCAAGGCGTGGGCGGAGCACGCCATGGCACCCCAGTCCAAGACCATGATGCTCGACCTGGTCGACTCTGTGTTTGACTGGCAGGAAGAGACCTGTAGGAATGAGCGGCCTGTCCTAGTTCATTGTCTTGTAAGTTCACAGCTTATGAAGATACATTTGATAACTTCAGGATAGGTGACCAAGAAATAAACACACTATACACTTCTCTAACCGTATCAGACAAACCGTAGGCTATTTCCTTAAAGAAATTGAAAACAGACTCATAATCGTTTAAACACTATTATCAGGAATATTGTGACTTGCAAATGATAATAAAAAGAAAGCAGGTAAAGTTCCGTTTTTAGATAGGTCCTACAGTCCTTAAGGTCTGTCAGTATATGACGCCTGAATATTTTTTCAAGGAGCACTAGGTTTGCAGTGCAAGATCATCATCATTTTTATGGGATATCACTTGATATCACTCTTCGATTCCCACACATCTTTTCTTCCAGATAATTCTTGCTGGTTGAAACTTAGTGCTTATGATCACAAGATTTTGTTTTCAAACGCCATAATTATCTTCCAGCATTTTGTGTTCTTTGTGATCTTGAATAAAATTTGATTATCTAGTTCTCAATCAACAAATGTGTACATTAATTTGTTTGTGGAAATCATAAAAAATCTTTATGAGTTTAATCTAGTTTAATGTATAAATGTAGATTTAGATCTTGATCTCATCTATAATATAGATTTTATGGGACTAATTAAGGTTTTTATCTGGATATCTAGATTTAAGATAACTGAGATTCAGTCTTTCTCATGCTTGTAAGCCTGGGTCTGATCTAGAGAATTTAGCTAGATTCCAAATATTGTAGACCATAGTCATAATCTATCTAGTCTAGATTTATATTTTGTATACTTCTAATTTGGTGTGCACATTAAGAAATCTATTACATTAAATAAAATACATGTGTACATTATGGACACACATTTAAGTTTGTTTTTTCTGTTGGATTTAGTATCTTTGGGTCTTGATATTGATATAGCTCTAAATGTTTTATCTACATAATTTCTACATGACAAGACTTTTCTATGATTTTGGATTGGTTGGGTAATAGTCCGAATTATGCCATTTATAAATCCAAATCACCCCTTAATGGTGAAATTTTTTTTGTTAGATATCCTGCTTCAATTTAGCAATGTTTAGCCAAAGCTAATCAAAAGTTGTTAAATGTTGGCTTTGGTTGCCATATATCAGATTCAGCCAGGGGTGATCAAACATTGACTGGTTGTCATATATCATATTCAACCAGGGGTGATCAAAGGTTTTCAAACATTGACTGTGGTTGTCGTATATCAGATTCAGCCAGGGGTGATTGAAAGTGTCAAACATTGACTGTGGCTGTCATATATCATATTCAGCCAGGGGTGATCGAAAGTTGTCAAGCATTGCCTGAGGTTGTCATATATTAGATTCAGCCAGGGGTGATCGAAAATTGTGAAACATTGACTGTATTTATCATATATTAGATTCAACCAAGGGTGATCGAAAATTGTGAAACATTGACTGTGGTTGTCATATATTAGATTCAGCCAGGGGTGATCGAAAATTGTGAAACATTGACTGTGGTTGTCATATATTAGATTCAATCAGGGGTGATCGTAAGCTGCCATACATTGACTGCGGTTGCCATATATCAGATTCAACCAAAGGTGATCGAAAATTGTGAAAATTGACTGTATTTGTCATATATTAGATTCAGCCAAGGGTGATCGAAAGTTGTCAAACATTGACTGAGGTTGTCATATATTAGATTCAACCAGGGGTGATCAAAAGTTGTCAAACATTGACTGTGGTTGTCATATATTAGATTCAACTAGGGGTGATCGTAAGTTGTGAAACATTGTCTGTGGTTTTCATATATTAGATTCAGCCAAGGGTGATCGAAAGTTGTCAAACATTGACTGTGGTTGTCATATATTAGATTCAACCAGGGGTTATCGTAAGCTGCTATATATTGACTGCGGTTGCCATATATCACATTCAGCCAGGGGTGATCGTAAACTGCCATACATTGACTGTGGTTGTCATATATTATATTCAGCCAGGGGTGATCGAAGTTGTCAAACTTTTACTTGGAGCAGGATCGATAATATCGAAAATTTGCGAGGTCAATTGAACCTTCTCAGTGTTACATTGTGATGAAGAGCACAATAAAGAATAAATAATAATTACTTCCGTGATGTAGCTCACAATGAAACATTCATGAAAGAAACCAAAAAACAAAACATTTTTATAAATATGCTATTTACAAGTTTGTAACAACTGGGTGAGAACAATACCTTCTCTAATTTTAACTGTTTTTTTTTCCTGCATTTTGTTGGAGTAAGGCGGTGCCAGCCAGGATATTACCCCCATCAGAAGATACACTTGACACGTGTAGTAAGCAGGCAAAAATGGGTTTAATGCCATGATTTGCTAAGGTTTAGATCTTAGATCTAGTTATGTCGCAGGTCTAGACCTGTGAACGAAACTAAATTTACCTTTCATCCCCTTCAAGAATATTATTATTGCCCTGAAATGCAGTAGACCTAGAAATAAAATTTTATATGATTTTTTTTTATATTTTGCTCATTTTTATGCTAAAGGAAATTAGTGGATACGCATGAACAGTCCCTCAGCAGCTGTGCACTGTTAAGTTAGCACACAGCACTTCAAACATAATATATGTAGTATTAGCTATTGAAGTAATATGACTGGCTACAGATAAACTAAAGGTTGTGTGTGATAAATGACTTAACTCTGATACATATATATTTATGTGAAGACCTGTAGTGGAAAACTTTGAACGGCTTTATTCAGCCTTTTTTTTCACACGCTCATCTACAAGAAATACGTCACTCAATAATTGAGTCAATTTAGATCATGGTTCATCTGAAATGTCACTAAAAATTCTTGAATAACACGTGGTTAAAAACTGAAACACAAAGCCTATTTACATCAAATTTGAGGGTGGTATAAACGCTACTTTAGAAATAGATATATAGTCCATCAGTCAGTTCCAATTTTATGGACTGGGAAATGTCGTTAAGAATCGGTAGTGAAAGATGCTGCGTTAACATCAAACCAGAGCGAATCTTTGCAGCAAAGGGCTTAATGTTCAGACAGAAGTAAACATAAGAGCTATGTATATTAACTCTTTGATTTGTTATTCTCTTGGATTTCCTTGCATGACCAAAATGCCTTGTCTGTTTGCCTGTGTGTGCGTGTGTGTTTCCAGGACGGATCCTCTCATTCGGGCTTGTTCATCAGCCTAGCTGCTGTGTGTGAGCGCATGGAGGAGGATGCCGAGGTGGATGTTTACAGAACCATCAAACACATGAAGCGGCACAGGGGACAGTTTATCTCTGACTATGTGAGCAACAAGGAAAATTTAATTGTACAAACACTCCTTAGTTTTCTCTCTGCCTCTTACTCTCTCTCTCTCTCTCTCTCTCTCTCTCTCTCTCTCTCTCTCTCTCTCTCTCTCTCTCTCTCTCTCTCTCTCTCTCTCTCTCTCTCTCTCTTCATCTCGCTCTCTCCCTCTCACTCTCTCCCTCACCCCTTCACATCTCTCTCTTTTTCTTTCATTTCATGATTTTCTACCTCTGTGTTTTCTCTTGTCTTCTTTCCCATCTTTCTCTAACCCACTGTTTTTATCTCGTTCTGTCTGCTTGTTTTTTATTTCTTCCTCATTATTTTACTGCCGTTTATCTTTTCCTCTTTTTCACCTTCTTCTAATAATTTTTTCTTCACATTCCCTTAATTGTTTCCTTTCTCGTTTTTCTTTGCCTTTGCCTGTCTTATTATCTACCTCTCTCTCTCTCGCTCTCTCTCTCTCTCTCTCTCTCTCTCTCTCTCTCTCTCTCTCTCTCTCTCTCTCTCTCTCTATCTATCTCTCTCTCTCTCTCGCTTTCTCTGTATATTATATGATTATATATGCCTGTATGTGTGTGTCTTTCTCTTTATCTTTTCGTTTCTCACATCATATTTCTACATTTCCATCAACCCAATGGCTCACCTAAATAACCGATCAAACCTTTTTGAAGTTTTGTTTAAAATCTTAAATTGTTTAGATCTCCAAGCCTTTTTTTCCTTTTAATCTTGCAATTTTTCTTGAACCGAACTTCCTTTTGCCAGTTGACTCGAGCTTCTTGGGAACATATTTTCACAGGATAGATAATTATATTATTGTCGATGCCACTTGTTCTTATTAAGCAATTTCTGTTATCATTATCATCATCATCTTCATCATCGTCATCATTAGTAAAAGTAGTAGCAGCAGCAGCAGAAGTAGTAGTAGTAGTAGTAGTAGTAGTAGTAGTAGTAGTAGTAGTAGTAGTAGTAGTAGTAGTAGTAGTAGTAGTAGTAGTAGTAGTAGTAGTAGTAGTAGTAGTAGTAGTAGTAGTAGTAGCAGCAGCAGCAGCAGCAGTAGCAGCAATGATATTCATTATATAATATTACCGCCATCCAATTTTAAAACATTGTCATAGATATCTTGCCAACAAGTACATTTATGTTTTCTTACTACTGTTACTTAGTCATGTAGGCATCAACGTTATATCAAATTAACAGGAACAGTTCCGCTTTTGCTACAAGGCATTGTGGGACTTTATGAGTTTGCGTATGCCTGGTGGGACGTTTACGGACACTCTTGGCCAGAGCAAGACAGACAAGGAATACGGAGTTGCCTCCCTGAACCTCAGCTCACACCTGGACAACTTGAATGATCTTGGAGACACTAACGTCTGAAGACCACCTGGACAAAGATCCTGAGACTGTCAGCAGGGGAGACGAGAGAGACAGAGGAGGAGCCACTTAATGAGAGGAATGATAATGATGAAGATGAGGAGGGGAGACGAGATGGTGTTAGGAATTCTATATAATGATGGTGTTAGTGAGGCTGATGGTGGTGTGGTGTGATGTTTATCAACATCTCTATCACCAGATCTTCTGAGTAAAATTGCAGCATCAGTCTAACTTGAGGACGCTTATGTTACAGTCCAGATTTGACATATTTTGAACGGTAACTAAATCCAACAGATTGATACAAAACTGAAATCTACCTTAAATATCTAACGTGTTTCACACATGCAATTGTCAAGGTCATAACGCATCAATTAGTTTTAGTTCTTGTGAGAAAAATTGAAAAAGCAACATGATTGACTCAGGCGAAACAGCTTGTTTTGTTATTATTTTTAATGTGAAGCAAGAAATGAATTAAACACATCCAAAATAAGGTAAGGGGTCGAAACCAATCTCCAATAGTTGCTTTAGAAGTTTTAACTGAAATTCGAAACAAAAGACTTCTAATGCAATTGTCTTATGATCGTGACGGTGTAATGATTTTGCTGAGTAACTTCTGCTGTATTACTATGCGACTCATGTCGTTCATTCCATGCTGAACCAATCTAGGTAGTGCACAGTCGACTCGTTTGTCTTCAGCTTAAACTATTCTTACAAAGACGAACCGCTTGGCAATGAAAATATCATTGTTTGTATACATAGTGATGTTTTATCCTTATGTAATTTGTAGGTAGAACCAAACGCTAATATCTAATTTTTCTTTCTAGCCAAATTCATAAACACTGTAAATATTTTACATTTTCATGTAGTAATAGTAGTTGACCAAAAAATGTTGACTTTAAGCAAGGTTGACTTTATTCATTTCCAGAAAACAATTCCAAAAATTCATGTTATGAAAATAGCTCATCTCGTTTTCGTTACTTATGATAGTGGTCCCCTTTCCAGTGTCTCGATTTTGTTACTTATCTATTGCTAAAGTGTGGTAAATTTATTCAAGTTATTTAGGCAAATAGGAAATCAACCTAAGTCTGAAAAGATTTTATTGAAATAAATTGATGAACTACTTACAAAATCACAAAACATACGGATATATCTACAATTCTTGTTTTATTTTTTCCAGCTTTAGCCTCTTTTAGTATGGGCTTAAAACCATCATTACATTCGTTTTGTGTAACCAGTACCAAAAGCAAAAGTTATTGGTCGATAAAAAAAGTGTTAAGCATTACTGGAGGCTCTGAAAATAATGCTATTGGTTATGACGAGCGGCGCTGGGGAGAAAGGAAGGCACTGTTGCCCACAAATGATGCGAGCCAACCAGAAGTTAGGTCTAGATCTAGACTCACACTGCCTCCACCCCGCCCACGTCTACGCACTCTTCTTTGCTGATTTGTTACCGTCACAACCGCGCATGACCACACCAACTTAGCTCGGCCTTGTTAAGCATGCTATTATACTGAATACTGACTATATTTGGTTTACAAACAAGAGAGCTCTACATGTCCCGATCACGCATCCCTATGCATCCCCCACTTTTCACTAGATGTTGACGTTACGCGAAAATGTCCCCCAAGCGGTTGACTTTATCAGGAAATCAGTTAGTTAAACAGAGAAGGTAAAAAACGGGACCACACCGTGGTGTTGACTTCAAGCGAATGTTGACTTTAACCGAGTTGATTTCAAGCGGATTCAACTTATGCAATGCACTCTATTTTCTGGCCTGTTATCAAGGAAATAGCAAGGAACCTTTGGGATGCAAACACACAGATACGGGTGCTTCAAAACCTGAAGCTTTGTATTATATTTTTTTATTATTATTGATTATTCACTCTTTTTTAATGGCCGGCATCGGAGAATCACATTATTGTGTTATTAAAGAGAAAGCGTCAGTTATTGAACAACCCTAGATTGTGCTTTAGGTGTGAACAGTTAATGTGAAGTTAATGTCCTTGTTCATTTTTTAGTGATATGCTTAGATTGGAAACAGAATGGAAATAGTCTTTCTTTTTTAGAATTATCGTAAGCCTTATGAGGAGCTTTGAAAAAACTCGTTTAACCCTACAAAAATAAATGATGGAAGACTTATATACTTTTTTTAAAGTGGGCTTGACAATATTTAGATTTCAAAATTAAATTATCTTTTTAGCGTTTATTTTGAAGTGTTACTAGATCCAGGCATAATTCATATAATATATTTTTAAAGCCTTTTACATGTATTGAAGTAATTCACGTTTCTTTTTGGTCTCGAAGGTCGATCAGCCTTCACTAGGTATAGATTGTTTTGTTTTTCAAAGTGCAGCACTCTTATAGGCCTTATTGATTTTTCATAAACTGCAATTTTTTTTTTAACTAAGTCCACGCTAGTTTTTATTCTATATGAATTTGGCAGTTTGTTTCATAGGCTTAAATTGGTAGTGAGCTGCAAAATAAATGTATGTATATATATACGTATGTGTTTGGGTGTGAGAGAATATTCTGCTTCACCCAATGTTTCCCTCCTTGTTAGACTATCTTTTCCTTACTATGCTTCATTGGAAGGCCTCTGTTCAATGTCTGAAGTGCCAATTGTTTGAAATTATGTTATTGTTTCTTTTTTTAAACATTTATAGTTTCATATTTTTCAATGATGAACAATTTTTAAAGAAATAGACATTTTTTTTACATAAATCTGTGATAAATGTGGAGTTAGATGCCTTTCTGCCTTCCGTCCTCTAATTGTTTCACCGCGGGCAAAAATTTGCTAATGTGCCCATCATGAAATGCAGGACCGTGTAGATCTATAATTTTTTTTTGTGTATTTCTTCGCAAATTTGCCAACTTATTATGAATTTTGCCAAATTAATCTACTAAGTAATAAAAAAAAACTAAAACTTCGTAACAACCTTTTAAGCTTGATTCTTATCCCTATATTAGTAGAAGGACTATCTGATCCATGATTTGACCCTCAAACAAGTTAGAGATTTTGGACCAAAAAGCTTATTTAGGCTACTTGATATATAATATTGTTTACAATGTTGATTTAATTGCCACATAGAGAACTATTTGCTCTAATTTAATTGCGTCTTCAAATTATGATAACTATAGAAGCACGTTGTGAACTTTTGTATTAATATTCGTCCATTAAGATATTATGTCTTATGATGAGGTCTCTGCGTTTGACCAACCAAGCAACTCCGATTATATTCAGCTAATATTGATCCAAATAAACGTTATTACTTTATACAAGTAAAAAATTGTTCTGGCTCCGTTTGATAATTATAAAGAGATTTTATTTTCGATTCTATCGGCTCAGCACATTTTTTTGTTGTTGTTTCAGATGTTTAAGTTTTTTTTTTTCAAGTAATGTTGTGATGTTGTTTATACTTGTTGTTTGTTTGTTTTTTTGGTCTGTGTAAGTGTTCTTGTATTTTTGGTGTGATGTTTTAAACAACTACCACACTACCGAATAATAAAAGTTAAGTGCTTTTCTTTATGTATATTGTAAGCCTAAGTTAGGGTAGACTACCTCTCAACCATGTAATTCTACAAAGGTCACACACACTAGTGTTCTGGGAAGCAGTGAGTGGGGCCTACTAAGCCCATTACCAGTATGCTTAACAACAGATGAATGTGTGTGTGTATGTGTGAAATGAGAACAATCAAGACAGCTACACTTAAGACAGGAACTGGCAAAAACACCCATGTCCGTATTTTCTCCAGTTCCTTTTCTTCACAGTTTAAAGCAAATTGATCTTTTAATTTTTATTTTGCCTTTTTTCCCCTTAGAAATTAAAGTTAAAACCATCATGAAACAGATGATAGTGAAAATCGCGAAAATGAAAGAATAAGGGATGAAAAATGTCGATGGTGACGATAATGATGATAACAATGATTATTATGAGCTAAATGAGGTTCGTACTGCCAGCCCTACAGCCAATCTTGCTCAAGATGATCAAATAACTAAAAAACCCAAAACATTTGAAATGAAAACTTTCACCGAAAAAAAAAAAGCAGTGGTTTATTGATACGGTTGAAATAAGATATTAAAACTTGACGTTACATTAAAAAAAAAAAAAGCTCTAGAGAAGTTTGAACTGCAGCTATTCTAAAACTAAGCTGCAACTCTCACATGTAGGAAATAAAATTCGGTTGTATCCTTAGCCTCGAGTAGGGTGAGAGAAAGTAAAAACCTCCGATGTAGTGAAATCCTGTTCTAAAATTAATTTTATCATCTACCATGTAAAGCGTTTTTGATAACTTGATAATTATTATTTCAACACGTCGTCTTTGTTGTGAATATCATGCTATTAGACGATATCTCCAATAAATTTCAGCGAGAATTACGCTCCTTGAACTTCTGACAAATACAGCCTAGGCTGAAGCTTAATAGTCACTGATCAGTCAGCTTATAATGCAGAAACCACTGTTCAGAGGCGAAGAATAATAAATTTTATATCTTCAATTTGAGCAATCCATATGACTGTGAGGTTAGGTTAAATCTAGCATTATTAAGGAATGAATCGGTAAAATTTTTTAATGAAAAAAAAAAAATGCAAGAAACGTGTTTGTGTCGCTCCGTGGCAACAGTGGAATTGAGGATGCTGAAATTTCTTGACTGTTGTCGGTAAACTCTCTCTCTCTCTCTCTCTCTCTCTCTCTCTCTCTCTCTCTCTCTCTCTCTCTCTCTCTCTCTCTCTCTCTCTCTCTCTCTCTCTCTCTCTCTCTCTCTCTCTCTCTCTCTCTCTCTCTTTCTCTCTCTTTTTTTTTCTCTCCCTCCCTCCCTCTCTCTCTCCATCTCTGTCTCTCTGTTTCTCTTTTCTCTCTTCTTTCTCTCTCCCTTTTTCTTTCTCCTTTCTCTCTGCTACTTATAAATCAATTATTCTCAAGTACAATCTACTGTGTAACCAAACTAGAACATGACTTGGAAACATTTTTCTTTTCCGTTTTCGTAAGCGTTGGACATTAGATCTAAGTTAGTTCGCTACATCTGGAGAGTCTTGAAAAGAATTATCTAGACAAGGTTTTGAGTGTAATATTTATTTAATATGCATTTTTGACTTTTCAAGTGAAAAAATGCAGCAGCATTCAGCTTCCGTTGTCCGTTTTTAGTGTAGACGAGGTGTATAAATTAAAAAAAAAACCGATAACCTAAGTCTATATATTCCTTTTATCTTTGGCCTAAGAGTGACAGCTGATCAAGGCGCGTGACTCTTGCCGATCTTTTTTTTTTTATGAACATCATCTATTATTAAAATATTAAAACACTATATTTTGCACAGTTTGCAAATCCCTGTATTGGTCAAATTTTCAAAAGAGGATAATGATAAGTAATTTGCATTGTCCTTCATGCAAAAAGAGACAATCCACAGTTTCTGAAAAAGGTGCAGTAATACTGGATATTACTATTATCTATTATCTTTTCCATACTCGCTGCCCATTAGACACGTTATTTACATTTTGAAAAAATATCTTGTGGTGCATAACAAATGATAAGCTCAAATACCATAAGTCGACTATTGTTCTTGCATAATTAAGGGAAGAAACAAATTCTTACTTAACTTGGCATGTCCGCAGCTAAATGTTATCGATAAATCTCGCAAGCCATCAGGGCTTCGAGATCAAACGAGTAGCCAGCGTTTCGCACCACTGGTCACTGTGCGCTGAGTTCTCGCGCTGGCTGGTCACGGCTTTACTTCGTCCGGTTCGCTTCATTTCTTATCGTCGTGAGGTTAAAATACATTGTGTCTCGACCATTTCCTCTTATCATATACACCCGTACTTTGTGCCTGTTTAACGCCTGCCTCCAGTACACTGTAACTACGCAACTTTTATTTGATCTTTATTTACTTGTAGCCAGTTGATATAAACATGTCCTCTCCCTGGGATGAGGAAATTGCCCTCTCGTCTGATCATGAAGACAAAAGGGAAACCACGGTTCAAGAGAAGCCTTAAAAAAGGGCAGAAGATGAGGTAAGCGGGAACACGCAAGAGGAAATTCTTAACATCCTTAAGGGCCAAACAGCTCTTCTGGAAAAGTTCTTTGATCAATACAATGCGGCCAGAGGCAGAAAACTGAACAAACATCGCCATCCATCTTCCTCATCATCTTCATCTTCACCTGCTCCTAACAGTCGAAAACGGCGAATGTCCCTCGCCGAGCAGAGAGTCAGTCGCTCTGTGACGCCGGGTGAGGCGTTTTCTTCAGGTGAGGATATGGAAAGAGAAATTCTGAATTCCTCTACCGCGGATCCTCCGCTTGAGGAAAGAAGAAGGGGTGGACAAAGACCAATTCCAGGTCGCAAAAGAAGAGTTGGCTATTGATGAGGAAGTGGGATCCGTTTGAAAAAAAAACGATCGGAAGACAAAGTCCTCAAGAAGAAGCTCTCCGAATGTAAAAGATCGGGAAACTATGGAAGATTATCTGCTCCAGAGACAAATGATTTAATTTGGAAAGCCGCCCGGGCACGCTACTGGCGCAACGACGCGCGCCTCACCAATATCGCAAAACCTGCTACTGACATGGCTACTGAAGAGGAACAATTGCACAAAGTAAGTGCCGTAGGTGTTAAAACGTCTATAAGCCACTAACTAAATGCAGTGTCCATACTTGGACTTATATATATATATATATATATATATATATATATATATATATATATATACACACATCAAGGCTTATCTGCCTTTAGAAAAGAGGCTCAGCGCTACGCGCTTCCACACAAATATAAAGTCGTCTGTGATACCGACGTTGGTGAAAGCAGTTTCCTTCCTGGAGACGATATCAGGAAAACTCTTCTAGAAGCCAAGCAGAACGGCTGGCTTCAAGCCGAGACACTGGCTACGTCGTGCTCCCTAAGAGACAGAGGCCTTTTTTAGGCCGAGGACGCCCCTCTGGGAACAAACAGACGATGGCACGGCCCTACCGACGGGCTCCGCAAGGGCAAGAAGTAGGGGCAAACACAAGACAGGTAAGTGCTACAGTTGTTGATGGAAAGGGTATTAATTGAATCAAACGAAATATTAATGTAGGGAGGCTGGTATAGAACTTTTATTTATTTGTGGCAGTAGCAGTAGGCCTTTAGAACAGATCTTTAGTATATCAACTATCAGTTTGTGGATGGAGCCACGTGCACTTCTAGCTTTTTAATATTAGTATACTTAATTTAATGACGGGAAACTAGTCTCCGCCCCTCTAGCGGTTTATTCCTATTTCTTCAATAATTCGAAAGATACTTTGTTGTAATGATTACATTGACTAGCCGATCTATTCTTTTATTCCTGTCCAGCTGGCCAGAGAAGCTTTTCTTCGGTCGGCTTTGGACGTACTTTGATTCGGGGAGCTTGGGGAATTTAGGGAGACTGCTGGTCGTATTAAGCTATGTGATGCTTTGATCGAGGGATGCTGGAATCGTTCGTAGATGTAACGATGGCTTCCATAGATTCTATGATCTCGGTCGGGTGATGTTTTAGTTGGGGAAACGGGTTGTTCCGTTCGACGGAGTAAATTCTCCTCGGTCGGCATTGGCCCTTGTTCTAGAGACGAACTGGGAAACCAGGGAAGTCTTTGACGGGGGACTATGCCGACTGAGTTTATACTATAAATTGTAAAGCTCGGAAAGACTCGTTGTCAGTACCTTTCTGGAGTATCTGGAGGCCACGTTGAATAGTAGTATTGTTTGGAATTACATTGAGAAGTTATTGTGACCATTCCTAGTGGATATTATTGAACTATTGTGAAAGCTACTTGTGTTGGATTATCATTTGTTTCAATTCTACGTGATTATCACCGTGACTCGGGCGTTGGCTGACTATTGGGCATTTTGACTATTAGGCATTTTAACTAGATCTAGTATTAGGCATTTTTACTAAGGCTTTTTATTGGGCATTTTGGTTCGATATTTTCTTTGTTGCTTTTGGATCCTCTTTGGATTTTGTATTTTATTCTTTGAGAATTGGTTTCATACATTGCTAATTGAGTATTCGTGGAATAAACATATTATAGGTGGTAACTTTAACTTCTTCTCTTTTGTGTTCTTCCTTTTCTGGAGTGTAGCTATTCTGTTCTTGTCAAGTCTCGACACCCACTCATATTAGTTAGGGAACAGTGGCCTTAGTACTCCACTGATACTCAAGGACCCAAGAGTGTGAACTCTGTAGTATTGCACGGCTGCTAGGCACGCTACCATAACCAGTTAGGGCCTGCAATTACTTAGAGTACGAAGAAGCGCTGAGCTTCTATAGATAACTACACTAGTGGGTCCTATTGCAGTAGTGACTAAGTAAGTTAAGGGAATATCCACCCAGCTAGGTCTGGTTACATATATATATATATATATATATATATATATATATATATATATATATATATATATATAAGATAACATAATTATAAACATCATATTTATCATTGAATAGCGTTATACACCATACATTTTCTGAAAAAGCTGCATTGATTTGAATTTTGTTTTACTGTATACAATCTAAAAGTCTATTTGCTGCTCTTTTACATTATGATCTTCAATGGAACGAGGCAATAAAAAATGGATAATATAAGATTATCATAGTTGTGTTTCAAGTTCCCATAAGGTCTGACAGACATAATAAATGTTGGATATTCGAACATCTCTTGCCTTGTTTAGAATCTAAATTCCCCTTATATCATTGCACATGTATATCAAAGAACAGCCTGGTTTGGTCTCCGATTCTGAAAAACTCAGGATGGGAACATTGCTGCGGACTTTCTAAGATGAAAGCATGATCACATGCTATATATTGTGCACTGGTAACTATTTCCAATAGGGATGTCACCATATTTGAGCCGGATGGAACACATGATATAATGCATTGACTTTAACAGTTAAAGAAGCTTTAAAAATTCCACAAACTGTACAGTGACTAAAATTTATATATAATTTTCTGACCTCAAGGATGTTTAAGTGGAAAAAAACATTCAACTGCAATAAAGCTTTGTATCATCTTAATATTGATATTATTGACCCTTAAAGATTCTTACATTGGTGGCATATCACCTCTCGAGTGATTAAATCTATGTAGGTTTCTTTGAGGCTAGTTTATCAATAACAAAATCACAATGAAATAATGGAGTCCATGACAAGAAAATCCTTCATCCATTCTATATTTGCTCTTTTAATGTAGCATTTAACACTTTAATATAAATGGAACGTAATAAAAAAAAATATTGCTCATTTATGTATTTCCAAGCCTTTTATTTAAAATTGGAACGATTGATTAGAATGTTAAATTTGTCTAATTAAGTAAAATGTGTTCGAAAACTTTAAAAACAAGCAAAAAAATGAACATTGCATTTTAAAAGAAACATTTAATGCAGCTATTTCTGTACAGTTGATTGAAAAACATATTTGGCCCTGTGCATCAAAACAGTAGCTTAACGTCATGGAAGATAAAGAGTCTCAAAATAAATATTTTTACAAAAATTCCTGATAATACCACTATTGCTCGAGTTATGTAGAAAATTGTATAACAAGTAAATTATCCTTGAGTACCTTATAAAAACTATACTGAAGTAAAAATGCAAACAAATATTGACGCAAGTAAAAATAATAAATCATATCAAAGGCATAGCAAAAAATTTACATGTTGAATTTGTTTTTCTTTGTCCGTTTCAAATAGAATCATCGTTAATGTTTTTGCTCAAGGACCACTTTGCCTAAACCATCTATTCTCACTATAGGTTCTCACTATAGACGACATATCGCCTTGCCCTTGTCACTGAGAGCTATAATGCACTGGAAACAAAAGTCAAATTTAGATTAAGTTTATTATGCAATACATGATGCAGTGGATTAAAAAAAAGAAAAAAACAGGTGTATTTTTTCAGTGTCTGTGTCATTAATAGGCGTGGCAATCCTGACTGAGAAAGACCGAATCACATGGGAAAAAAAAATTATTTTGTTTCCGAAACTTCTTAAATCTTTTGGACACCTTATATATTATATTAATTGGTTCTTTATTATTATCCACATCAACATCTATGTTATCAACACCAACACTCGGTCAGTACCAGTGTCACCAAGCCCAGCTAAAATGTTTAGTTGTTAAACTTTATATTTTATTCCAATTCACCCGTCAAAATTAGCTTCGCTTTAACAACAGTTTAAGAATTCTTCACTCCTGATAACTTTCGCAAAATCCGTTCTTGCACGTCAAATACAGTCATTAAACCGACAAAGAAGGCATGAAACTCATAATTCACATGGATTTATTGTAGATGCGCTGATTTTTATTTACATCACAAGGAATTTACTTTGTAAAAATGAGTGGGGAAAAAATAAGGCAATTAGGTATTTTAAAGATATCTTGTTTATCAACTCTTTGCTGTTCTAACCGAAAGATTACTGATTTACATCTTTTTTTCTATTTAAGACTTGTTACATTACCTTCTCTGATGAATTGAATGCGTTTAAGTGCTGTTTTGAAACGCTTTTTTTTCGCATTAAATTATAAAAAAAATACGTCCAAAGTATAATTATACTTTAATGTTGTTATACTCGTATAAATACCAATGACAGAAAATAATAATAGTTACAGTAATAGTAGCAACAACAACAAGAACAACAACAATATTATAACAATAATAATAACAATAATAATAATAATAATAATAATAATAATAATAATAATAATAATAATAATAATAATAATAATAATAATAATAATAATAATAATAATAATAATAATAATAATAATAATAATAATGATAATAATGATAATAATGATAATAATAATAATAATAATAATAATAATAATAATAATAATAATAATAATAATAATAATAATAATCCAACATAAGCACACATACACGCAAGAAAGAAGGACGAACAGTTATTTGCGCCGAAAAATGTATGGCGCAATATATCAACGGGTGCTCAAATTTTTTGGATCCTTCAACTGTTGCATCAGAATAATGTATAAATATAATCCTGTTTGATGGCAGATCGAGAACCCATTGATCGAGACAGATGAAACTTTGATTACGCCCCAGCCCAACACAGTGATCTATGACTTTTTATTTTAACTTAAGCCCGCGTAAAGGGGGTCGCACTTAATTTTTAAGGTCTAAAACTCATCTACAGACGGAATGGAGTTCTGTCATGTACCCCCGTCTAGCAGCTCTGAGCTTAACTAGAAGGTAAAACTGAGCCCTCGCCCAGCAGTACAAAGCTGAAGAGATTAGCCTTCCCCTAAATCATTATACGGAGCCCCCGTCGGGCAGTAAAGAGCTGAATTGATAAGCCTCCGTCGGCCGGTATATAGCTAAACACAAACTGGAGCGAAGGTTTGGTGTTTGGGGTTGTTAACACTTGTACACTATTTTCTATCTGTAAACTTATCGTCCACATATCAGTAGAAGCGGATGTTCAATCGGACCAATCGCTGGCAAAGATTGTCAGCGAGTATAAAAGAGGAACTTGTAGAGCCTTTCATAAAAGTTTGGATATCGAAAAACAAACATACATGCTGACTCATAAAAAAAAGGTCGAATTGTCCTCTGCGTGACAAAGTCGGTAACAAAATATTTCAACCAAACCTGTAACTTTCTTTTCGAATGTTTGCCTTCGTAATATTTTATGATTATATTAATTCAACCAGTCACTAAATGCAGCCTTTGCGTGACAGAGTCAATAGCGAAATATTTTAACCGAACCTGAATTTATTGATTTTAATGTTTGCTCCGGCATATTTTATCATTATATTGATTCAACTTGGCACTAAATATAGCCTTTCAATAATCAAACCTTACAATAGGATGTTCAAATAAATTAACTTCCCTTAACTCAATCCAGACATATTCTGGCAATTGGAGAATGGTCATCAAAATATGAATTCCAGTTGAAAATTAGCGCAACTTAGTAATGGTCTGAGATTTCTTTTACTATTAACACTTAAATAAAAACGCTATCAAAGTATGGGCCCAAAGCAAATTTTGTTCATTTCCCGACCAAATTTTAATAAACATCTGGAGCAATCAAGTTAAAAAGAAGACATTTGTTTAGGTAATAAGCAAACGCAAACATTACAGAAAGTCAGACGGTCGAGATAAGATTATGTGGACAATCAATTCTAACGACATTCTTCAACGTTAATTTCCTATCAGTTTCATGTTGTATAGATTGTGAGAGCGGCTGGAACACGGAATAATCATAAACTTGAACCTCTCTGATATAACAGGGAATACAGGCACACCGACTACCGGCGAAACAGAGATTCAAAACCTCTGTGGATTATGTGTACATTCGTCACAAAACTACTGCTGTCACTCAATTGCTGATGAAAAGTCAGAATGAAACAATGAAAAGAATCCAACACGTCAAAGTCATAAATTGATTCATCGGAGGGTATTCTATTTGTGTTCGGCCCGGAAAATTACCTCTAAATTTGGAACAATGTAAATGTCTTCTTTAATTAATGGTACATTTCTCGAGAGTTCCGAAGTATCTTACAAGGAGACGATTACTTTCCGTCAAACCACGAATGGGGCTGATTAGGCGAGATCCAACACTCACCACCAGATGACTCAGTCAAGAATCAACTCATGACCTTCCATGGTTATGTAAATCGAATGTTTCAGACAGAGCTATTTGACGCCTCAAACACGGTAGATGCATCGTAAAGTTAACTTTATATGCGATACTCATGTTCCCATAGAGAGAAAAAACATATGAAAGAGAGAAACGGTTGAATATAATTGATTTGTTCCAATCAACGTTAGGAAACATTCGGAAAATTCAATTTGGAAAAAAAAATTCATTTTCGTTTCGATATCCCGCAAACACGCAGAGTGCGCTAACTGTGAAAGGCCTAGGTGCTTTCGTCTTAATCTTGATATTCATAGAAACCCTCCTAAAGTTGTTACTATTATTTAATAGCAGATCAGAACTGACAGAAACAAAACCGATTGGCATGAATGCGGGGAAGTGGCCGAAAATTGAAAAGAGTGCGGCAGCTCATGCTCTCATCTCAGACAGAATCTGGACTCGCAAATTGTTCTGGCAGTTATTTTCAGACTGATTTTCCTACTGCTACCCAAAAGTGTTTAAAGAAAAAGAACCGGAATGGACAGGATCTCTAGAAAGACAACTTAGTAAGATATCGATCTGAAAGAAAAGAAATTGTGAACTGTCAAACTAGTCTACCTGCGGATAAAGCAGCAACATCACGTTAAAACAAAAATCTGAAACCAGGAAAATAATATGCGAAGATGGACCAACTAGCTCCAGCCAAACCATTCAGGACTCGCAGGAAGAAAAGCTAGTGAAACTGAATTTTTAAAATTATAAAAGTGTCTTAAAGCCGCCCCCCCTCCCCCCTTTTTTCTCAGCCCTCCTCCCTCCCCCCCCCCCCCTTCTCTCTCTCTCTCTCTCTCTCTCTCTCTCTCTCTCTCTCTCTCTCTCTCTCTCTCTCTCTCTCTCTCTCTCTCTCTCTCTCTCTCTCTCTCTCGCCATTCCCCCTTCCCAACCCTTTATTCCCTCTATTTCCCGCTCCCAGCCTTCAACTAGTAGCCCACTAAACAGAAAAATTTAAAGTAGACAAACTGTAACGGGCGCATTTTTCCAGTTTCACTATTGTATCAGCACAAGTTGACATGCAGGTTAGAAACGTGCAGGTTAGTCACGTGCTGTAAGTTAAGCATGCACAAAGGAAAAAAAATAACAGAGCAAAGCCAATTCAGCAGTGAAACTTATAACAAATACGCCAAGTTGATTAAAGATTTATAACTTTTGCTCTCAGCCTTACAAAGGCATGAATATGTCGAAAAATTAGCTCGATCTATGAAGTCGATTGCTTCAAATATTGGGCGTACAGGCATCAAAATTTAGCCTTTGACTAAAAATTTCTAGGTGAAGGCTCTCTCTCTCTCTCTCTCTCTCTTACTCACTCACTCTCTCTTATACACAAAGAAAAAAAAACCCATTGAATATACACGGGTAACTAGTATTTCACACAGCTTCAGTTTCAAACACTAATTTATGTAAAAAACGAGTCCACTCTGGAAGAATCGGCGATCAGCAAGCTACAGACTGAGAAGATCGAAACTCACAAGAATGGTGTCGTCAAAAAACATTTGTGACCGATTAAAATTTGAATAATTTAACTCTAAAAATCCCAAGATGAAAAAAAAAAGTTTCCATCCGCTGTAAAAGAGGCTGAAAAACTAGAAACACCAAGTAACAGAACCCACCACATGTTGGCTTAACAAGATCAATCGGCAAATGCTGATAAATAGCTGAAAGGAAAAAAAACCGATATAAAGAAACTTCGTTTGATAGAAAACAAAAACTTTCAATGTTTGCCCCAAAAATCAAATCAAATGTCACTCTCTACTTTCCAAAGTGCACTTCAAGGAGAAAGTAGATAAATTTAAAAATACAAAAATAAAATTCTAATTGTGCCTCAAATCAAAGATTCAGCCCATAAGCCTTTCACGAATTAATATTGTCAGGTTCTCCACCAAAACTATGTATTGAGATCTTTCCGCTGATAAACTGTAAAGTAAAGCGGGGAAAAACAACTGATAATTGTTCTCAAATATGAAAAATATTGCTGCATTGCATTTATTAAAAGACTGCAAAACTTCAACTGGTAAGACAGGAAAACCGCATTAGGAGTGAGCGATATTTTCATTAGTTAGAATACTTCTTCTTTGTCCCATACAACCCTCTCGAAAATGGTTATGTATACGTTCTGAAAGAGAAAACGAAATACTCGCACAGATATCAACAGAGGAAAAGATATAGACAGGCAGACATCTATACGTTATATTGACTCACATACAAGAAAAGATATAGACAGGCAGACATCTATACGTTATATTGACTCACATACAAGAAAAGATATAGACAGGCAGACATCTATACGTTATATTGACTCACATACAAGAAAAGATATAGACAGGCAGACATCTATACGTTATATTGACTCACATACAAGAAAAGATATAGACAGGCAGACATCTATATGTTATTTTGACTCACATACAAGAAAAGATATAGACAGATAAAGAAACAAGCAAAAAAATGGAAAACGTTGACAGTATTCCTGTACACTGCGTGATAATTTAGAAACAATAACTTTGCATAAAAATAACAGACGGATTCGATATAATAACGGAAGATTAAACAGCAACATGTAGATACATAACATGCAGTACTGGGTGTAAATATCTACACCGCCCGAGGCAGCTCCATTGTGGTAAAACACGATAACTCGCAGATGGGCTTAATTCAGAATAGAGTTCTAATAGTTAAAAAAAAAAATCAGCTTCTTTCTGTGGATGTTACAGCACGATTAGAGGTCTTAAGTCCCCGCTAGACCGCGTGAATATCGCACAAGGTGATCTCAGGCCTTGTCTGCATGGCAACCAAGGCCCCCGTTAGGCATGGAGGAACTCAAATGGCAAGGCCTCAAACTCATCCAACGATTTTTTTTTTTTTTTTTTTTTTTTGGGGGGGGGGTGAACAAAAGTGAACTGTCGCTGTCGGTTATCATATCGGAC
>JAWDGP010000010.1:0-33299 GCA_033675545.1 Elysia crispata | reverse complement strand
TCTCTCTTCCTTCCCCAGTCATCCACCTGAACCTATTGAAAGTTACCAGGTTTGGCATTCTTCTGCAATCTAAATTTCTATTTTTCTCCTGCACACTCTACAGAAACTACCTCCAGATCTTGTCCACAGTTAACAGCATGAGGGTCTAAATACCCCGTGGAGAAACTCCGAGACCAGCTAGCATTGACCTCACTGACCTCGGTGGTGGATCTGAGCATGCAGTATTGTCTCGTCGATCGATTTGACCACCCAGATCCAAACCGAGAAGGCAATATCTGCTTCAACCAAGCGCTGTTTAAGAGGCCTCAGTCGGAGCAGGTGAGTTTCTGCATTTTTTTTTTTTTCAACATGCATATTTCATGACCCATAATGGTTTTATCTTTGTGGTTACAGGTCTTTTCAAAAGAGGTGCACCTTAAATGTTTGTCTCTTTTTCTCTTTTCCGGGATATGTCATCTGTGGTCGTCACTTTTTGTGAAGAGGCTAGAACTAGTTATGTGGAGGGATGATCAAAACTCGTTTATGTCATGATGCTGCACAGATATAAAATCGAGTTAAAACTTGCCTCCAATTGCTGAAGGATTCAGTTGCCAGGCCTTGTGCTTCAGGTTCAGATCTGTCAGTTCAGTGCAATTTCTATTCTAAGTGCCGTTAGTTAAAAACTGTGGGACACACATATTTTCTTTCTCTCATTGTAGCTGTGCAGATGTCCATAGATTCTAAAAAAAAATGAATCCTTTTTTTTTATATGCTCTTTCTTTTATGTTGGAATATTTTTATTTATTCATTCTTTTTTTAATAAATTTTTTTCTTTTGTCCCGCAGAGGCCATTGGCTTTGGCGCCCCTTGATGCTGTGTTAGGTAGAGAGTCTGTACCTTCTCTGTTGACGGGACAGGGCAAGCCATCAACAGCGGTGACCGACCGTGATTTGAATCAAGTTTTGTGCGGACAGAGCAATGTCAGTGTGGTAGAGCAGCTAAACCGGAGACGTCCTGGTCGGTGCAAAGTTCAGTTGATGAGAATAACTGGCCAGCCGAGACATCAAGTTCCAGCAGAACGGGATTAGGAAAGAAGGCTGAGCGTGTAGCCGTCTCAACAAGCGTGAGTTGAGAAGGCGTGCATACCCAATGTTTCGGGATCTTCCATACCAGTCAGTTCTGATTGCGAAGCTAAAGACTTGGCTAAGGTGAGTGTGTGTGTAAACAGTGCAGCTGATTCTAACCAATGGACACCGAACCGCAGCCGCGGAGAAGAGGTGTGAGTCAAGACCTCAAGGGGAGAGCATTCTCTCTACACCCGGAAGAGGGCGAGGTAGAGGGAGAAGAAAAGATTTAAATAAGATGTGTACATTTTATGACTAGTCATGTGTCAACAAACTGTCTAGATCTGTGGTTACTGATAGACTTCAAAGAAGGGACTTGAAGCAGTGCAATTAGGTCATGTACAATATTCAATGCATGTGAAATGGGTGCTGTCTTTTTCGGAGAGAATGTGTTCAAAAAGAAAAAATAGCGTCTGATCCTCGGCATGCAGTGATGCCTATATTTTTATGCCTTCTTTCAATTGTAGCAAGACATTTTTCATTCACAGTATAAAGTTTTGCAGGCATTTTGTTTAAAATGAAATAATCTAGTGAAGTTACTTTTAAAAAGTAAGGCTACACCGTTTTACTTACACTAGGAAAACAATTTGGCAAAGCGTCGCAGATTTCTCTGAAACGATTGAACTTTGTGCAAGTTATCTATATAGACACTTGATTTGTAACCGCTCTTTGAAAAACCGAATTAGGTGCCTAATTTTTTAATGATAATCTGGGAAACAATCTTGTCACCTATTAAAATGTTATTAACAAGTAAATGATATAGGAAATTGGTTTAGTTTTAAAAGTTGTCTTCTAAAATGAAATACTGTAAAAGCTTGATCACATATATTCTGGATTTGCTGGCTTGAAATTTTGAATAGCTCATAGCCACACATCAAGGAAATTTCTGCAAGAAATAGTTATTTGAGCGTGTAGCACTTGATTGTTTTGTGTAGCATGTGTAGTTTTGTGTTACCTTTGATATCACACAGAAAGTATCAACACCGCTCTGAAAATGATTGTACATGTCTGCTATTTTTTTTATTTCTTTCACATTCTGCTGCTTTTCCCCTTTCATTCTTCTTTCAACATATCGATATTTGTGTGGGAAAAAAGATCGGTAAAATTTTGTTTTGTAAAATATCAGACATATGGCCAGAACAAATATTCAAAAGCTGCACTACCAAGTTTAGAAAGTTATGTCCCTTGTTCTCATAAGAAATGGTGTAAACAGTGTCTTGAAAATCTTTTAATTTCTTAGTCCTCCAACATGCACTTCAGTTGCTTTCTTAAAATTATCAAAAATCAGACCAGCAATTTTCGATTTTCATGGTCACTTCATACCTCAATCTTTGATTTTGAAAATCTTTTGCAGCTTTCAACATGTTCGTGGGTTTCGTCATTACTGTTGTTGAAAATGAAAAACTTAGTCAACTCAACTTAGGTTACACAAGTTTTAAAAAGCACAACAATCTGAACATAATAGTGCATTTTTTTTTATTTACTTATTTGCTAGGACAAGGGTGTAAAATTAATTTGTTTGCCTGAAATGACCCGTTCACCTTTTGTGGTGAATTTTTTCCGTATATACTGTTTTCCCGATTTCTATTCTGTTATAGAAAAGAAATGGTACCAAACCAGTGAAACATAATGAGTGATTTGTCACTGCTGAAATGGTATGATCAGTCTCTCTCTTGGGGCTGCTTTTTGTTTCATTTTTCATCTATCTGTCTACAGGATAAGACTGATGTTATGGTGGTTTACCTTTCGGGCTTTCTTACTTTCTTCTCTTGAGTGGCGACTTTTGCTTCCAGCAATAATTTATCCTCAATAAATGAGAGAAGTTACTTTGCAGATTTTCCTTATCCAGGCTCCTGCTTTGCACTTGTTACGTCCTCAGGATATTTTTCTTTTGCGGTGACAGATCTCAATTTCAGAATTAACTCATCCGTGAAGGATGAGAGAGTTTGCTGAATTACCTATCACTGCACTTGTCAAGTGACTACTTTTCAGCCTTTGTAGATTGTTGATTGGTGAGTTTTAGCAGCATATGACTCACGGTGTACCCCCCCCCCCCCCCCCCCCCCCCCCCCCCCCCCCCCCCCCCCCCCCCCGCCCCCCCCCCCCCCCCCCCCCCCCCCCCCCCCCCCCCCCCCCCCCCCCCCCCCCCCCCCCCCCCCCCCCCCCCCCCCCCCCCCCCCCCCGGCATACTATGCAGCATGGCCGCTGAAATGGCGGACTGTGTTTCTTCCTATTTTTGATTTCCCCCCTGTGCTGTTAAGATAAGAATTTATACCCAATGAAAGGCTTGAAGTCTATGGGAAAAGGCACGCACCTCCCTCATCCTTTCTCTGCTTGGTATTATAAAATTACCCTCCTTAGGGCATGGGTACGGTTTTCTCTTTTGGTTCACCTGCATTTTCCTGGGAAAATGTCTAAAATCTGTTGAGGGGGAATTGGCCGATTTTTTCGGTGGCAATTTTTTTTTTTCTTTTTTTTTTTTTTTTTTTTTTTTTTTTTTTCTATCTCACTCTCTGGGAGCATGATTGAATTAACATGTTTTTATATTTCTCCCCCCCCCCCCCCCCCCCCCCCCCCCCCCCCCCCCCCCCCCCCCCCCCCCCCTCCCCCCCGCCCCCCCCCCCCCCCCCCGCCCCCCCCCCCCCCCCCCCCCCCCCCCCCCCCCCCCTTCAGAACATGCCATGAGCATTCAACAAGTGCCGATCTTATCGCTGGCTGTTGGGAAACTCATTCTCCGTACCCATGTACGTTCACCAAAACCTTGTTCATGTTAAGGAAGGAATATTTTTTGTCAAGACACCACTTTTGTTGAAGGTTAAAAGCTTTGTGGATATGAAGGTCTCCTCAACTTTACCAGACTGACCTATTTGCTCCCCTGCGTCTTGAATCTCTCCAGCCAATCGTTTCGCTATAACGTTGTACCCGTTTGCTCAGCTCCAGCTTAGGAACAAGAACAGCATATTTGGCATCATCTCCTTTGACACAACCGGCGGCAGATGGAGTGACTGAAGTGCATCCAAGAAGTGGTTATACTGCTATCATAAATCCGGTCCAGAAAGGCTGATCCAATCCTTCTATACCACCTTCAATTCCTATTGCTTCTTGGTATTCTCCGTATGTGGAAAGAGATCATTTTAGTCCTAGTGTAAGCCTCTTGTGATGTCACATATTCTAGAGGTGTTGTACCACTTGTCTGGGGAGTTTTCCGAAGGGGATATGTCCTTTATATCTCTTTCCTAAAAAGCAGGAGCACCATGTATCCCTGAGCAAAAAACGGGATGGATTCGTCTGAGGTCCAAATGATGCCAACTCTTTCATAGCTAGCAGCTTCTTTATCAGGGCCTCTTTACTAAGTGAGAAGCAGACATTTGGAGCATACCTGTCTAAGAACGAGAACATGTTCATAGATGTCAGAAGAAGTCTTGATCTGTTCTCATATGTTGTTAGTCCAAACATCCGAGGTTCTCTTTTCAATTCCTTTTTCTTGGCAGTAAGCTTGATGATAAGAAAATCGGCTACCGCATCGAAGTCGATAGAGAATTTTCTGAGGAAATCCATTATATCCTCTCCCATGCTCTGAAGTGCAGAAATCTGTCGTAATTTTCTTGCATGTATATCGGAGTAACCAGTTTGTTGTTCTAACCATTTAGCCCATGTTCCTTCGATCAGTTGTTGTTTCTTTTGATCTTCAAACCAACGTTTACATTTCTCTAAAAAATCTCCAAAAGTGATGTAAAACATCAAAGTTTGGGCTTCCTGCTTTCTGATGTTTCTGACTCCACGGTTAAGTTGCAAAATCATTTCCTCATAACTAGCGGAATCATGTAAAACAAATGCCTCTCTTGAAATAGCACTAGAAACATCAGCAAAATTGTCTATTAAGTACTGATGTAGTTCTGCAGGTGTTGTTATTTCTTTCCGGATTTTTCACTGAATAATTGTTCGAGTTTTCTTTTAGGTTTCTTGGGTAGTTTCTGTGGCCTTCTCTTTCTACCTTGTTGATGATAACGATCATTTTCTCGAAATATAATTTATGTTGATGGAGAATGCTGATTTCCTCAGAAGTCCAAAATTGTGGTAGGGGTGTATTGACAGCCTGTTGAAAAACCGGATTTGGAATGGTAGTCCCTTAAGCAAATTGTTGCACAGTAGGTGACGGCGGTAGAGGCGCCTTGACAGCCTGTTGAAAACCCGGATTTGGAATGGTAGTCCCTTAAGCAAATTGTTGCACAGTAGGTGACGGCGGTAGAGGCGCCTTGGCAGCCTGTTGAAAACCCGGATTTGAAATGGTAGTCCCTTAAGCAAATTGTTGCACAGTAGGTGACGGCGGTAGAGGCGCCTTGGCAGCCTGTTGAAAACCCGGATTTGAAATGGTAGTCTCTTAAGCAAACTGATGTTGAGGATTCATATTGTCTGGAAGAATTAATATATCCTGTTTAGAAAATTCTAACAATTTTTTCACTTGCTGCGTTATATTCCTCTATTTCTATAAGTAAATCCTGGGTAGAAACACTCTCCTGTGACATAACGATGTTAAGCCGCCGAAGTCAAAAAGTATAAATGATCAAATACCTTAAGTTCTTAACATATAACCCGAGCAGTCGTTAGCGCCCGTTGCTATAAACAAATAATAAACAGATTATTTTATTGGTGCGGCTAGAAAATCGATTGAGCTAGAAGCCATGTATTGATTTTTTAAAGTATTGAATTTTATTGATTTCCTGAAAGGGGTAATGATTCGGTTAGCTGCATATGGTGTTAATGCTTCGTTGGCTCTCAATTGAAAAGTTATTGATTTTTTACTGCCTTAACCTCAAACACTTTTTCCAGGTCCCTATTTTTAAATTTTTTTTATTTATTGAGAGGGGGTATTAGGGCGTAATTTTTTAGGGGTGGGTTTGTGTGTCAGACCCGCATAGTGGGCCAGACTCGCATTTTTGCCATACTACTCGACATATTTCAACGAGAGACACAGCAGAAATGACTTGGGGTGTTGGGCTGACAACTATACCCCGGCGGTCGTTGTTATCAACAAAACAGATCACATGATTTAAAATCGAACTTCGATTGGTTTGCCTATCCTACAGAGATAAGACATGTTTAATCATTGCACGATCACCTACCTGTACAGCGATCGATCGCTTGGGTACATTCCAAATTGAAAAGGCTTTTATAACCCTCTCGGCAAACAGTAGATAAGAAAATCAATCGAGCTAGAAGTCTTGTGTTTAATATTGATTTTTTAAAGTATTGAATTTCTTGCTTCGATTAGCTGCATATAGTGTTAATGCTTCGTTGAGTCTCAATTGAAAATGTTATTGATTTTTTACTGCCTTAACCTCAAACACTTTTTCCAGGTCCCTATTTTTAAATTTTTTTTATTTATTGAGGGGGGGTACTAGAGGGTGTTAATTTTTTTTTAAAAAAAAAAGGGGAGGTGGGCCAGACTCGCATTTTTACCATACTACTAACAGCCAGATGCTGCTTTGCTTCCTTCTTTCTTGACCCAATTTTTCATTGGATTCACAACTCTGGCCCTGAATATGTGACGAATTCTGTTCCGGTCGTCATCAGGAGCCTGTTTCAAATAAAAAGAAAGTGGTGAATTAAAAACTCATATAAAACTCTAGAGAATACTATTTCTAAAGAAAAAATAGACACGTGGGAGGGGCGGCTAGGAACTCATCCAGAACTATTAATGAGCAATGATTTCACCGTACCTTGAGGATCAATTGAAGGTTCCCCGATCTGTTCAAGGCCTTCAGACATTCCATCAGTGATTTCATATCTTTGGACACGGTAGAACTTGCCCTCTGCTGAACCGCCTTTCTGTACTCAGTAGATTCTAGCAGCAGACCCTCTGAAAAAGACAAGAACACACTATAACAAAAAGTTAAAAGACCGAAAAGAGAAATTGGCCGATTGCTTACACAAATTCTATCATATGTAATGTATGTAAAGGTAAAAAATAATTATAAGGCGCACTGTGCAATGACAGACATAAAAAAAAAACAACATAGGAAAAGCAGGCACAAGTCAGAAATTTTTAGATTAAATTTACCATTTCCATAAATTTCGATAATTATATGGCCTTTAAACTGAATATCATATTAAAGATAGCACAGTTTAGATATAAAAAAAAAAAAGAAAACAAGGAAATATCAAAATCAATGTTAACTCACTCTGTGGATGGTCTACAAATATACCAAAGTCAGTGCCATCTATTTTCTTAGGGGTTGGAACATCAGTAATGGCCATGATATTTTTCCATTCGTCCGAACTTCGAACTATTTTCTCTACCTGATTGAGATGACGAGGGAGATTGATAACCATCCTGCTACAAAGCAGACACTTCTTGTTCTGTTGGGAGAGAAAAGTTCCTTTGAAACATAGACTGTAAAATTATAGCCCAGCATAGTAATACATGGACATGGATATTTGCCAGGAACTGCTTTTGCGCATCGAAGGCTGTACCGGAACCTATGATGCCTGTACGGGTCTGGGACTGGGCGCCGAGGACAGCCCATACGTAAGTCCGGATACTATCATTCAACCTCTCGATCCCTGGGTGGGTGAAGCCATCCGACTTGTTGAGTATGAACGTTCTCCAGGCATTGTCTGCCCCGGCGGCGTCCTGCTATATAAAATCCACGTGGAGAACGCTGTTTGTTGTCCTCTGTGTAAACGATATTCTGCTCGAGTCATACTCCCTGTCACCAACTGGGTGATAGCCGTTGTTAGTCCAGTAGGTGTAAACTCGCTCGAGCCCTTGGTTGGGGCCATTGACCTTCCAATCAGTGTGTGGGGAGACACCGAATTCGTTACAGATTCTCTCGTACCCACGGCGGTCATAGGGGTTATTTAGCGCATCCCATGCCTGGTCCTGGGGTAGTGGGGCCTGTATCTCTACCAGTATACGCCGTATCTGGTAATACACGTGGAATCGATAGACAGACTGCAGCAGGTCATCGGCGGCAGTCAAACGGTCTTCCAGAGAAACACCACAGCCTGCGGTGGCACACCAAACGACGAAGGTGAGCTGGTTCTGCCAGAACTGCATCTGGCTTGAATGCCAAGCCTGTACCAGTTTGTCTGAAGACACCGAAGGCAGACGGTAGCGTTCAAAGACATCGGGATACTTCACCCCGAACCATATCTGCGGGTCGTCAGACTGAACCTGAATCTGGCCTTCAGCTTGGCTAGCACTTAATTGTCCGCCAGATTTTGTACAGAAAACCCACTTTGAATTTTGTCTTCCTTTCTTTCAAATACCTAGTATGCATGAAAATAGTGGTTTAAAAGTTAGTCACACGGCTGGACGGGCAGAGGTGTTTGTACGCATTTTTCAATTGTGCCACTGCATTTTCAAGGGACACATGATCTCCAATTTGAAATGCAAATGCTTTCCTCGAAATTGATTTAGTCATATCTTGAATATGCTGTTGGAAATAATTGTGAAATCCCTCTGGTGTCATTTCTTTTTTTGTCTTTTTCACTTTACCGCTTTTCTCCTTGAATAAATCTTCAAGTTTTCTCTTTGGACGTTTTGGAAGTTTCTGTGGTCCAGAAATTTGAGCTATTTTAATGACTTCTATCATATGATGGTAAAAAATTGAAATGTTCGTTTAAAATGTTATTTTCTTGAAGAGTCCAAAATTGTTGCACAGTAGGTGATGGTGGCAAAGGTATATTAGCAGCCTGTTGAAAAGCCGGATGTGGAACAGTAACCCCTTGAACAAATTGTTGTTGTGGATCCATATTGTCTGGTAGAATTAATGTATCTCTCTGCTTAGAATAATCTAACAATTTTTCACTTGCTGCGTTATATTCCTCTATTTCTACAAGTAAATCCTGGGTAGAAACATTGCCTTGCGACATGTCACAACGAGAGACACAGCAGAAATGACTTGGGGTGTTGGGCTGATAACTATACCCCGGCGGTCGTTGTTATCAACAAAACAGATCACATGATTTAAAATCGAACTTCGATTGGCCTATCCTACAGAGATAAGACATGTTTAATCATTGCACGATCACCTACCTGTACAGCGATCGATCAGTTGGGTACATTCCAAATTGAAAAGGCTTTTATAACCCTCTCGGCAAACAGTAGATAAGAAAATCGATTGAGCTAGAAGTCATGTATTGATTTTTTAAAGTATTGAATTTCTTGCTTTGGTTAGCTGCATATGGTGTTAATGCTTCGTTGACTCTCAATTAAAAAGTTATTGATTTTTTACTGCCTTAACCTCAAACACTTTTTCCAGGTCCCTATTTTTAAATTTTTTTTTTTATTTATTGAGGGGGGGGGGGTACTAGAGGTGTTGTTTTTTTAATTTTAGAAAAAGGGGAGGTGGGCCAGACTCGCATTTTTACCATACTACTAACAGCCAGATGCTGCTTTGTTCCCTTCTCTCTTGACCCAATTTTTCATTGGATTCACAACTCTGGCCCTGAATATGTGACGAATTCTGTTCCGGTTGTCATCTGGAGCCTGTTTCAAATAAAAAGAAAGTGGTGAATTAAAAACTCCTATAAAACTCTAGAGAATACTATTTCTAAAGAAAAAATAGACACTTGGGAGGGGCGGCTAGGAACTCATCCAGAACTATTAATGAGCAATGATTTCACCGTACCTTGAGGATCAATTGAAGGTTCCCCGATCTGTTCAAGGCCTTCAGGCATTCCATCAGTGATTTCATTTCTTTGGACACGGTAGAACTTGCCCTCTGCTGAACCGCCTTTCTGTACTCAGTATATTCTAGCAGCAGACCCTCTGAAAAAGACAAGGACACACAATAACAAAAAAGTTAAAAGACCCAAAAGAGAACCGGACCGATTGCTTAGACAAATTCTATCATATGTAACGTATGTAAAGGTAAAAAATAATTATAATGCGCACTGTAAAATAACAGACATAAAAAAGCAACAAAGGAAAAGCAGGCATTTTTAGATTAAATTTACCATTTCCATAAGTTTCGATAATTATATGGCCTTTAAACTGAATATCGTATTAAAGATAGCACAGTTTAGATATTAAAAAAAAACCAAGGAAATATCAAAATCAATGTTAACTCACTCTGTGGATGGTCTGCAAATATACCAAAGTCAGTGCCATCTATTTTCTTAGGGGTTGGAACATCAGTAATGGCCATGATATCTTTCCATTCTTCTTTAACTTTTCGTTTAATACCGCTTTTAATTTCCGAAGCTCTACCTGCGGTTGTGTTTTTGGCAAATATAGGAAATGCCTGTCGGAACGCTTCTTGAAACGTTTCTGCTGCTACAGCTTTTGAAGCCTCTTCAGTTACCAGTGCGTCTGCTAATCCGGTTGCTTGCCCCTGGTTGATTTCCAACACTTTAGCTTTAAAAGGAGTGTTACGTCCCACAATCAAATTAAACAAGTCCTGAATGGTGTCTGCATCGTCCTCACTCCACTCAGGTTGTGTTTGAATGAACGAGCGTGGCAACCAAACAGGGGGGGGCTTTTTGGCGCACACACTTTTCTGATCTCCATAGATGGATAGAAGTTCAGAAACTTTTCTGCATCTACAGTGATGCGGAGGATGGCTTTACCTCCCCTGTTGATCAGTGGCACACGTGTTTTTGTAACAATGTCCCAACGGCCCTGCTTCATAAGAACATAGCGAATGTCTGTGCCATTGTTTTTATCACACTCTTTATGCACGAAAAACCCATTTCCATCAAGATAAAAATCTTCTGTGTTCCATGCATCAATTTGCTTATGACACACATCCACTTCGTGGTCCCCTGTTGTGATCTCTAAATAGTCAATTACCGATAGTGGAGGGGCGGGCCTATTGAAGAAATGATCATCGTGAGCTGGACATCTCCATTGCCACTTATTGTTGTCCCTACAAATGAGCTTTGCTCTTTTGATGGGTTTCGGACACTCCTTTATGAACATGGCTGCGGTGTACTCTTTGTCAGTCATGCGTTTGATGTGGTCAACCCATTTGAAGCCTTTGTCCTTTGGGTATTCCAAACGGCAAAAGGCCCAGGGCGCTGGGTTATCCACTGCCCATTTTGACGCCCCAGGCCATTTTTCGTCCAGATGTTTCCAAGGGTTATTGTCAGCTACTTCGTCGAAAGGAACTGTCTGCGATGCCAATGTTTTCTTCGTCAAACTCACAATATGCTTCATGAATAAGTGAGTTCATGGCGCTGGAAACGTTTGCTGGTTCCATTACGTTGGTTTCCTGTGGCGTTTCTGGAATCACGTCGTCACTGAGTGTCGGAAAAAAGTATTTCAAGTCGTCAGGAAGGTCCTCACCAGACTGAGGTTGAGCTTGAAATGGCCATGTCGTTTCTACACGCACGTTTTTAAAGTCTTCAGGACAAGGTGGTGTAAACAGTTCAGGTGAGGCCTCTACTGGATTGTCTGCTAATGTCCCACACATGTCAATTACGAATTCTGGAGCAGCCATGTCGGATTCGAGGATTTTGCGGTTCTCTGTTAAATCTTCAGACCAGGCTTCCCAGTCACCATTAAATTCTGGGACTAGGCCCATGTTGTCCTGACAGGTACCGTTTCTTGGGTAAATGCCAGCCACCAGGTCTTGTAGTTCTTGTGTGGTGGGAGGCTCTACCAAAGCAAGAAACTTGGGATTTGGCTTTGTAGCTTGCATATTTCTCAAGGCAATTGGTAGGATCTTTGATTTTGTTAAATTTTTGAAGATGAACATCCTATTTTCCAATGCCTGTTTTTCTTGTGGGACGTTCGCAAATGGTAGGTTGTTAGAATTTAAAACAACCAAGTTTGCTTTGCACGATCCAAGAGCCTTCATTTTACGTTCGAAGGTCGTGCGTTCGCCGCTCATAAGTTCTTTCAGTCTATCAACATTATCGGCGGCAATGCCTACTCCCTCGCCTACAATAATCCGTTTTTGGACACAGTCCTGCAAACAGAAGCGCCCTCCCGTTGTCATCTTGCCGACGAGTTTTGCTAGTGGTTGGAATAGGGTACTACTCCAATAGGTTTTGCCGCTGTTCGACGCCCCTTGTAGATAAACGCCAATCTTTTTATAAATCCTGCCCTGAAGACAGGCAATAAGGATCCAAGCCAAAGCTTTGGCGTTTATGTTCTGTTCTTTACACCACGCATTAAACAATGCAAGTGTTTGCTCAGGCGTGAGCATGTGCCGTAAACTGTCTGGTAACTCATCTAATCGACGCATCAGATCAGCCTCCTGCGATTGGACGTTAGACTCTTGTTGAGCCATGGACCAGTATTTGTCGGCCTTTTGGTCGAAAAAGATATCACATAGCTGTTGATAATCTTCACTGTTCTTATACACCATGACCATCTCTTGTAGGGAGCCCACGTCCGGATTGGCCTCTATGCACCTCTTTAAGAGGTACAAATTGTCGATGTTTTTGGATCTTTTACGGGGTGGTTGATCTGTCGGTGCAGGGCGTTTCTCTCCAGGTTCTTTCAGAAGGGCTGGATTGATGTTTGAGATGACATCAGCGTTGGTGTCTAACTCTGTCGTTTCAGGGAAATTCTCTACCTGGCCATCGACGTTGAGTAAAGCGTTTATGTTTTCCAGGCAGAAAGCTGAGTTACTGCCTAGAAATGTTTTTTTCTGTATCCTGCATTTGATACAGGTATACCTTGTCTGGTGTAGTGGTCACTTTGCTAACAAACATTCCACAATTGTATTTGCTGCACGCCGTCTGCAAAGCACGGAAGTTTTTCAGGTTCCTGGAATTTGGATTCGTCGACTCCACGATGAAGTGTGGCCCTTTTCGTGCATGGCACTTTGCATCGGGCACATCTGTGTCGTGGAGCCAGAGCGCGACTTGGTTGGAGTTAAAAAACTCCTTCATCTTGTCTATCAAGGATTTGCCCTCAAATGTCATGTTTTTTAATATGTCGCCTGGTGTGATCCATTTGAGAACGGGGGTCGTCAGAAGCTCCTCATCTTCAAGTGGCGTGTTGATTAGGAAACCATGTAACGAGTGCCTCTTGGGTTCTCCGTTCTGGTCATAAACTTGTTTCATTGCCCTTAGAAGGGCACTGTCAGCAACTGGATGTTGTTCCCCAGGTGTGAGGACAACATGATGAACGGACCTGTTTGCACGTTGGAGATAGCTCAGCATGATGACTTGGGTATAATATAACTCTGTGATACAACGTTTGGAGATAGGAATGACAGACAGGAGGAACGCTGCCATATATATACACAAAAAAGGGACGCCACGCTAAATCACATGACATAAGGTGGTTTGATTTGATTCGTTTATTTATTACAACCAATGATATATATTGTTTTTTTTTCCGCTTCAACCAATCAAATGTAGTTTGGTCCGATGTAAAAGTTGCCTTTCATCTTGCCCAAAAGGCGTCTCCTGGTGCGTCTGCGGAGGACTCTATTGAGGAAGCCTCGTCCATTGTAATTACTTCGGTCTGCTGTTGTGCGGCCGTCACACCCGCCTGGTCCCAAAGGCAGATACGAAGGAGAGGGTGTCGCCAAAAGCCATTCAACTTCACTGAAGTATGTCACATTCAGGTTTGCAAAATAATTGTATGGGAGAATTCCATTTGCCTTCCTTTCATAATCAGGGTGCACCCCAAAAATGAATTGAGGAAAGCGTGCGAAAAAGTTTGTATCTCCGTCACTTGTCAGGCCAGGTACATTGTAAAGCGTAGTTGAATAGCCTCCAAGTGCACTATCCAAAGCAATGTCTTTCGGCTCAAATGGGTTTGTTGTTGCTTCTTCATAGATATACGTTCTTTTAGGGTTGCTCCACCTCCACCGTGCCGCTGTTCCACTGAAGCCGCCCCGTTGGTGGCTTAAATGGGCCAGACGAACTTTGTTTACAGTTGTCGCAGCCCTCGTGTCTGTTTCTTGATCAGCAGGTGTGGCGACGTAGTTCACGGGCCATTGCGCCACATTTCCATTATTTTCATCATCCAGGCTGTAGCCCGCGAGATCTGCGTCTTCCACACTGCCTTGAGCTGAGGTACTTCCATTCAAATCAGCAACTTGACAGTGCGGAAAAAATGTCCATTTCTGCTCCGGTGGTGTGAACTCAAGCGCAAATGTCGTAGCGTCTGTGGCTGGTACTGACCTATAACCGGGATGCCTCTTCAAATCATAAATGTCCCATGGGGAGGGAATACTAAGATCCCCTGTAGTTCCATTATAGATAATGTTGTCTCTGTTCATGTTGATTAACATTTCTTTATCCCACACTTGAAGTCTATCTGTTTGTGGTGGAATTTCGCCATGGAAATAGTTAGCAAAGTAGCTGTTGCGCTGAGGTACGTGTGGTGCACCTCCATCTTCATCTTTTACAGGTACTCCATAGTCATTATTGGAGTCCAAAAATGTCCACATTTCTGCATGCATTGGGGTAGGCATAGGCACTTCATTCTCGCTGGTTTTGTTGTTTGGAATTGTAGCTAGTAGCCAATGACATTATTGGGTTAATCACTTTGCCGCTTTTCTTTTTGAATAAATCTTCAAGTTTTCTTTTAGGCGGTTTAGGAAGTTTCTGTGGTCCAGAAATTTGAGCTATTTTAATGACTTCTATCATATGATGGTAAAAATTCAAATGTTCTTGTAAAATGATAATTTCCTCAGGAGTCCAAGATTGTTGCACAGCAGGTGATGGTGGTAAAGGTATATTAGCAGCCTGTTGAAAACTTTATTTCAGAAAACATAGAGACAAACCACATAAAGACAGTGTTAAAAGAGTGAGTGTTCTGTACAGACCGAGGTGTATGCATCATGGACATTAGGGGGTAATATGTTTGTTTCAGGGCCAATCAAAAGATTTCATCCCATATGTTTAGTACTGTGATGATCATGGTAACGGCTGTGGCTGCGGCTTCGATAAAAACTTTGAGGAATTTGACGACTTTATCGCTCCTTTTCTTGGTCTGGTCTCCATCCACGGTATCGAGTTCGTCTGCACCTTCCACAATCTTTTTAGCGCAAGACTGTGCTTCATCTTCTAGTTCGTTGACACAATCTGGATAACAGTCGCTGACATCGGTCCATTTGTGGATGGGTCCTGGACCAATGTTGTAGATTTGAGCTTTGAATGTGGTGGTGTATCCCACGATAAGGTAGAACAGGTCCGCCAGGGTATCTTGGTCGTCCTCGGTCCAGTCCTGCTCCGTGGTGATGAAGGAGCGCGGGAGCCAGACGGGTAACATTTTGGGGGCGCAGGCATCGGGTACGTCGTCCGAAAGGAAAAAGTTGAGGAACTGCGCCGCGTCTACGGTGATACTGGTCACAGCGGCACCCCCTCTGTTAATGGTGGGGACTTTAGTTTTAGTCACAATGTCCCACACCCCATTTTTGAGGAGGATGTACTTGACGGTGGTGCCCTTCTGTTTATCACAATCTTTATGAATGAAGAACCCTGAACCGTCAAGGTAAAAGTCTTTGGTGCACCACGCATCGAGGGGTGCGGGCTCCAAGTTTTCTTCAAAGGCTGCTGTGCGGACCTCCAGGTAAGGCACGGGACAGGTCTTGGGTGCGGCCAGACGGAACATGCTCTCGTCTTGGGCAGGGCAGCGCCACTGCCATTTCCGTTTTCTCTACAAATGAGTTTCGCTCGCTTGGTTGGTTTAGGATAATCCATGACGAAACGAGCGGCTGCGAAGGTTGCGCTCGCGCTCATTTCAGCCAGAGTCTCTTGCCAATGAAACCCCTTTTCCTTGCTGTGTCTCAATTGATGATAGGCACTGGGCGGCCCGTTCTTTAGGGCCCATTCACTGGCCCCTGGCCACTTGGTGTCGTACCTTTTCCAGGGGTTCTCATCGGCAACTTGGTCAAAGGGGGTTGTCTGCGACGCTATGGCGTCGGGCTCATAGGCACAAAAGGCCCATCACTTTAGGCGGCGCGTCTGGTTGGATCCACACGGTGGGCGAAGGCGGCGCTGTCAGGCTAGGAAAGAAATAGCTGAGGTCGTCGTCAGTGCTTTGTGCTTGCGGGAATGGAGACGTGCTCGAAGCGATGACACTTATATGCTGCTCAGGTGTTGGAGGAATGACTTCATCGGGTGTCACAAGTTCTGGTGAGGGGTTGTAAGGTGATACAATGGCGAGCGTAGGCAGACTGTCCAAAAGGTAATCCGGTGCCGCCATGTCACTCTCCAGCACCTTTCTGTTCTGACTCAGTTCTTCTCCCCATGTTTCCCAATCACCGGTAAAATCTGGGACCAACCCTAAATTGTCAGTCACTTTGCTGTTTCTGGGGTACAGACCAGCGACGAGGTCTTGCAGCTCCTGCTCGGTGGGTGGCTCTATTAGCCGCAAGAACTTGGGGTTGGGCCGGGTGGCCTCCATGCCCTTCAAGGCGGCAGGCAGGACTTTGGAGCGGCGGAGGTTTCTGAATAGAAACATGCGGTTTTCCAGTGCGTTTTTCTCCTGGGGTACGTTAGCGAACGGTAGGTTATTGCTGTTTAGGAGAACCAAGTTCGCCTTGCAGGTGCCGGGCGCCTTCATTTTCCTTTCGAAGGTTGTGAGTTCACCCGACATGAGCTCTTTTAGGCGATCGACGTTGTCCGCAGCTATTCCAATCTCTTCGCCCACAACGATTCTTTTCTTCCCGCAATCTTGCAGGCAAAATCTACCTCCGGTCGTCATCTTGCCTACCAACTTTGAAAGGGGGTGGAACAGGGTGGAGGTCCAATACGTTTTTCCACTGTTGCTCGCCCCTTGGAGGTACACGCCTATTTTTTTATAGACCCGCGCCTGCAAGCACGCAATCATGATCCAGGCGAGCGCGCGTCCGTTGACCTGCTGCTCCTCGCACCACGCATTAAACAGGGCGAGCGTTTGTTCAGGCGTTAACATGTTCCGGAGGCTGTCCGGGACGTCGTCCAACCTGCAGAAAATGTCCGCGTCTTGGGACAGGTGAGCGCACTCTTGCTGGGCCATGGCCCAATACTTTTCGGCTTTTGGGTCGAAGAAGATATCACATAATTGTTGATACTCCTCTGACGCTTTATACAGCATCACCATTTCCTGCAAGGTCCCGATGTCTGGGTGGTGTTCTATGCACCGCTGCAGGAGATAGAGATTGTCTATATTTTTGGACCGTTTCTTGGGCGGTTGGTCCGTCGGTCCGGGGCGTTTGTCTGCTCGCGGTTGTAGAAGCGCAGGGTTCATGGCCGCAGTAGGATCGGCCAGGCTGTCGTAGTCCAGTTAAACAATTTTCTCCACCTTCTTGAGATGACGAGGGAGATTGATAACCATCCTGCTACAAAGCGGACACTTCTTCTTCTGTTGGGAGAGAAAAGTTCCTTTGAAACATAGACTGTAAAATTATAGCCCAGCATAGTAATACATGGACATGGATATTTGCCAGGAACTTCTTTTGCGCGTCGAAGGCTGTCCCGGAGCCTATGATGCCTGTACGGGTCTGGGACTGGGCGCCGAGGATAGCCCATACATAAGTCCTGATGCTTTTATTCAGCCTCTCGACCCCGGGGTGGGTAAAGCCATCCGACTTGTTAAGTATGAACCTTCTCCAGGCATTGTCTGCCCCGGCGGCGTCCTGCTATATAAAATCCACGTGGAGAACGGTGTTTGTTGTCCTCTGTGTAAACGACATTCTGCTCGAGTCATACTCCCTGTCACCAACTGGGTGATAGTCGTTGTTAGTCCAGTACGTGTAGACTCGCCCGAGCCCCTGGTTGGGGCCATCGACCTTCCAATCAGTGTGTGGGGAGACACCGAATTCGTTACAGATTCTCTCGTACCCACGGCGGTCATAGGGGTTATTTAGCGCATCCCATGCCTGGTCCTGGGGTAGTGGGGCCTGTATCTCTACCAGTATACGCCGTATCTGGTAATACACGTGGAATCGATAGACAGACTGCAGCAGGTCATCGGAGGACAGACAGAAAAAAACAACATAGGAAAAGCAGGCACAAGTCAGAAATTTTTAGATTAAATTTACCATTTCCATAAATTTCGATAATTATATGGCCTTTAAACTGAATATCATTTTAAAGATAGCACAGTTTAGATATAAAAAAAAAAGATTACATAAATTTTTAAACTCATCATAAGACATATCGTGAGAAACGTGGTCTTGATAAATATGCTGAATGTTTTTATTGTCTTGTTTAAACAAACATATAAAATTAGAATTCTCTCTTATAGTTTGTCTAGGTAAACGAAAATAATTTTGCGAAAGATAAAAACAATCAACATTTGAGTGTCTTCCTCGAGTATAGAAATCGTTACACTTGTTTTGTTTTTCTAAAAGCACATCATCGAATATCATTAGGTTCTTATCAATGGAGTTTAATTCTTTAGGATCTTTAATATCTTCTCCGTTTTCAAAAAATTCACACTTGATAGGATTATCATTAGAATAAGTTTCACCTATCTCTTTTATAAGTTGATAAGGGTCAATATCTTTATCTTTAATCTCTTTTCTACTGTTAAAAAGATTATATACTTATTCTTTATCTAAATTGTTATTAAATCCACACTGTAATATTTTGTATTTGGGTTGAAATAAACTTTTACCATACACAAACAGCTTATTATAATCTAATGCAACAGACACAGTGCATTCGCCTTCCCCACCATTTTTTGGTGAATCACCCTTCCCTCCCTTTTTTTGGCGAATTGAGTTTTTAATCGACAATAGTTGCGTTACGCGCGCTACAGTAGTTTCGCCTTACGTCACTTTCGGGTTACTCTCCCAAACTGCAAAAAAAGTGAGGGATGATCAACTAAGCTCTGCACTAAAATTTTATCCGGTTTCATTCGCCTCGCCTGTGTTTTTTTAGGTGTGTAGTGTGTGTTGCGTATTGTCCTTCATTATTTTCACTTTGTATTCGAAATAGAAGTTGCAATTATGGAGCAAGAACTATTGATTTCGGCAGTACAGAAAAGACCAGCACTTTATGACAAAACGGATAAGAATTACAGCAACAGGAATTACATAACAACAGAGTGGAAAAAAATTGCAGAAGAAGTCGGATGTAATGGTAAGCAAATTTATTTATGTCTCATTTTTGTTCTGTCAATCCCCCCCCCCCCTCTCTCTCTCTCTCTCTCTCTCTCTCTCTCTCTCTCTCTCTCTCTCTCTCTCTCTCTCTCTCTCTCTCTCTCTCTCTCTCTCTCTCTCTCTCTCTCTCTCTCTCTCTCTCTCTCTCTCTCTCTCTCTCTCTCTCTCTCTCTCTCTCTCTCTCTCTTGCAATTTTTCTATTGTGTGCATAATGGAATCTAGATCCAGCATTTTTTATTTTGTTATTCCATTTGGAATTATTCTGTGTTTTAAGACAAGAAATCACTCTGATGTGAAACACATTTTCCTTTGAAAAGGTAGAGCTCCGATGTCTGAATTAAAGTAGTCCATAAATGATTCTCGGATTCGAAGAGCATTTTTTGTAGCCCTGTTGCTGAATGTCTTGATATCAGGACTGCTCGTTACTGTCTGTGTCTTATCCTCGTTGATATTCTCCGAAACAGTATATCTTTCCGGCTCTCGGATCATTATGAAATTATGGAGAATTGTGATAGCTTTCACGATATCAGTGGCAGATTCGGGCTGTACGTCCATTGGGCGAAGCAGTATCCTCCACATTTGAGCAAGTTTCCCAAAAGAACATTCAACTGAATTTCTTGCCCGCGACAGCCGGTAGTTAAATACTTACTTTTCAATCGTTAGTTGTCGATGCCGAAAAAGCTTCATGATATTCTCTCTGAGTGGAAACACATCGTCGGCCACAAAAACGAAAGGGACTTTGATATCTGTTCCTGGTATCATTGTTTCCTCTGGCAAGTCCAATTTTCTATTAACCATACGTCTTCCGAATGTAGAACGAGTAAACACCCCACTGTCACTGTTGCCACCACAGAAGCCTGCATCGATGGCGATAAATTTTCCAGATGCGTCAGTAACAGCCAATAAGACGATGGAAAAGAAACCTTTGTAGTTGTAGAACTTTGAACCAGAATTGTTTGGTTTCTTGATCCGTATGTGCTTCCCATCGATTGCACCTAAGCACAATGGGAATTGGAACTTTGTGTAAAAGTCATCTGCTACCTTCAGCCACATTTCTTTGTTTGGTTTTGGCATGACTTCTTGTTTCAATAGTTGCCAAATGACTTGGCATGTTTCCTTTTTTATTCCTCTCACTGTTGATATACCAGCTCTGAAGTGAAAAGATAATGATACATGACTTTCTCCAGAGGCCAAGTATCTGTGGAAAAGAAAAAAAGTACCGGTACTTTTAAATCATGAAATTTCTTACACGTAAACGTAGCTATATGGATCTATTTATTATTATCATCATCATCATCATCATCATTATTATTATTAATATTATTATTATTATTATTATTATTATTATTATTATTATTATCTAAGAGCTACATAACTGAACTCTGTACTAAAAACTAAATTATATATAAATATAAATCTTTTATTATTGCCTTTTGTTGTGTGTCTGTGCATAATCATGTCTTTCTCTCCTCCCGTCCCACTTCTACAGAAAATGATGCTCGCAAGCGCTGGACAAAACTGCGTGACTACTTCAGAAAAACGCATGGAGAAAAGACTTACCAAAAATCTGGGTCTGCTGGGAGAAAGAGGAAGAAGTGGTATTTGTATGATAATATGCTGTTCGTTTTGCCCCACCTCTTGGACAGGAAAACAGAGAGCAATATCTCCGAATCCGATAATGAAGACACAGAACACATGATACAGGTAGAGGAAGCATCCCAAGCCAGCTCTTCCTCTTTCGTTTTTGCACCTATCAACAGTCCAAGCCAATCCCCGCATGTCAGCACACCTACTCCAGTAGATGCAAGTAGCCAAGATGACCAGCCACGAGTAAACGCACCACATACAAGACCTCAAACTAAACGCAGTGTTCGTCGCCCACCATACCCTCAGGAGCGCCATGACATACATCTAGATGTTGAGATGATCCAGACCCTCAAAGGCTTATCTCAAAAGCAGGAAGATACTAACAATGATGAGGACTTAATTTTTTTCAAAAGTCTACTCCCTAAGATGAAACTACTGAATCCCGATGAAAAGATGGAGTGTCAATATGAAATGCACACTCTAATGATGAGATATGTTAGAAACCACAAAGTCAATTCATCTTCTTCTAGGGCACCTCCAGAGATGTTGGCTAGCCCACAACCGGGAACACAACTAGCCAAGGATCAGCTACGTATAGTCCAACTGATAATTATCTCATCAGTTTTTCTCACTATCATCAATATTGACATTATGGGTCTTCTCTAAAGCAAGTTAGTACGGTGTTCTTCCCATATATTACAGAATAAACTACGTTGTATTAAAAATCTAATAATTTGTTATATGTTTTGTCAACATCAACGCTGTGTTCTTTTATTTTTAGAGAGAAAGGGAAAGAAAAAGGTGTGTGTATGTGCTTGGGACAGACAGGGGCGCGTTCATTGTAAGTAATGGGAGAACATCAATTTAGACCTTTGGTGTGCACTGATGTGATATCAAAATGAATTAAAAAAAAGAAACAGATCAGTTTGAAGCTTTAAAGAACCTCTTCATTCATTGCATATGGCGAAACGCTTAAGTCCATTTCTGTCTCTGGGAATTCATAGCTCCGAACCTGAACCCTGCCCGGGAAACGTAGTTTCATAGTACAGAGAAATAATATGTAGGGAATGGTGGTAGATTTATTGTCAAATAAGTCAAAATAAACTACTGATATTTTGGATAAATGCATTAAAAAAAGGAAGCTATGATCTGCCAAACATCAAAAAAGTTGATGATGATAATGATGGGGTAATACCGAGCCAATGACGTAATAATTAGCTGAAAACAAATTTGAAAAAATACCTTAGAGTGATGATCAGACGTTCCTTAGGTGACAAGGGTTTTCGGAAATTCGTCGTATTCTTTTGGATGTATGGTCCAACCTTATCAAGAAGCAGCTGGAATGTTGCAGGTTTCATTCTTATGTAAGATAGACATTTTTCTTCATCGTAAAGAACATCCTCCATTAGGTGATGGTATTCTCCAAATGTTGCACGGCGTTTATTGATACCGTGAACCCAAAACCGGCGTGAGTTTTTAAAGTTTTGACGACGCCTTCTCAACCAATATAACAACATCAACATCACTGCCGCCATCTTTATTTTTTTAAAAAGGTGAGTGAAGGAAGACGAATTCACTCTGTCCCTTGATGTCCCTTCCCATTCGCCTCCCTTCCCACACATTTTTTTGGTTAGACGAATAGGGGCGAGAGGCGAATGCACTGTGCCTGCAGCATAACAGTTCGGGTTTTAATAAAAGATTAAGTAATAAACTAGTTTTTCCACACCCCGATTTGCCGACTATTAAACCACGTATTGATTTTGGTAGAATGGGAGAATTGTTTCGGTTTGTTTTTTCTTCCCAATCTAGGTTATCCATTTTATTAGGGGAAAAATAAACATTGCCGTTTCGACTTCTCAAGTCTCATCAGGTGTGCTTGGATCAATAAATAATATTGATACACACGACGGCTTTTGTTAAGTTCTAAAAATCTTGTTTTCAAAAAGTTCTTTTAAGCGAGTCAGCGTGAATACATTGTAACCCACTGCTTGTTGTCACTCAAGTAGAAAACGTTGGTCTAACTATGTTGCTGCTTCTATGATGAATGAAGAATTTCCTAACCGTTACTTTTTTAGATCCTGGCGATTATGCATAATCACAAACTGCTATTTTTAGATCCTGGTGATTATGCATAATCACCCCTGTGATTTTCGTAATTCTGTTGACAACAACGGTGGAACACATGGTTGACTCCAGTAGTTTTTAGTTATTATATGTCAACTTTCAGCATTTCTTCAATTTGTTTCTTCATGCCAAAGATCTCATTTTGTGATAGTCCAACTTGAAAAAACATAGGAAAGGGGTACAACAATTGTGCCAATTGTTGTAATCTCCGCGAATGAGAAGCAGAAATATTTATCACCGACTTTAACCATTCTTCCCAGGTCTGCATCATCCTTCCTCCTTTTTTTTCTGTGCTATGCCAATCTTTACACATTCTAAGTAACTGACCAAAACGAATGTTGAACAACATAGATTGTGCGTGTTCTCTTTGTAAATGTTTGTATCCCTGTTGTAATCTTTTTGCAGCATCTTCAACTGAGACAATATAAGACACATCGAAAATTTCTTTTTTGATGAATTTGCTTATATCAACAAAGTTGGCACATAGATAGTTATGAAGTTCTTCCAATGTCATTTCTTTTTTGCTCTTTTTCACTTTGCCGCTTTTCTCTTTGAATAAATCTTCAAGTTTTCTTTTAGGCGGTTTAGAAAGTTTCTGTGGTCCAGAAATTTGAGCTTTCTAAAACTAGCGCAAGTTTTGTTTGATGTATTTCAAGCAATGCAAAAAGGACTGGTACACTGTATGGGAATTAGTGTTTGTGCTTGAAATCTTTCTGATTTCGTCTTAGCTGCTTCCAGCTTTTTCGAAAGTTTGATGACTTCCTGTTTTAAAATAGAAACCTCATGTCTGAATTGAAAAGAAAATACCACCAGGCTGTTTCATGAGTCTTCAATAAATCCAAGCAATTTCAGCAAGTTTTTTGGCGATAAACGAATGGCTTGAAATTCTATAAATTGATCAGCACATGCTAAGCGTTCAGTTGAAGCAGCAGAACGTGTCGCTGTAGAGCTGCTCTCGTCTGGTTTTGTATTTGGCTGGCTTGTGAAGTAACCTGCAGAAGCAGACTTTCACACAGCAATCCTGTTTTTCTTCTACTGTCTGTTGGCTGGCTTGTGAAGTAATCTGCAGAAGCAGACTTTCACACAGCAATCCTGTTTCTCTTCTACTGGCTGTTGGCTGGCTTGTGAAGTAACCTGCAGAAGCAGACTTTCACACAGCAATCCTGTTTTTCTTCTACTTGCTGTTCTCTGTTTCGTGAAGTAACCTGCAGAAGCAGACTTTGACACAGCAATCCTGTTTTTCTTCTACTGGCTGTTGTCTGGTTTGTGAAGTAACCTGCAGAAACAGACTTTTAAACAGCAATCCTGTTTTTCTTCTACTGGCTGTTGTCTGGTTTGTGAAGTAACCTGCAGAAACAGACTTTTAAACAGGAATCCTGTTTATCTTCTACTGGATGATGTCTGGCTTGTTAAGTAACCTGCAGAAGCAAACTTTGACACTATAATAAAACTATACTGACCATCAACCAGTTAACGTCTCCGAGATACTGAATGATCGTACCATGAGGATCTGGGTGGTCCATGTAAGCTTCCTGAACCTGATGTGGCAACCGCATATGGCGCTGCACGTGCTATATGAACTTCGTGTATCTCATGCAGTCATCCTTTATCATGAGGCGTTACTATGTTTACTACCTGTATCTGATGATACACAGCCATGAGGCGTTACTATGTTTACTACCTGTATCTGATGATGCAGTCCCCCATGTGGCATATCTATATGAACTTCCTGTATCTTATGATGCAGTCCCCCATGTGGCGTTGCTATATGGACTTGCTGTATCTGATGATACATCACCATGTGGCGTTACTATGTTTACTACCTGTATCTGATGATACATCACCATGAGGCGTTGCTATGTTTACTACCTGTATCTGATGATACATCACTATGAGGCGTTACTATGTTTACTACCTGTATCTGATGATACACCACCATGAGGCGTTACTATGTTTACTACCTGTATCTGATCATACATCACCATGAGGCTTTGCTATGTTTACTACCTGTATCTGATGATACATCACCATGTGGCGTTGCTATGTTTACTACCTGCATCTGATGATACATCACCATGAGGCGTTACTATGTTTACTACCTGTATCTGATGATACACCACCATGACGCTTTGCTATGTTTACTACCTGTATCTGATGATACACCACCATAAGGCGTTACTATGTTTACTACCTGTATCTGATGATACATCACCATGAGGCTTTGCTATGTTTACTACCTGTATCTGATGATACATCACCATGTGGCGTTACTATGTTTACTACCTGTATCTGATGATACACCACCATGAGGCGTTACTATGTTTACTACCTGTATCTGATGATACATCACCATGAGACTTTGCTATGTTTACTACCTGAATCTGATGATACATCACCATGAGGCGTTACTATGTTTACTACCTGTATCTGATGATACATCACCATGTGGCGTTGCTATGTTTACTACCTGTATCTGATGATACATCACCATGAGGCTTTGCTATGTTTACCAACTGTATCTGATGATGCATTCCCCCATGTGGCATATCTATATGAACTTCCTGTATCTGATGATGCAGTCCCCCATGTGGCGTTGCTATTTTTACTACCTGTATCTGATGATACACCACCATGAGGCGTTGCTGCTGATTTTGACGTCACTTTAGGTGATGTTAGTACAGCTGGTTGTTTCAAAACTGATGACTATGTTGAAAAAATGTTTTATTATGCCCCGGTTGATGTGGAAATGACATTTACGACACAAAGTCAGTACTCCAAAATGGAATTTAAAAAAAATCCGAGAAATTCAAATAGCATACAGTGCCTAAGTTCAAACCTCAAGCGAAGGCTTGGTAACAAATAACAATGCTCACGGTACGTAGGCCCACTCTCATTAAAATCCAAAACTGTACTGACCACTAGTCTTTCTAATCACTTCTTAAATAATATAAAGTCAGTCGGCAAAGTTCCCTGACAAAGTTCCAATCAGTGTGTGGGGAGACACCGAATTCGTTACAGATTCTCTCGTACCCACGGTGGTCATAGGGGTTATTTAGCGCATCCCATGCCTGGTCCTGGGGTAGTGGGGCCTGTATCTCTACCAGTATACGCCGTATCTGGTAATACACGTGGAATCGATAGACAGACTGTAGCAGGTCATCGGCGGCAGTCAAATGGTCTTCCAGAGAAACACCACAGCCTGCGGTGGCACACCAAACGGCGAAGTTGGGCTGGTTCTGCCAGAACTGCATCGGGCTTGAATGCCAAGCCTGGACCAGTTTGTCTGAAGACACCGAAGGCAGACGGTAGCGGTCAAAGACATCGGGATACTTCACCCCGAACCATTTCTGCGGGTCGTCAGACTGAACCTGAATCCGGCCTTCTGCAAGATTGCCTACATCACGAGCCGCGGCTCTTTGGGGCCTGGCTGGTACTTGGCTTCACTATTAAACCTGGAAGGAGTCGACTCCATATTACCGGTATGTTCCATACGCTTTCGGACGTTCAAAGGGGGAGGGGGGCAGTCCCCCTCCAGCAATACATCGACAACCGTGATGGGCACCTCTACATTGGCCTCAAGTCAATCAGGATAAACCCCCAAATAGAAATATTTGCTTTTAGGTGTTAAAAATGGTTTATCTTTATAGGTTGTGGTTAGTTATACATAAAAAACATTTTTATCTCTTTGGACTACTTTGGATTCGTTCAGATGAGAAAAACTGCTGTTTTAGGGCCTCGAAAGCTAAAAATTGGTGAATTTTGTGACCAAGATTTCTCTAAAAGTTTTAAAGATATTAAAATGAAATTTGGCAGTAACACTACTTAGGGCATGTTAATGCCTTTGTTCTATTATTATGTATATGCCACTATTAGGTTTGAATTTATGGCCAATTAGTCTGAAAATGATTGTCGGACACATAAAACTTAGGGGTAGGGGTGACAGATAACTATGTAAAACAAAAAGTATTTAAGATACATGCTTAATTATAGTCCATTTAATGTGCCTTATCTTGTTCTATAGCTGTGCCAAATTTCAGACAAGTAACTCTAAAAGTTTTTGAGAAATCAGGGACAAACTGAAGAAAAAAGCGTGAAAATGAAGAAATGGAGAAAAAGGCAAAAAAAGTAAATATTTAACAAAAACTCAAGTCTTACTGTGTTTAGAAGGCTCCTGCTTCATAGTCATCATCCCCAAAGTCTTCCTCAGCATTTCTAATAGTTTTTCTAGCTCTTTTTTGTTTAGTTACTGTTTTTTTCTGATTTTCAGCTGACTTGACGCGGCGTAAATCCAAATCGCGAAATCCTTGTTTTTGAAACCTGCCTACAGACAAACCTAACTTTCTAAACACATCAAGCCGCCCTGATTCCCCCTCATTGTACACAATTGTAGCATCAAAAACAGCTATTTCTAACCTATCCCTGCCCACAAACACTGCCTTTGGACACCTGTCCCACACTAAATGATGGTAACTCTCATTGGCATTTTGCGTCCCCCCATGTAAACATTTTCCCAACAATGTGTCTGCTGACAAATCCTCAAAAACACTTTTAATTTCCTCCATAACAAAACTAGGCAGCTTATTCTTATCAGATTTATCACACCAACTAAAGCCACTACATTTGTCATGGTCCCCATTCCTGTGATGCCAAATTGCCCAAATAGCTGTTTTCATCTTATCAAGACTGCCAATATTATTTCTTATTGCTCCCCGTAATGGCCCTGAATCCTCTTTACTGCTGCTTTTGTCAACTTTCCTGCACCACCAATACCTTTCACTTTCTTATTGCCATGCTGATATACCTTTCCCTTACACTGATTAATTTTATCCAATAATCTCTTTCCCATTCTTTTTTGAACGTGTCCGCAACATTCAAGTTTTTGAATTCCGACATCCTTGTAGACTGGCGGGTCAGCTTCTGCTACAGTTCTAAAGCTCTTAGAATCCCCATCTCCTAAATAGCCTGTATATCTCATCCCATATAGCTCCTCTGATCTTCTAAATATCTTTACCATTCCTGCTGGCTCCATACCACCTGCCGAACCCGAGTAATTTTTACGACAATCTTTTGCGTGATTTTCCATACCGTTCTCTAAGTCTTTGCCTGTCTTTCTAGCCTTTATCTTTGAACACCCATCACAGTAGTTTGTCAAAACCTCAGTATCTATCACCTTTGCAGGCACTTTCTTACTAACAGTTAAACAAGTTGCCAAACCATTTTTACTGCTAAACCCTCTCCTTTGCCAAGACCCATCGCATGAAACAGTTACATTATCCCCTTCAACTTTCCTCAACTCGTCTGCTGCTCTTTCCATACTTTATTTCGCTATAGTTTCTGTTGCCAGTCTTATTCTATCCCTAAAAATGCTAGACCTGGTAACTGTAACTGGTGGTGGCATGTCCAGCGCTGCCAACAATCGCCTGCCCTTTGTCATATGACAACCAATACCGTACAATGCCGCTTGAAATCTAAGGTTGACATTCTCCGTTTGGCTAAGTTCAGTGACCTTCTCACCACAACCCTTGCACCTAACTATGATTGTACTGCTAATCCCAACTAACTTTTCCTCAATATGAAATGGATCCCCTTTGTCAGGTGTGAGCAGACACACAGGACAAGCTAAATTTTGCAAACATGACACTATTTGCAATTTCTGAAACAGCCTATACCCTTCACTATCTACTCCCTGGCTTGTAGATCTAGTTTCTCTTTCATCACCACTATCTAGATCTAGACCTACATTTTCACCCAATTTAAGAAAGGATGCAGACTTTACTTCTAGTTCTACTCCCACTTCAGGTTCAACAATACCACTAGATCTAGATGTGCTAGCATCAACATCCTCATTTACTTTCTGAGCCTTCAGTTGTGTAAATCTGTTACCGTGGAATTTCCTTTTTCGAGGCCTAGTTTTTCGAGCTCTAGATCTAGATGTCACAGCCTTAGCATCTTCCATGATCTCAAGATACAAAATTAATACAGATCTAGATCTGGTTTAGCTACTAAAATAGATCTAGATCTAGGTCTAAGTCTACTCACAAATCTAAATCAGAAAAAAAATTGTTGATAATTATTTGATTTATGGGAGTGTTTTCAATCAGTAAAAACGTGCATGCAAGCTCGCAGATCTGATCAAAAGAGTTTCTACTTTCAGTTTCTAGCTTCCTTCGATTCTTTTATTGCCAGGTAAGCAAAATAAAAGCCAAAATTCACCTCAATAGGGTGCTAGATGTTTGGTTGCTATGCCAAACAATCTACTTCCGGTTTGAAAAATTGATAACTTGATGTTTTAAAATAATTTTAAAAATACTTCTTATCATTTTATCAACATTATTTTTTCACTAAAATGTTAAGAAATAAATAAGGTTTAATAATGGATAAAAACCTGGCATATGAAATTTGGTAAAAAATTTGGTCTCTGAGTGGGGTTTATCTTAACCTTAAGTTCTAAAAATCTTGTTTTCAAAAAAAAGTTCTTTTGAGCGAGTCGGCGTGAATACATTGTAACCCACTGCTTGTTGTCACACAAATAGAAAACGTTGGTCTATGTTGCTGCTTCTATGATGAATGAAGAATTTCCTAACCGTTACTTTTTTAGATCCTGGCGATTATGCATAATCACAAACTGCTATTTTTAGATCCTGGTGATTATGCATAATCACTCCTGTGATTTGTTGTAATTGTGTTGTCAACGGTGGAATACATTCTTGACTCCAGTAGTTTTTATAGTTGTCAAGTTTCAGTAATTGTTCAATTTGTTTCTTCATGCCAAAGATCTCATTTTGTGATAGTCCAACATGAAAAAACATAGGAAATGGGTACAACAAATGTGCTAATTGTTGTAATCTCCGTGAATGAGAAGCAGAAATATTTATCACCGACTTTAACCATTCTTCCCAGGTCTGCATCATCCTTCCTGCTTCTTTTCCTGTACCATGCCAATCTTTACACATTCTAAGTAACTGACCAAAACGAATGTTGAACAACATAGAGTGTGCGTGTTCTCTTTGTAAATGTTTATCCCTGATGTAATCTTTTTGCAGCATCTTCAACTGAGACAATATTAGTCACATCGAAAATTTCTCTTTTTATGAATGTGCTGATATCAACAAAGTTGGCACGTATATAGTTATGAAGTTCTTCCAATGTCATTTCTTTTTTGCTCTTTTTCACTTTACCGCTTTTCTCCTTGAATAAATCTTCAAGTTTTCTTTTAGGCGGTTTAGGAAGTTTCTGTGGTCCAGAAATTTGAGCTTTCTAAAACTAGCGCAAGTTTTGTTTGATGTATTTCAAGCAATGCAAAAAGGACTGGTACACTGTATGGGAATTATTGTTTGTGCTTGAAATCTTTCTGATTTCGTCTTAGCTGCTTCCAGCTTTTTTGAAAGTTTGATGACTTCCTGTTTTAACATTGAAACCTCATGTCTGAATTGAAAAGAAAATACCACCAGGCTGTTTCATGAGTCTTCAATAAATCCAAGCAATTTCAGCAAGTCTTTTGGCGATAAACGAATGGCTTGAAATTCTATAAATTGATCAGCACATGCTAAGCGTTCAGTTGAAGCAGCAGAACGTGTCGCTGTAGAGCTGCTCTAGTCTGGTTTTGTATTTGGCTGGCTTGTGAAGTAACCTGCAGAAGCAGACTTTCACACAGCAATCCTGTTTTTCTTCTACTTGCTGTTCTCTGTTTCGTGAAGTAACCTGCAGAAGCAGACTTTGACACAGCAATCCTGTTTCTCTTCTACTGGCTGTTTGCTGGCTTGTGAAGTAATCTGTAGAAGCAGACTTTGACACAGCAATCCTGTTTTTCTTCTACTGGCTGTTGTCTGGTTTGTGAAGTAACCTGCAGAAACAGACTTTAACACAGCAATCCTGTTTATCTTCTAATGGCTGTTGTCTGGTTTGTTAAGTAACCTGCAGAAGCAAACTTTGACACTATAATAAAACTATACTGACCCCCCCATCAACCAGTTAACTTCTCAGAGATACTGGCAAATGATCGTACCATGAGGATCTGGGTGGTCCATGTAAGCTTCCTGAACCTGATGTGGCAACCGCAACCACTCCCCGCGCGCTGCACACGCGTGCTTTTATTATACCCCAGAACTTTGCGCTTGTATCTCATACCACTTTGATACACCTCCATGTGGTGTTGCGTGCACTTTATGCAGTGTCATCCTTTATCATGAGGCGTTACTATGTTTACTACCTGTATCTGATGATACACAGCCATGAGGGCGTTACTATGTTTACTACCTGTATCTGATGATGCAGTCCCCCATGTTTCATATCTATATGAACTTCCTGTATCTTATGATGCAGTCCCCCATGTGGCGTTGCTATATGGACTTGCTGTATCTGATGATACATCACCATGTGGCGTTACTATGTTTACTACCTGTATCTGATGATACATCACCATGAGGCGTTGCTATGTTTACTACCTGTATCTGATGATACATCACCATGAGAGCGTTACTATGTTTACTACCTGTATCTGATGATACACCACCATGAGGCGTTACTATGTTTACTACCTGTATCTGATCATACATCACCATGAGGCTTTTGCTATGTTTACTACCTGTATCTGATGATACATCACCATGTGGCGTTGCTATGTTTACTACCTGTATCTGATGATACATCACCATGTGGCGTTGCTATGTTTACTACCTGTATCTGATGATACATCACCATGAGGCGATTACTATGTTTACTACCTGTATCTGATGATACACCACCATGACGCTTTGCTATGTTTACTACCTGTATCTGATGATACACCACCATGAGAGCGTTACTATGTTTACTACCTGTATCTGATCATACATCACCATGAGGCTTTGCTATGTTTACTACCTGTATCTGATGATACATCACCATAAGTGATTACTATGTTTACTACCTGTATCTGATGATACATCACCATGTGGCGTTACTATGTTTTACTACCTGTATCTGATGATACATCACCATGTGGCGTTGCTATGTTTACTACCTGTATCTGATGATACACCACCATGAGGCTTTGCTATGTTTACTACCACTGTATCTGATGATACACCACCATGAGGCGTTACTATGTTTACTACCTGTATCTGATGATACATCACCATGAGACTTTGCTATGTTTACTACACTGTATCTGATGATACACCACCATGAGGCGTTACTATGTTTACTACCTGTATCTGATGATGCAGTCCCCATGTGGCATATCTATATGAACTTCCTGTATCTGATGATGCAGTCCCCATGTGGCGTTGCTATTTTTTTACTACCTGTATCTGATGATACACCACCATGAGGCGTTGCTGCTGATTTTGGCGTCACTTTAGGTGATGTTAGTACAGCTGGTTGTTTCAAAACTGATGACTATGTTGAAAAAATGTTTTATTATGCCCCGGTTGTTGTGGAAATGACATTTATGACACAAAGTCAGTACTCCAAAATAGAATTTAAAAAAAATCCGAGAAATTCAAATAGCATACAGTGCCTAAGTTCAAACCTCAAGCGAAGGCTTGGTAACAAATAACAATGCTCACGGAAAGTAAGCCCACTCTCAATAAACTCCAAAAATCTACTGACCACTGGTATTTCTAAGCACTATTTTAAATATTATAAAGTCAAAATTCCCTGACAAAGTTCCAATCAGTGTGTGGGGAGACACCGAATTCGTTACAGATTCTCTCGTACCCACGGTGGTCATAGGGGTTATTTAGCGCATCCCATGCCTGGTCCTGGGGTAGTGGGGCCTGTATCTCTACCAGTATACGCCGTATCTGGTAATACACGTGGAATCGATAGACAGACTGCAGCAGGTCATCGGCGGCAGTCAAATGGTCTTCCAGAGAAACACCACAGCCTGCGGTGGCACACCAAACGGCGAAGTTGAGCTGGTTCTGCCAGAACTGCATCGGGCTTGAATGCCAAGCCTGGACCAGCTTGTCTGAAGACACCGAAGGCAGACGGTAGCGTTCAAAGACATCGGGATACTTCACCCCGAACCATTTCTGCGGGTCGACAGACTGAACCTGAATCCGGCCTTCTGCAAGATTGCTTACATCACGAGCCGCGCCTTTTTGGGGGCCTGGCTGGTACTTGGCTTCACTATTAAACCTGGAAGGAGTCGACTCCATATTACCGGTATGTTCCATACGCTTTCGAACGTTTAAAGTGGGAGGGGGGGGGGGGCAGTCCCCCACAAGCAATACATCGACAACCGTGAAGGGCACCTCTACATTGACCTCAAGTCAATCACCTTAAGATAAGAAATACAATGAAAGGCTTGAGGTACCTCTTTAAAGTACTTGGTTCTTTTTTTTAAATGCTGAAAACTGATTCCCAAAAGTTTTTTTTTATTTTTTTTTTTTTTTCGTTGTAACGATGAAAAGCAGTGACTACTTACAGCTATGGCGACACTTTTTCTCACGTAGGTCGCCGTGGTTTTTGTCAGTCGACGAAAGATGACTGC
>JAWDGP010000009.1:60000-67730 GCA_033675545.1 Elysia crispata | reverse complement strand
ACTCACAAATGGTTCTACGGGCATGATCTTTGTTCGCTCCCTGGGGCGTGTAATTTGAGCGAATGAGGCGCCTTGAATTAGACGGAGGATCTTCGAGTCGATGGGGTCATGACCGAATTTAGCCAAGAAAAAATGTTTCAGAGCAGCACTGATGGTGCGGAGCAATGATTCTGGTCTTTCTGAACTTTGAGCCTTTTTTGCTAAGTAAAAAAGTGCAACATGTGATTGCGCATCAACAGGCATTTCTTTACATTTACTTATTTCTATATCATGTTCTAAACAAAAGGTAAAAAGTCAGCAATATATATAAGGTATGCAATGAAAGTGGAGCTAAAAACAGTTATAACTTTTAATAGCCTCGAAGACCAGTGGCGGACAACAGTTTCTCCTTCCTCAACTCTCCGAAATAAATCTTCCATTTTGGGTTTCTTAACGGTTCTGGTAACGTGTTTGACATTGTTATGCAAAACGTGCGTGCTTTAAGAGCGTATAGAGACGTGATTGATCTGTTGATCAGTCTCGAAAAAAATGGGTGAGCTCCTGAACAATGGAGCTATGATAGTGAAATAAGCCTGATACTGATCTACCGTTTGTTTAGAATACGAGGGAGAAGACGGAAGGGTGCGTTTACTCGAAATTGTTTCTTCCGCCGAATCTCTGTTTGAGAAAAGGCATCCACCCCCTGAAGTTGTTGGGTCGAGAGAGACTGTTGTACTTGGCACACTGTGCTGTTCATGCATGCAAACCTGTCCACTGTATGGGGTCCCCAAATTTTGTCGAGATATTGAAATAGATTTGGGTGAATAGTCCAACTGTATTTGTTGTCTAAACTGACTTAAATAGTCCGGCATTGTGTTCAAATTCCCTGCCAACCATTTGGCGGAAATGGTTAAATTTTGTCTGATCGCCAAACTCCAAATCTGGTGGCTACATTGGACAGGTCCATGCATTCCGCCCTGAAAAATTTATGTATGCTGCACAAGAAACGTTGTCCGTTAAATTTGGCCGTACTTTCTTCCACTAAGGGAAGGTGCGAAACTTGCAAACAGAGGAGCTGCAGCCGATATCTCTCTCATGTTCGAGGAATTGTGCATCATGTGTGTATTCCAGATCCCCTGGGCTTGAATGTTTGAACTTACAACAATACTGGCCGCGATTAGCCCTGATGCGTCTGTTGCTATTTGTACCGTTTCTAGATACATGAGGAATCAGCAATGGTCCTACCGTTCCAAAACTTTCAAGATTCAAAACCACCATGTTAAATCGTTATGAGCCTGGTCGACCGAAAATATCGACCAATTATATCTAGTTTTCAATAATCTGCAAGCGCATTCCCCAGGAGGTTTCGCCGCGGACCTTTGACATAGAAACTAACTGTCCTGTAATACGGGCTAGGCCCTGGCGGACTGACTTCCGTTTCGCAAAACTCAAGCCCATGTTATGTCTAACTTTTCTAATCCTATCTTTTTGGAATTTCAATCCACACTGAATCTTTAGTCTATTAGTGTCAATAATAAACCCAATAAAGCTTTCTAGGTTCTGGATGTAAGGCTAGATTTTGTCGTAGTTGATAAACCAACCTAATGTCTCCAACACTAGCGAAATTAAATACGATTTTGAAGCGTTTATTCTATCAGATGTGTCACTTAGGAGAAAATCATCAACATAAACTACACTTGATACCTTTATCAGCCAAATGTTCTATAACAGGCCTTACACACTTGTGGAAATTATATGGACTGCAATTAAGGCCCAGGAAGCACAACAAATTTTGTAATAAATGCCATCAAAATTTGAAACCAATTTCCCCCCCCCCCTTTACTTTTATGTGGTGAAAACCACTCTTAATATCTAAGGTCACTAATAGGTCATCTGGGTCAATTATTTCCAGAGGGTGAGTTTATGTCCGTATAGGAAATTTCGGCGGCACACAGTGGGTATTGACTCTTCTCAAGTCTAAGATCAGTCCTAAAATCCGCCCGAACGTTTAGGCACCACCGATATGCCACCTGACACGCACAGGAGGTTTTTCCGTATAAGTTACCTAACAATGCAATTGTTTTTTTAAAAGGGAGTTAATCTCTTGTGTAATGAATTGGTGCTCTCTATAAGAAAAACTGTCTATTGTGGTAATTTCGAAAGGCGGTGGCGTTGGCGAGAATGGAATTGGGACGCCATAGGAAATCAGTCTTTTCGCAGTGGGTTTTGTGTAATTTGGTTCCACGCGCGGATGTTTTTGTCCCCCAGAAACCACCTACAAACTGGGTCATGAATGGAACGCTAGGCGTCGTCTCGTCGTGTCGTGGGAAAGTCCATGCTCGGGAACCTCGACTATTGCTGAGCTGATAAGGTCGTCTGGGATAGAATGGGCAGCGCGTTGAATGTCTGGCCCCTACCTCTCTGATTTAGTTCTGGAATTTGTTGACGATCTTGAAGATCGCTGCAGTTTGAAAGGGCCACCGCTCGGCTGCGAGCCGAACGTTCGTTAGAGAACGCTGTAATGCTTGTGTGTTGTTTTCGAAAGGTCGAGGCAATCGACCCCGGTCTCACCGTCGAAGGGTGGGGCAGACACTACTAGATTGCTGTATTCGCTCTGCGAGTAATTCACCTGGGCGTAAAATATCGTGTAAAGTGATTGAAGGTCGTTCTCTGTAAAGTGTAGTACTGACCCTGATGTGGTCCTTGCCAACGCTGCCAAGACCCTAAGGCCGAATCTCGGCAGACCTGGCTGACTTGGTGATTACCTTGAGAGTGGGCTTGCACTCTGATTTAATGCCTACAGCACTGTCATTAACTTTGCAATACGATGGGCTTTGAATTCGAGACAGGTGGTCTCGCAGTGATTATAATTGTCTCTGAATGTCAAGAAAGCATTGTCACTATCGTAAGCAATGGAGCTTGGTAGGTTTGAATCGGGCCCAAGGCCCTGTGCAGGTGCAGGAGTGTCCTGACTTTGTGTCTGGTCAGCTTGGTCGACCGTTGGACTCGATTGAGGGTTGGCGATGAGGTTCACGAAGGTCGAGGCTCAGGCGTGTTTCGATCCCTGACAGCCGATCATTGATGGCCAAGTTCTGCGCTAGATCTAGGTTTTGTTTTTTAAAATCATCATGTGACATACTTATCAGGTGTTATACTTGCGAATTTGAATATGATCCGCCAAAACTAGATCTAATAGGTACTTTTAAACAAGAATGTCAGAAAATAGAAATAATATCAGTGTAAATATGGAGCGAAACAGTCCCACGTCCGCCTAGTGGGAATGCACTGAGGCAAGGTACACTCCTACTACACACGTAGAGGTGCGCAGCCAATCATATATAGTCCGTGCTGGTAACTCCATTATTCTAGGTATCTCTATAGTTAAAAACACTGAATAGATCCTAGGCCCCTTAAATTCTTTTGAAATTTTTAAGTTTGAAAGTTAAATGTCAATATAGATATTACTTTTTTTGATTTGAGTCTAGCTGCAGGTATATAGGCCCTAGATTTAGAATGAATATCAAAGCTATTTTATTGAGATTTAGATGTCACTCAACATGTAGATCTATTTGGACAGTTTAGAAATACGTTGATAGCCTACTTTTCGAACCATTCACCATCTGCATAGCAGTGCTTTGAAAGGAGTTTCAAATTCACCTTTTTCTTTTGTAAAAGGCCATTTACAACTTTTTGCAATATTTCAACTGCTTGTCTTTATAATTATGATTGTTGTTTATTTTAACCCAAATCACTCACCAAAGAGATATATCTAGCTTTTAGAGAGATTTTTCAAGTGTTTTAAATAACTAGTTATTTTTGTTATTATTATTATCATTATTATTATATTATTAGTATTATTATTATTATTATTATTATTATTATTATTATTATTATTAGTTATTTAGTTAGTTAGTTAGTTAGTTAGTTTGTTTGTTTGTTTGTTTGTTAGAAGTAGGTCTTACTGAAGTATTGTAAAAAAAAAACCTCGATCTTAGAGAAGAAAGGATAGTCGAATATAATGAATAACTAATGTATTTTATATTTTTACTTCCCATCAACACAAATGCCAGCAACTACAGAGCCAACGTTATTAAAATCTAGGAACCTTAACACTGGAGCCGGGGCCTGGTATGTCATGGCTCGACTTTATTCTACGAAGTCTTTGGGTGATTCTGCTGATAGAATTTTAGTGAAATAAAAAAGGAAAGAACTACAAGGAAAGTAAGGGCTGAAGCAGTTTAATTCTATCAGCTCAGTATAAATTTCTAAAACTGCAACATTCTGATATATATTTGAAGCCTCACAAGCGCAAGATACTGTGCAGTAAGATCTTGCTCGCAAATTTATATAAGCTTATTAATTTTTTTCTCTAAATAGATCATTTTAGTGAGGAAAGGGGAAAATTCATCATCCTGATGCAAGAGAATTATCTTAGGAAAGATTTGTTTTGTACTCCAACAGAAAGAGAGTATGTTTTATCAAAAGAGCAAAAGTTGGAGATTTGAATAGCTTTAATATACAAAACCATCTTGTTCTGTCAGTTCTGCAGAATAAGGGATGGCTAAGTAATGAAATCAGAAAGTCAAAAAAAAGGGGGGAAAAGAGGTATTTCCGGATTGGTCTTTGCGAGAATTCCACTATACAATGTCCTCAGTTTTATACTCAAAAATGATAGTAAACACGATTCTGTTCTAAGATCGATGGAAATATTATTTTTAAGGTTAAAACATAAAGGCCTATTTAGTTTCAGAATGCAAGGATTTAAAATGTGAAAGTGGAAGAGAGTCAATCTGTGTTGCTTCTATTAGCTTAGATATATTTTTAGATTTAGCCCAGAGTGTTTACTTCATTACTTACTGTCGCTTCAGAAGATACAGATTATATGTACATGTAATAAGAAAAAAATAATGAAGTTTAAAATTGTTTCATTTTTGTCTCGGCTACATGAGAATTTGAAATCTAGAGCCAGAACAAATCTTGATTTCAAGGATTCAAGTTAATCAGTGACTGAGTGAGAGGTAGTGCTTCATTTTCAAATAATTATATTTTTCTTGAGAATACAAATCAAATTGACATTTACATCATGCTTTGAAAAGACTGAGATTAGTATGAATTTAAGTTGGCATAAAATTTTCATTGTACTCCTTACTTGAGGATATTAAATATGATGCAAGAGCAATAATCGGTTTTGTGTGTTATTTTTTGGGGATTTTTTTGTTTCATCTTATTCCTTGTTGTTGGAAGAAAGCGTTTTCATGAAAACATTAAAATTAGATGCTACTTGCATAATCAGCTACATAGTTATTTTTTTCTCAAACTGATTTTTTTTCAGGACCTTGGTTTAGAATTGCCTTTGGGTAAATTATAAAATCTGCAGAACCGTTGTCTTTTGACTATCGAGTAGTGAGTGCAAATTAAAAGCGATGTGAGTAAGAAAAGGACTTAATTCAAAAGGAATATTGAGAATATAATTTGTATTACGCAGAAGCCAATTTTAAAGCTTAATGTCTTCTGAATATTTGCGTTCCTTGTAACTCCACCATTTTTTTTTAAACTGATACCTTCAATTATAGCACTTTAATGTTGTTTCTGCAAGAATTTTTGTAAAATTTTTACTTTTCTATTTCACTTCTTATTTAACACTTATATAGTTTCAATATTTGTGTCTGAGTGATTTTTAATTACTTTCTTTTTTGTGTGTGTGTCGCGTATCGACTTAAGTAACTTTCGTTATGGAGAAATATCTTTACAGTGTTGATTTTCATTTTTGCATGCTATGGAGCATCCTTTACTGTAGTTTATTTGAAGGTTACATTTCTGACAGGCTGCCTCATGTAAACTTACATGATATGCCACCTGCTGACGATATTTTAAGGAATATGTATTAATTTAAAAATTCAATTAAAATTAAAAACATAGCAACACAAATAACATGGAATTCCACGTGGTTGCTAGCCCATCTAACATAACCAATTTCACATCAAAGCAAGAATGTGATTTCATCAAATCAGAAATGATGGAAAACAGACCCGAAATTGTCAGGATGAAGATCAGAAAATGTAACAAATAAGCCCCACTTCTAGTTCTAATAAACTTTAGTTGTTTTGGTTTTTTTTTCAAACAAAAAAAAAAATTAAAAGTTTAACAAATAAACTAATTAACCAACTCTCTTTTTCTGTCTGTCTGTCTGTCTGTCTGTCTGTCTATCTCTCTGTCTGTCTGTCTCTCTCTCTCTCTCCTCTCTCTCTCTCTCTCTCTCTCTCTCTCTCTGTCTTCCACTCTTTCTCTCTCTCTCTGTTTCTCTCTCTCTCTCTCTCTCTCTCTCTCTCTCTCTCTCTCTCTCTCTCTCTCTCTCTCTCTCTCTGTTTCTCTCATTTTCATTTTGCCTTTTGTCATGTGATTTCCAGCACCTTTTTATAAATGTATCTCTCAAGAATTGTATCCTGTCCGACTTCAAATCTGTTTAGGCATCTTGTTAATAAACCAACATTTTATTTGTTTCAATAATATCTTTTACATTTCAATTTCAGCATTTATTTTTTTCTGGATTCATTGCTTATGAGAATTATAACAACATTGTATGAGGCTAGTGTATGTGGTAAACATGACAGAGATGATGCTAGTTTTAGTGTTAATCATGACAGTGATGGTGCTGGTGTTGGTGATAATCATGACATTGATCATGCTAGTGTTGGTTGTGATCATGATACATTGATAGTGATGATACTGGTATTGGTAGTGATAATGATAGTGATGATACTGGTTTTGGTAGTGATCATACTGGTGTTGGTAGTGATCATGATAGTGATGATGCTGGTATTGTTGGTGATAATAATGGTGTTGGTGGTGATCAGGATAGTAATGACCCTGATTTTGTTGGTGATCATACTGGTGTTACTGGGGATCATGAAAGTAATGATGCTGGTTTTGTTAGTGATCATAACAAAGTTGTTGGTGGTAATCATGATAGTGATGATGCTGATGTTGGTGATGATCATGATAGTGGTGATGATCTTGATGTTGCTGGTGATCATGATCTCGATGAGGGCTGATGTTGGTGGTGTTCATGATAGTGACTATGCTAATGTCGGTGGTGATCATGATAGTGATGATGCTGATGTTGGTGATGATCATGATAGTGATGATGCTGATGTTGGTGGTGATCATGATAGTGATGATGCTGATGGTGGTGACCTTTATCTAGATGAGAGCTGATGTTGGTGGTGATCATGATAGTGATGATGCTGATGGTGGTGACCTTTATCTAGATGAGAGCTGATGGTGGTGATCATGATAGTGATTACCTTGATGTTGGTGGTGATCATGACAGTGATGATGGTGACCATGATAGTATTGATGCTAGTGTTGGTTATGATCATGATACTGATGATTCTGGTTTTCTGGGCGATTATACTGCTTTTCTTCGTTATCATGATAGTGATTATACTGATTTTGGTAGTGATCATGATGGGGTTAGCGATAATCATGATAATGATGATGCTGTGGCTGGTGGTAGTCATGATGGTGATGATGCTGGTTTTGTCGGTGATCATATTAGTATTATTGGTGTTCATGATGGTGATGATGCTGGTTTTGTTGGTAATTATACTGGTATAACTGGTGATCATGAAAGTAATGATGCTGCTTTTGTTTTTGATCATTCTGGTGTTGGTGGTGATCATGATAATGTTTTTTTGGTTGGTGATGATTATACAAGTGAGTTGGTCATGATTATGACAGTGATGATGCTC
>JAWDGP010000009.1:35000-50000 GCA_033675545.1 Elysia crispata | reverse complement strand
GTCTTCCTATAGTTCCTTGAAGTGCAAGTTTCTGTTCCTCCTGTTCTTGTCTTAATATAGTTCCGTGCAGTGAAAGATTCTATTCCACCTGTTGTCGTCTTGCTATAGTTCCGTGCAGTGAAAGATTCTATTCCACCTGTTGTCGTCTTGCTATAGTTCCATGAAGTGCAAGGTTCCGTTCCTCCTGTTCTTGTCTTGCTATAGTTCCGTGAAGTGCAAGATTCTATTCCTCCTGTTGTCATCTTGCTATAATTCTATGAAGTGCAAGGTTTCATTCCTCCTGTTCTTGTCTTGCTATAATTCCGTGAAGTAAAAGATTCAATTCCACCTGTTGTCTTCCTATAGTTCCGTGCAGTGAAAGATTCTATTCCACCTGTTGTCTTGCTATAGGTCCGTCCAGTAAAAGATTCTATTCCTCCTGTTGTCGTCTGGCTATAACTCCGAGTAGGGCAAGGTTCCATTCCATCTGTTCTCGTCGTGCTATAGTTCCATAAAGTGCAAAGTTCCGTTCCTCATGTTCTTGTCTTGCTATAGCTCCCAGTAGGGCAAGATTCTATTCCACCTGTTGTCGTCTTGCTATAGCTCCGGGTAGGGCAAGATTCTATTCCACCTGTTCTCGTCTTACTATAGCTCCCAGTAGGGCAAGATTCTATTCCTCCTGTTGTCGTCTTGATATAGCTCCCAGTAGGGCAAGATTCTACTCCACCTGTTGTCGTCTTACTATAGCTCCCAGTAGGGCAAGATTCTATTCCACCTGTTTTCGTCTTACTATAGCTCCCAGTAGGGCAAGATTCTATTCCACCTGTTGTCGTCTTGATATAGCTCTCAGTAGGGCAAGATTCTATTCCTCCTGTTGTCGTCTTGATATAGCTCTCAGTAGGGCAAGATTCTATTCCTCCTGTTGTCATCTTGCTATAGCTCTGCGCACTGCAAGATTCTATTCCTCCTGTTGTCGTCTTGCTATAGTTCCATGAAGTGCAAGATTCTATTCCCCCCTGTTGTCGTCTTGCTATAGCTCTGCGCACTGCAAGATTCTATTTCTCCTGTTGTCGTCCTGCTATAGTTCCATGAAGTGCAAGATTCTATTCCTCCTGTTCTCGTCTTGCTATAGCTCTCAGTAGGGCAAGATTCTATTCCTCCTTTTGTCGTCTTGCTATAGCTCTGCGCCCTGCAAGATTCTATTCCACCTGTTGTCGTCTTGCTATAGCTCCCAGCAGGGTAAGATTCTATTCCCCCTGTTGTCGTCTTTCTATAGCTCTGCGCACTGCAACATCTATTCCTCCTGTTGTCGTCTTGCTATAGCTCCCAGCAGGGCAAGATTCTATTCCCCCTGTTGTCGTCTTTCTATAGCTCTGCGCACTGCAACATCTATTCCTCCTGTTGTCGTCTTGCTATAGCTCCCAGCAGGGCAAGATTCTATTCCACCTGTTGTCGTCTTACTATAGCTCCCAGCAGGGTAAGATTCTATTCCCCCTGTTGTCGTCTTTCTATAGCTCTGCGCACTGCAACATCTATTCCACCTGTTGTCGTCTTGCTATAGCTCCCAGCAGGGTAAGATTCTATTCCCCCTGTTGTCGTCTTTCTATAGCTCTGCGCACTGCAACATCTATTCCTCCTGTTGTCGTCTAGCTATAGCTCCGGGTAGGGCAAGATTCTATTCCTCTTGTTGTCGTCTTTCTATAGCTCTGCGCACTGCAAGATTCTATTCCTCCTGTTGTCGTCTTACTATAGCTTTGCGCACTGCAAGATTCTATTCCTCCTGTTGTCGTCTTACTATAGCTTTGCGCACTGCAAGATTCTATTCCTCCTGTTGTCGTCTTACTATAGCTCCCAGTAGGGCAAGATTCTATTCCTCTTGTTGTCGTCTTTCTATAGCTCTGCGCACTGCAAGATTCTATTCCTCCTGTTGTCGTCTTACTATAGCTTTGCGCACTGCAAGATTCTATTCCTCCTGTTGTCGTCTTACTATAGCTCCCAGTAGGGCAAGATTCTATTCCTCCTGTTGTCGTCTTGCTATAGCTTTGCGCACTGCAAGATTCTATTCCTCCTGTTGTGGTCTTGCTATAGCTCCCAGAAGGGCAAGATTCTATTCTCCCTGTTGTCGTCTTGCTATAGCTCTGCGCACTGCAAGATTCTATTCCTCCTGTTGTCGTCTTGCTATAGCTCCCAGAAGGGCAAGATTCTATTCTCCCTGTTGTCGTCTTGCTATAGCTCCCAGTAAGGCAAGATTCTATTCCTCCTGTTGTCGTCTTGCTATAGCTTTGCGCACTGCAAGATTCTATTCCTCCTGTTGTCGTCTTGCTATAGCTCCCAGAAGGGCAAGATTCTATTCCTCCTGTTGTCGTCTTGCTATAGCTCCCAGAAGGGCAAGATTCTATTCTCCCTGTTGTCGTCTTGCTATAGCTCTGCGCACTGCAAGATTCTATTCCTCCTGTGTTCGTCTTGCTATAGCTCTGCGCCCTGCATTCCCCATGTTGTCGTCTTGCTATAGCCCCCAGCAGGGCAAGATTCTATTCCCCCTGTTGTCGTCTTGCTATAGCTCTGCACTCTGCAAGATGCTATTTCCCCGGTTGTCGTTTTGCTATAGCTCTGCGCACTGCAACATTCTATTCCTCCTGTTGTCGTCTTGCTATAGCTCTGCACTCTGCAAGATGCTATTTCCCCGGTTGTCGTTTTGCTATAGCTCTGCGCACTGCAACATTCTATTCCCCCTGTTGTCGTCTTGCTATAGCTCTGCACTCTGCAAGATGCTATTTCCCCGGTTGTCGTTTTGCTATAGCTCTGCGCACTGCAAGATTCTATTCCCCCTGTTGTCGTCTTGCTATAGTTCCATGAAGTGCAAGGTTCCGTTCCTCCTGTTGTCGTCAGGCTATAGTTCCATGAAGTGCAAGGTTCCGTTCCTCCTGTTTCGTCTTGCTATAGTTCCATGAAGTGCGAAATTTCGTTCCTCCTGTTGTCGTCTTGTTATAGTTCCATGAAGTGCAAGGTTCCGTTCCTCCTTTTCTCGTCTTGCTACAGTTCCATACAGTGCAAGGTTCAATTCGTCCTGTTCTTGTCTTGCTATAGCTCTGCGAAGTGAAAGGTTTTATTCAATCTTTTCTTGTATTGATATAGCTCCGTACAATTAAAGTTTCCAATTCTACTGTTCGCTTGTTGCTATAGTTCCGTACAGGATAAGGGTCTATTCCTCCTATTCTCTTGTTGCTATAGTTCCGTACAATATAACGGTCCATTCCCTCTGTTCTCTTGTTCCTATAGCTCCGTGTAGTTATAGGTTCCAATTCTACTGTTCTCTTGTTACAATAGTTCTGTACAGTGCATGGGTCCATACCTTCTGTTCTCTTGTTACAATAGTTCTGTAAAGTATCAGGGTCCATACCTTCTGTTCTCTTGTTACAATAGTTCTGTCCAGTATCAGGGTCCATACCTTCTGTTCTCTTGTTACTATAGTTCTGTCCAGTATCAGGGTCCATTCCTTCTGTTCTCTTGTTACTATAGTTCTGTCCAGTATCAGGGTCCATTCCTTCTGTTCTCTTGTTGCTATAGTTCTGTCCAGTATCAGGGTCCATTCCTTCTGTTCTCTTGTTACTATAGTTCTGTCCAGTATCAGGGTCCATTCCTTCTGTTCTCTTGTTGCTATAGTTCTGTCCAGTATCAGGGTCCATTCCTTCTGTTCTCTTGTTACTATAGTTCTGTCCAGTATCAGGGTCCATTCCTTCTGTTCTCTTGTTACTATAGTTCTGTCCAGTATCAGAGTCCATTCTTCTTGTTCTCTTGTTACTATAGTTCTGTCCAGTATCAGAGTCCATTCTTCTTGTTCTCTTTTTACTATAGTTCTGTACAGTATCAGAGTCCATTCTTCCTGTTCTCTTGTTGCTATAGTTCTGTACAGTATCAGAGTTCATTCTTCTTGTTCTCTTTTTACTATAGTTCTGTACAGTATCAGAGTCCATTCTTCTTGTTCTCTTTTTACTATAGTTCTGTCCAGTATCAGGGTCCATTCTTCTTGTTCTCTTTTTACTATAGTTCTGTCCAGTATCAGGGTCCAATCTTCTTGTTCTCTTGTTGCTATAGTTCTGTCCAGTATCAGAGTATATTCTTCTTGTTCTCTTTTTACTATAGTTCTGTCCAGTATCAGAGTCCATTCTTCTTGTTCTCTTTTTACTATAGTTCTGTACAGTATCAGAGTCCATTCTTCTTGTTCTCTTTTTACTATAGTTCTGTCCAGTATCAGAGTCCATTCTTCTTGTTCTCTTTTTACTATAGTTCTGTCCAGTATCAGGGTCCATTCTTCTTGTTCTCTTTTTACTATAGTTCTGTCCAGTATCAGGGTCCATTCCTTCTGTTCTCTTGTTGCTATAGTTCTGTCCAGTATCAGGGTCCATTCTTCCTATTCTCTTTTTACTATAGTTCTGTACAGTATCAGAGTCCATTCCTTCTTTTCTCTTGTTGCTATAGTTCTGTCCAGTATCAGGGTCCATTCTTCTTGTTCTCTTTTTACTATAGTTCTGTCCAGTATCAGGGTCCATTCCTTCTGTTCTCTTGTTGCTATAGTTCTGTCCAGTATCAGGGTCCATTCCTTCTGTTCTCTTGTTGCTATAGTTCTGTCCAGTATCAGGGTCCATTCTTCCTGTTCTCTTCTTCCTATAGTTCTGTACAGTATCAGAGTCCATTCTTCTTGTTCTCTTTTTACTATAGTTCTGTACAGTATCAGGGTCCATTCTTCCTGTTCTCTTTTTACTATAGTTCTGTACAGTATCAGGGTCCATTCTTCCTGTTCTCTTTTTACTATAGTTCTGTACAGTATCAGGGTCCATTCTTCCTGTTCTCTTGTTCCTATAGTTCTGTACAGTATCAGAGTCCATTCTTCCTGTTCTCTTGTTGCTATAGTTCTGTCCAGTATCAGAGTCCATTCTTCTTGTTCTCTTTTTACTATAGTTCTGTACAGTATCAGGGTCCATTCTTCCTGTTCTCTTGTTGCTATAGTTCTGTACAGTATCAGGGTCCATTCTTCCTGTTCTCTTTTTACTATAGTTCTGTACAGTATCAGGGTCCATTCCTTCTGTTCTTTTTTTACTATAGTTCTGTCCAGTATCAGGGTCCATTCTTCCTGTTCTCTTTTTACTATAGTTCTGTCCAGTATCAGGGTCCATTCTTCCTGTTCTCTTGTTGCTATAGTTCTGTCCAGTATCAGAGTCCATTCTTCTTGTTCTCTTTTTACTATAGTTCTGTACAGTATCAGGGTCCATTCCTTCTGTTCTCTTTTTACTATAGTTCTGTCCAGTATCAGGGTCCATTCTTCCTGTTCTCCTTTTACTATAGTTCTGTCCAGTATCAGGGTCCATTCTTCCTGTTCTCTTGTTGCTATAGTTCTGTCCAGTATCAGAGTCCATTCTTCTTGTTCTCTTTTTACTATAGTTCTGTACAGTATCAGGGTCCATTCCTTCTGTTCTCTTTTTACTATAAGTCTGTCCAGTATCAGGGTCCATTCTTCCTGTTCTCCTTTTACTATAGTTCTGTCCAGTATCAGGGTCCATTCTTCCTGTTCTCTTTTTACTATAGTTATGTACAATATCAGGGTCCATTCCTTCTGTTCTCTTTTTACTATAGTTCTGTCCAGTATCAGGGTCCATTCCTTCTGTTCTCTTTTTACTATAGTTCTGTCCAGTATCAGGCTCCATTCTTCCTGTTCTCTTTTTACTATAGTTCTGTCCAGTATCAGGGTCCATTCTTCCTGTTCTCTTGTTGCTATAGTTCTGTACAGTATCAGAGTCCATTCCTTCTGATCTCTTTTTACTATAGTTCTGTCCAGTATCAGAGTCCATTCTTCCTGTTCTCTTTTTACTATAGTTCTGTACAGTATCAGGGTCCATTCTTCCTGTTCTCTTGTTGCTATAGTTCTGTACAGTATCAGAGTCCATTCTTCCTGTTCTCTTGTTCCTATAGTTCTGTACAGTATCAGAGTCCATTCTTCCTGTTCTCTTGTTGCTATAGTTCTGTCCAGTATCAGGGTCCATTCCTTCTGTTCTCTTGTTGCTATAGTTCTGTCCAGTATCAGGGTCCATTCTTCCTGTTCTCTTGTTGCTATAGTTCTGTACAGTATCAGAGTCCATTCCTCCTGTTCTCTTGTTGTTATAGTTCTGTCCAGTATCAGGGTCCATTCTTCCTGTTCTCTTGTTGCTATAGTTCTATACAGTATCAGAGTCCATTCTTCCTGTTCTCTTGTTGCTATAGTTCTGTCCAGTATCAGGGTCCATTCCTTCTGTTCTCTTGTTGCTATAGTTCTGTACAGTATCAGAGTCCATTCTTCCTGTTCTCTTGTTGCTATAGTTCTGTACAGTATCAGAGTCCATTCTTCCTGTTCTCTTGTTGCTATAGTTCTGTCCAGTATCAGGGTCCATTCTTCCTGTTCTCTTGTTGCTATAGTTCTGTCCAGTATCAGGGTCCATTCCTTCTGTTCTCTTGTTGCTATAGTTCTGTACAGTATCAGAGTCCATTCTTCCTGTTCTCTTGTTGCTATAGTTCTGTACAGTATGAGAGTCCATTCTTCCTGTTCTCTTGTTGCTATAATTCTGTCCAGTATCAGGGTCCATTCCTTCTGTTCTCTTGTTGCTATAGTTCTGTCCAGTATCAGGGTCCATTCCTTCTGTTCTCTTGTTGCTATAGTTCTGTCCAGTATCAGAGTCCATTCCTTCTGTTCTCCTTTTACTATAGTTCTGTCCAGTATCAGGGTCCATTCCTTCTGTTCTCTTGTTGCTATAGTTCCGTACAGTGCAAAGGTCCATTCCTCCTGTTCTCTTGTTGCTATAGTTCCGTATAGTGCAAAGGTCCATACCATCTGTTCTCTTGTTGCTATAGTTCCGTATAGTGCAAAGGTCCATTCCTCCTGTTCTCTTGTTGCTATAGTTCCGTATAGTGCAAAGGTCCATTCCTTCTGTTCTCTTGTTGCTATAGTTCCGTACAGTGCAAAGGTCCATTCCTCCTGTTCTCTTGTTGCTATAGTTCCGTATAGTGCAAAGGTCCATTCCTTCTGTTCTCTTGTTGCTATAGTTCCGTATAGTGCAAAGGTCCATTCCTCCTGTTCTCTTGTTGCTATAGTTCTGTATAGTGCAAAGGTCCATTCCTTCTGTTCTCTTGTTGCTATAGTTCCGTATAGTGCAAAGGTCCATTCCTTCTGTTCTCTTGTTGCTATAGTTCCGTACAGTGCAAAGGTCCATTCCTTCTGTTCTCTTGTTGCTATAGTTCCGTATAGTGCAAAGGTCCATTCCTCCTGTTCTCTTGTTGCTATAGTTCCGTACAGTGCAAAGGTCCATTCTTTCTGTTCTCTTGTTGCTATAGTTCCGTATAGTGCAAAGGTCCATTCCTTCTGTTCTCTTGTTGCTATAGTTCCGTACAGTGCAAAGGTCCATTCCTTCTGTTCTCTTGTTGCTATAGTTCCGTACAGTGCAAAGGTCCATTCCTCCTGTTCTCTTGTTGCTATAGTTCTGTCCAGTATCAGGGTCCATTCTTCCTGTTCTCTTGTTGCTATAGTTCTGTACAGTATCAGAGTCCATTCTTCTTGTTCTCTTTTTACTATAGTTCTGTACAGTATCAGGGTCCATTCTTCCTGTTCTCTTGTTGCTATAGTTCTGTACAGTATCAGAGTCCATTCTTTTTGTTCTCTTTTTACTATAGTTCTGTCCAGTATCAGGGTCCATTCTTCCTGTTCTCTTTTTACTATAGTTCTGTCCAGTATCAGGGTCCATTCTTCCTGTTCTCTTTTTACTATAGTTCTGTCCAGTATCAGAGTCCATTCTTCCTGTTCTCTTGTTGCTATAGTTCTGTCCAGTATCAGAGTCCATTCCTCCTGTTCTCTTGTTGTTATAGTTCTGTACAGTATCAGGGTCCATTCTTCCTGTTCTCTTGTTGCTATAGTTCTGTACAGTATCAGAGTCCATTCTTCTTGTTCTCTTTTTACTATAGTTCTGTACAGTATCAGAGTCCATTCTTCCTGTTCTCTTGTTACTATAGTTCTGTACAGTATCAGGGTCCATTCTTCCTGTTCTCTTGTTACTTTAGTTCTGTACAGTATCAGGGTCCATTCTTCCTGTTCTCTTTTTACTATAGTTCTGTACAGTATCAGGGTCCATTCTTCCTGTTCTCTTTTTACTATAGTTCTGTACAGTATCAGAGTCCATTCTTCCTGTTCTCTTGTTGCTATAGTTCTGTACAGTATCAGGGTCCATTCCTTCTGTTCTCTTTTTACTATAGTTCTGTACAGTATCAGGGTCCATTCTTCTTGTTCTCTTTTTACTATAGTTCTGTACAGTATTAGAGTCAATTCTTCCTGTTCTCTTGTTGCTATAGTTCTGTACAGTATCAGAGTCCATTCTTCTCGTTCTCTTTTTACTATAGTTCTGTACAGTATCAGGGTCCATTCTTCCTGTTCTCTTGTTGCTATAGTTCTGTCCAGTATCAGGGTCCATTCTTCCTGTTGTCTTTTTACTCTAGTTCTGTCCAGTATCAGGGTCCATTCTTCTTGTTCTCTTTTTACTATAGTTCTGTACAGTATCAGAGTCCATTCTTCCTGTTCTCTTGTTGCTATAGTTCTGTACAGTATCAGAGTTCATTCTTCTTGTTCTCTTTTTACTATAGTTCTGTACAGTATCAGAGTCCATTCCTCCTGTTCTCTTGTTACTATAGTTCTGTACAGTATCAGGGTCCATTCCTCCTGTTCTCTTGTTACTATAGTTCTGTACAGTATCAGGGTCCATTCCTCCTGTTCTCTTGTTGCTATAGTTCCGTACAGTGCAAAGGTCCATTCCTTCTGTTCTCTTGTTGCTATAGTTCCGTATAGTGCAAAGGTCCATTCCTTCTGTTCTCTTGTTGCTATAGTTCCGTACAGTGCAAAGGTCCATTCCTCCTGTTCTCTTGTTGCTATAGTTCCGTATAGTGCAAAGGTCCATTCCTTCTGTTCTCTTGTTGCTATAGTTCCGTACAGTTCAAAGGTCCATTCCTCCTGTTCTGTTCTCTTGTTGCTATAGTTCCGTACAGTGCAAAGGTCCATTCCTCCTGTTCTCTTGTTGCTATAGTTCCGTATAGTGCAAAGGTCCATTCCTTCTGTTCTCTTGTTGCTATAGTTCCGTACAGTTCAAAGGTCCATTCCTCCTGTTCTCTTGTTGCTATAGTTCCGTATAGTGCAAAGGTCCATTCCTTCTGTTCTCTTGTTGCTATAGTTCCGTATAGTGCAAAGGTCCATTCCTCCTGTTCTCTTGTTGCTATAGTTCCGTATAGTGCAAAGGTCCATTCCTTCTGTTCTCTTGTTGCTATAGTTCCGTACAGTGCAAAGGTCCATTCCTTCTGTTCTCTTGTTGCTATAGTTCCGTATAGTTCAAAGGTCCATTCCTTCTGTTCTCTTGTTGCTATAGTTCCGTACAGTGCAAAGGTCCATTCCTCCTGTTCTCTTGTTGCTATTGTTCCGTATAGTGCAAAGGTCCATTCCTTCTGTTTTCTTGTTGCTATAGTTCCGTACAGTGCAAAGGTCCATTCCTCCTGTTCTCTTGTTGCTATAGTTCCGTATAGTGCAAAGGTCCATACCATCTGTTCTCTTGTTGCTATAGTTCCGTATAGTGCAAAGGTCCATTCCTCCTGTTCTCTTGTTGCTATAGTTCCGTATAGTGCAAAGGTCCATTCCTTCTGTTCTCTTGTTGCTATAGTTCCGTACAGTGCAAAGGTCCATTCCTCCTGTTCTCTTGTTGCTATAGTTCCGTATAGTGCAAAGGTCCATTCCTTCTGTTCTCTTGTTGCTATAGTTCCGTATAGTGCAAAGGTCCATTCCTCCTGTTCTCTTGTTGCTATAGTTCTGTATAGTGCAAAGGTCCATTCCTTCTGTTCTCTTGTTGCTATAGTTCCGTATAGTGCAAAGGTCCATTCCTTCTGTTCTCTTGTTGCTATAGTTCCGTACAGTGCAAAGGTCCATTCCTTCTGTTCTCTTGTTGCTATAGTTCCGTATAGTTCAAAGGTCCATTCCTCCTGTTCTCTTGTTGCTATAGTTCCGTACAGTGCAAAGGTCCATTCCTTCTGTTCTCTTGTTGCTATAGTTCCGTACAGTGCAAAGGTCCATTCTTCCTGTTCTCTTGTTGCTATAGTTCCGTATAGTGCAAAGGTCCATACCATCTGTTCTCTTGTTGCTATAGTTCCGTATAGTGCAAAGGTCCATTCCTCCTGTTCTCTTGTTGCTATAGTTCCGTATAGTGCAAAGGTCCATTCCTTCTGTTCTCTTGTTGCTATAGTTCCGTACAGTGCAAAGGTCCATTCCTCCTGTTCTCTTGTTGCTATAGTTCCGTATAGTGCAAAGGTCCATTCCTTCTGTTCTCTTGTTGCTATAGTTCCGTATAGTGCAAAGTTCCATTCCTCCTGTTCTCTTGTTGCTATAGTTCTGTATAGTGCAAAGGTCCATTCCTTCTGTTCTCTTGTTGCTATAGTTCCGTATAGTGCAAAGGTCCATTCCTTCTGTTCTCTTGTTGCTATAGTTCCGTACAATGCAAGGGTACATTCCTCCTGTTCTCTTGTTGCTATAGTTCCGTACAGTGCATGGGTCCATTCCTCCTGTTCTCTTGTTGCTATAGTTCTGTACAGTATCAGGGTCCATTCTTCTTGTTCTCTTTTTACTATAGTTCTGTACAGTATCAGGGTTTATTCCTTCTGTTCTCTTGTTGCTATAGTTCCGTACAGTGCAAGGGACCATTCCTCCTGTTCTCTTGTTGCTATAGTTCCGTACAGTGCAAGGGTCCGTCTTTAGTTGCTCAAACAGTCTTGAAGGCTTAATGGGTACAGCACAGATCATATACCTTCAGGAGGGGGGGGAAGGGGGATGGGAGCGCCAATTAGGACCAATTTTCCACATTTTCTAACAGACCTTTTTAAAAATGTCATTTTTAGATTGCATATGTTCAAATTAGTGGTAGCAAGAGTTTTTTTTTTTTTAAATATCACATAATTGTCATTGCAACGGCAGCCATCTCGAACAATATTGCTAATTTTCAAATCGCTAAAACTTTTTTGCCTTTGGGTCAATTATTTTCTAACTTGGCGAAAAGTGAGATACATGCCTTTTCTACATTTTGTATTGATTAGATTTTTTATAAATAGGTTAGAAAAAAATTTAGCCGTGTTTCTTTTGTTTCAGTTACTCCCCTTGCCAAAATACCAAAAAAGGGAAATAACTCTTATTCTTACTAAATTTTGGGAATTCTTATCAATAGCAATTGTAGCAGATGATAAAAAAAGATTGTTTTAAAGTTTCAAGACAATCGGATAGAAAATAGAGGAGGAGTTTCGAAAAAACCACCCAAAAATGTAGTTTTAAGAAAAACGCGTTTGAAAATTAGGAAACCGAAATTCAACATTATTTTCTTATTTATGCTTGTTTTTGCTATACAAAAATGTTACTCATGCACTTGCAAACAAATGCCAATTGTAGTTTTATCTTATAAATAAGAGAAAAAACATTATCCAGACAAATTGAATCAGAAATGAGAAAAGGAAAGAACAACAAAAAAAAACACTTATCGCCTTCTTGATGACATCTGAACTGTGAAAAATAATACCCCAGATTTTTTCAGTGCATTCCAGGTGAGTAGGCTGCTGAAAATCTTGACAGAACAAAAACAAGCCGATCGCAAGTCCGTATTTCACATTTGCTGCTGCTTCTTCCTCTGCGGCTAAAATGATCTACCAAAGCCTCATTTTTTGTTGTAGAAGTGAGAAGCATGCTTGTTGGAACTTTTTTGAGCAAGGCCTGGCATATCAAGATGTTGACAAAACGAATTAAATTTATATGGCCCCATGCCCACTAGAAGGGATGCTAGGGTAGGTGCTTTATTTACCATGAAAGGCTTTTCCCCAGATTTGTTTGTAGCAGATGAATCTTCATTAGATGTAAAGACTGTATCCGTTACAGGCTGCTGACAATCTTGACAATCAGAACAAAAACAAGCCGATCACAAGAGAATGGAAAAGCTTTCCAACGGTATGCGGCATTACAGGGTTATAAAACATTACCATAAGGTAACAGTCTGCTAAAAACGTATAAAACCTATACATTTGAGGGAAAAAACGTAAAATCGGGGTATACCTAGGTGCTTTCAAAGCCATTTTTATTGTTACAGTTTCGTTTTCAGGGATAATGAGATGCTCTGGGAATACCAAAACCTAAAAATAGCCATAGTGACCCAAAATTGGTCTCACAACCTGTCTGGGAATCGGCGCTCCCCCTCTAATCATCTTTAATTGCTCAAACAGTCTCCAAGGCTTAGTGGGTTCAGCACAGATCATATACCGACAGAGTTCACTCTGTCATCTGAAATTAATCTTATTCACTTGTATTTTTTGTTTGTTTGTTTTTTTTTTTTACTTAAGAGACTGATAGTACATAGTGGTGAAACTCTCAAAATAGAAATTTTCTTTTTTTCCACGCAGTTTTTATGTTAATTTCAGAGGTTTAAATACTTACTGTAGAGGGTAAAATTAATTTCTTCTTTATTTCAATGTCATTATGTTTCAAACGATGCTCATTCACTTTTGAAACATCTAAAGCGTCTGTCTTTTTACATTTTTTTCTTGACTTATATCATTTTGATTAAATTCAGATGTGATGTTTGCGAAGTCAACTTCATCAAATTGTAACTTTGTGTCTGTGACATTAAATCGCAACTGTTGAGGCTATTCATTGTGTACAAGGTTATCTTTATCAAATGGTAACTGGTGAGTCTGTGACGTTAACACCGAACTGCTGAGGCTATTCGTTGTGTACAAGGTTTACTTTATCAAATGGTAACTGGTGCGCCTGTGACGTTAAGTCGTAACTGTTGAAACTATTCATTGTGTGCAAAGTTAACTTTATCAAATGATAACTTTTGTGTCTGTGATATTAATACCTAACTGTTGAGGCTATTCATTATGTACAAAGTTAGCTTTATCAAATGGTAACTGTTGTGTCTGTGATATTAATACCTAACTGTTGAGGCTATTCATTATGTACAAAGTCCACGTTATCAAATGGTAACTGTTGTGTCTGTGATATTAATACCTAACTGTTGATGCTATTCATTATGTACAATGTCCACGTTATCAAATGGTAACTATTGTGTCTGTGATATTAATACCTAACTATTGAGGCTATTCATTATGTACAAAGTCCACGTTATCAAATGGTAACTGTTGTGTCTGTGATATTAATACCTAACTGTTGAGGCTATTCATTATGTACAAAGTCCACGTTATCAAATGGTAACTATTGTGTCTGTGATATTAATACCTAACTATTGAGGCTATTCATTATGTACAAAGTTAACTTTATCAAATGGTAACTGTTGTGTCTGTGATATTAATATATAAGTGTTCAGGTTGTTCATTATGTACAAAGTTAACTTTATCAAATGGTAACTGTTGTGTTTGTGATGTTAATATATAAGTGTTCAGGTTGTTCATTATGTACAAAGTTAACTTTATCAAATGGTAACTGTTGTGTCTGTGATGTTAATATATAAGTGTTCAGGTTGTTCATTATGTACAAAGTTAACTTTATCAAATGGTAAATGTTGTGTTTGTGATGTTAATATATAAGTGTTCAGGTTGTTCATTATGTACAAAGTTACCTTAATCAAATGGTAACTGTTGTGTTTGTGATGTTAATATCAGGTTGTTCATTATGTACAAAGTTAACTTTATCAAATGGTAACTGTTGTGTTTGTGATGTTAAGACCTAACTGTTGAGGATATCCATTGTGTTGGTTGTAGTCTCTGTGACGCTGTATGTAATCTGTTTAGACTACGGAATTCACATAAATCTAGCTTTATGACATGTAAGCTGTTGTGTTCAAGAGGTTGAGCCCCAGTTGATTGAAATGTTTTATTTGTTTTGTTTTTTGCTTTTCTAAACAAAGTCAGCTTTATCGAATGTAAGCTAGAGTGTCTGTGACCTTGAGTATTATATATTTAGACTTGCAGTCTTGCACGCAAGATCAAATTTTATTTCGAACTTGAGCTGTGATTTTCAATTTCCTGATTGTTGTGGAAAGTTGGAAAGCGCGCCGAATTCTGAATCCATCTGTTGTAGATTTGATCCGAAGCATGGCACAGTTTTATATGCCTTGAGAAAATATTCATCTACGTTCAAATTTTACTTTTGCACGCATGGCTGAAAACTAGATACCACGGGTGGTATGCACAACGTTGTCGTAACTTGGATCATTTTACGCACTGCGTAAACCTAGTCGTGATGTAGCTAGACCGCCGTCTAAGACTAGCGAAAAAGCGTATTCACAATGGATATTTGCGCCCCGTTCTAGGAACGACAGACTTCATGTCCGTAAGTGTCACTACACAATGCGCATGCCCCACTTTCATACTTTTTTACGTTTGTTTACATGACGTCACGATTATTTTTAGTGAGGATACCGCTTCTTAGATCTAGCTTTTATTTATATAACCCTTTCTGTTTATTAACATCGAGAAATAATAAATTAATAACTTTTGTTGCTTAACTGGATCATTTTTTACTTTTATTACATTTAGATCTATCTTAGTCCCTTGAAATGACGAGAAGCAGCAAAAGAACCAGAAACCCCAATTTTTCAGAGAATGAGACCACTAATTCGTTCCTGTTACAGCTAGTGGACTCCAACATCGACGGCATAAAGCAGACCATAGATACGCTTCAAGCTACCGAATTAAAAAAAAAAATATCGCAACTTATTTCCATTGAAGTAAGTGCCACTTCTTTGGTGAGGGCCGGAAAAAATGGTGTGTAAGTGGAATAAGTATTCTGTTCATATATTAATCGTTTAATTTGTTTTTATTTCTGCTCGAAAGCCAGCTACAGCAATAAAATGATGTGCATTTTTTTTTAAAAGTTTGTTTAACTGCTATTATGATTGGCTCTCATCATTCGCTACAATACTGTATACATTTTTTTTTAATTTATGACACAAAATACATGTATTAGTATTAGTAAGGTGT
>JAWDGP010000009.1:0-30000 GCA_033675545.1 Elysia crispata | reverse complement strand
GTCAATGACGAATTATTTTGATTTTTTTATACCTTTTTATGTTATAACAGTATATTTCGAGTGAGAAATCCGTGAACTCACCCATTATCAGCGAAGCTCACCAAAAGTTCCATAAACTTTTGGGAGAGGACCTTCTCTGGGTTTGTGTTTCCGGAGTTTGGCAGCATAGGAACGCCGAGCTCTACTTTAATCTCCGAGCCGTGGGTCACACCCATCCACTTAGGCCAAGGGTTCGTACTGATGCTATCCTCCAAGCTGTACAGGTACACTTGCCCGCCGCGCTTGGTGTACTCATGAGCAAAGTCCAGAGCCGGACATTTGTACAGGGAATCTCCTACAGCGTTGTCCAAGATTTCCACACGGGCGTTCGTATTACGTGGTTGCTCGCGCCAGTACACTCCGAGAAGACTTTTTTGGAGATATTCATAACCGTCGGCAATTTCTAAAATCGAATCACGAAACTCTTTTCTGTTTTTCAACTTTGGTTTCTTCTGTATATTATAGTTTTGCATAAATTCAAGCGCAGCTTTTTCAATGCCCTCATTCTTGTCAAGTCCGACCAAAACTTTCGTCACTTTTATTTCTGCGGATTGCAGCATTTTCCTGGCATGAGCTTTGAAATGCCAGTTGTCAATTATAGGTGCAAGAGGTAGGTCATTCCAGCTTTCCTTAAATTTCATAAACTCGGACGTAAAATTTTCGGCGCTTATTGTTCGCATACAGTTCCAAAATGTCATCAACGACTCTGAGGAATTACAGCCCAGATTTTCTGCTACCGTCACTGTTCTATTGGAAGCCTTGCCCGAGTCCATGAAGGCCCAGGGGGCGAGGGGAGATCCACTCTGCATGATAGCCTTGCTAAACAAGTTTCTAGACACAGGAGCCAAAAGGTGGAAGCCTACGCTGGCCGCCCCAGCACCCTCTCCCATGATGGTGATGTCGCTTGGTTCGCCGCCCAAATTACGTGCATTTCGCTTCAACCAATCCAGGGCAAACGTTTGGTCGAAAATCCCAGCATTCCCTTGCATCTGATTTTCCACAAACATAAATCCTAATGCTCCCAGGCGGTAAGCTATGGTGACTAAAATAACGTCTTCAAAAGCTACTATTCCAGCGCCTTCCTCTTCCCCTAGGACAGCAGAACCCGTCCAGAAGCCACCACCATGGATCTATACCAAAATACTTTTAGCTTCTGTTCTTTTTTTCGGTCTCCAAATGTTCAGATAAAGGCAGTCTTCGCTGATGTTAAGGTCATCCTCTGTGAGGTCGCTATTCTCGAACCGAGTAGCTGGTTGGCCCGTGGGTTGCCAGCATGACGGCGGTTTGATCGTACCGTTAAGGACATCGCTCCAAGGTGTAGCAGGAGAGGACAGACCGAAGCGGTACATGCCCAGAGGGGGATGAGAATATGGAATTCCATAGAAAATTTCTACTTCTACCCCATCAACTTGTCGAACTGTGCCAGAAACTTTACCTAAGGTGGTTTGGAGTTGAGGCGTAGGCGCACTGTCCTCCGCAATAGCAAAATTAGCGCTTGCACTCACACAAAGCAGGACTAACAGTGGGAGAAAAATGGTGTCCATTTTCTGAAAAAAAAAATTTTTTTTCAGTCTAAAATTATATAGTTTCTGAAGAAACATTCACACAGACGATCATAATAATAATTATAGTTGTAGGGTAAGGGAGGCAAAGTTAATTCTATACTTCTGACTAATTGCCACACGTTGAGACACGTTGAGTCTACTACAGCCAGACTAAAATCAAAAGTATAAGATCTAGGTCTAGATTGTTCTTTAAGGTTTAGAATTTCAAAAGGATTGAAGTTCTAGATCTTGATTATGTGTTTAGAATAAGAATTATAGAGATATCTAGATTCTCAGTAAAGATAGCCATGTGGAGAAATATATCTGGATCGTGTAAGTATAGGATAGATATCAAGATAATTAATAAGTCTATTTAATACATACACACGCCGCGGCCGAGGCAAACTGTCACTAAAGTCCCGTTCTTTGAACGGGGTTTTAATCTTGTCTATACATAACGGATCTAGGAGGAAAAGAGGACAATTTGACCATTATAGACCAACTAGGGACGTCATATTTGATATAAAGTAATACATTAACTTAAAGATGGGAGTGGTAATATTATTTCTCACCAAAATTGTGTTTTTTTGGAAAAATAAAGTCAAAATGCGATTATTATTTTCTTAAAAGAAAAAGGTGAATGTGCGAACTACTTCCTGTAAGCAGAGCTTGGCAGAGATGGCAGGAATGAATTTGAAAGCACTCACATAAAATCGGCAGCGGCACAGTCAAGAAAGTCTGTAATAGATACACATCTTATAGGGTGAGATGAGTTAAGGGGTAAATAAAAAAAAATTGCTTGGACGTATATTCCAGATCTAGGGGCTAAATATTTACAGCAGTTAAACTCAAAACGAAAGGGTAAGATCTAGATCTAAATCGATTTAGTTTTTAACCTTAGGCTTATTTTTCATAAGGGCTTAAGATCTAGACCTAGATTCTGTGCTTAGAATTATCGAGATATCTAGATTCTGCGTAAAGATAGATAGTTGGAGGCACAAATTAGGGAACGGACAGACACTCAGACAGGCCCTTCGGGATGTTCCGGGTATTTTCGTAATTTTCTGGAACCGCCATAACTGTTTTGGTAAATGAGGGTGGAAGCTTTATTTATCTTGTATCATAAATAATATTGCTCTGGGGGTACATTGTGTTGAAAAGTGTCGTAAAATACTTATATCCACATAATTGTACATTTTTCAAGATTGGTCAACATTTTTTTTAAGTATAACTCTTTGAAAGGTTAATCTACATTAGAAATGAGAAATGCATTGTGTTTGTTTTGGTACTTCCTGGCTTTATTTCGTTCTGTTTTTTTTTTTTTCTTCTATTCGAGGTACTGAACAGATTTTCTTTTTCCCTTTCTTATAGAAAAAGTTGTACAACTTTTCTGTTTATTATTTAAAAGTTAGAAAAGTTTTGCAGTAAATAAATATATAAACATAATTCAATTGGTAGAAGACTCTGGGCTTGAAAAAAACATGAGGGTTGGTCTGCCGTTTAGTTATTACAAGTACACCTCGGACTCAACGAACTAGTTAGGTCATTTGTAACAGTTCGTTGAATGCAAGGTTCGTTGGAGCCATGACATAAGGTACCACAAACCAACCAAAGTGAAATTACCACATAATTACTCCCTTGTTTTTATCAACTGACTACGTGCCTATAAAGATACTCTTTACCCTTCTCACCATTGTCCAAGTTACCGCCGCTTTGATTCTTTGATCCTGTATCATGATCTCCCCATGCATTTGCTGCCACTCCCTGCCCACTGCCTCTCTTTTGCTCTTCCCTACCCTTAGGGCATAACTATGGCATAATGGGTGCCCAACACCTACTCACGTCAAGCCTTTCTTAACAGCCGGACTTTTTGATTGCATTTTAACTACATAGTATCTAAGCAGAAAAGCACTCTACAGTGGATTTTCCAATACTTGTAGGTCGTTGAACCCAAGGACGGGTCTGAGATTAGTTTTTTTTTTATGCAAGGTATTTTAAGAGAGTCAAAGAAGAAAAAACCGGGGATTTTACTCTGTTTGTTGAATTTGAGGTGTTCTTTGAATCTGAGTTCGTTGGATCCGACGTGTACTGTATAATCTACTACTATAGTACTAATGACTTAAAAATTTCAAAGATGTAGATCTATATAAAAGAAATTAGGTGATTCATCTGACAAAGGCTACGATAAGGTGCCTCTAATGTATCGGACAGGCTAGGCCTTGATTTGTCTGGCTTCGATAAATAATTATTGTGTTAAGAGTATACTTTGGAAATCTCTAGATCCAGACTTAGCACTAGAAGTTTTAAGTAAACGGCACAATAGTCATTACTTCGGGCGTTTTAATCAGGCTTACTAGATCTAGATGTAGAACTAACGTTAGATCTAGGTACTAGATCTAGCTTAATCTAGATCGAAATCTAGATATGTATAGAAAGATTTGGCATTAGGTGCATCTTTTTATTTTGGAGTACTGTATTTAATTACATTTACAGAGTAAGTTTATGGATGCCTCATACTGTTGTAGTGATTTATTTTCAAATTATGATAACGAAAGATGGCAGTTTGAGTGATCTCTAACGGCCTCAGTCCACGCCTATTTCAGGCCGGAATTTAATTAAAACTGTCTTAGTTTCGCCATTTTTATGCATTGGAAAACTAAAAAAAAGATTGTTGGCTTAAATTTCAGTAGAAAATTAACCACGTAAGTTTTAAATTTGTATATATAGGCCAGGAAAAATGCTGGTATGGTACCCTGTTTATGCTTGTTGTCATGGAAAGGAAGTTTATTTTGACCAAAATTAATATGTCGAACGACCCTAGCAACCACTGAAACAAAAGGGCAGCAAAATTGAAGTTTTTGGCCAGACTGGTTATCTGCGTGTCCTCATTATTTTGTGGCTTGAGGCGTATATATGGATCATGTAAGGACAGATATCAAGACACAAGCCCCAGCACTTGACACTAGGGTCCACTTTGTAGAACCGGCTGTTGAACTTGTAATGATAATTTCGTTCTGTTCATCCTTTGTGGATTGGACTTGGCGAGTTATGTACGACGGTATCGATAATTACATTTGTTCTGATTGGGTGCTATTTTATAGTATATTAACCATTACTTCGTACCAACAATATTCTAGTGTGCATTATGTGATTCCTTTTTTTGGGTAAATCGATGAGGTTTGATGTTATAAAAAGAGTCGAAATCATGTTTAGTCAGTCAACTTATAGTGAATATTGAGTCAACCTTTAGTCAGTCAGTCGTCGGTCAGTCAACTTAAGTTTATCAAAGCGTCGTGTTTTATTGTTTAAAATTATTCAAATTAAACAGTTTGCAATTCCTACATGCGGACTTCAGCCTTAATTTCTACAGACGAATCGTGTGATTGGCTGTGTATATTTTCATACCCCTTGACAAACAGAGCAAAACAGATCACAAAATCTGTCACGCGCATATTTTTTTATAAGGATAGTTTACCAAATGTGAAATTACAAATTGATCATAAACCTTTTAAAACGTCATTACCATGAAGATACGTGTTCTCTTAAAATATTGCATTTTGTAATGTTTGTAAAGTCATTTCCAGCAATGTCCCATGAGAAAAGTTTGCACATCACCGTATACTTTTTTCCCCTGAGGAGCTATGCAGATCAGCATTTACTTCTCACCATAAGAAATGTATGAAGATACAAAATATTGTTTACTTTTTATGGAGATTCTTTTACACAGAACATAGATAAAAAAAAGTGGTGTTAAATCTTTAGCATGAATAATTTAGAAACAGAACAGCTTGGGAAATCTATGCGATTATTATATCCTCCGAAAGACCTACAGAGATAGTCATTTTATTCTGGTGGTGGTGGTGGTATTGGTGGTTGTAGTAGTAGTAGTAGTAGTAGTAGTAGTAGTAGTAGTAGTAGTAGTAGTAGTAGTAGTAGTAGTAGTAGTAGTAGTAGTGTTGTTTTGTTTTTTGTTGTTAGTGGTGGCAAAGGCGGTTTTAGTATGTTCCTGATTATAATTTTTGTCTGATCTTTTGTTGCCGTTGTTACAAGAGTTTTTCAAAGGAATTAAGCACATGTAGAAATATTCAAAGAGATGAAAAAAAAATGCATATCTCAAACTGGCAATTAGTACAGTGGTCAGAAATATGCGTTAACGCGAAAATCAAAACATTTCTAACATAGCGAAAAGTTAAATGAAAGATAGAAAGACAAGGTTTCATGATTTTCCATAGAGCAAAATTAGTTTGGATCATCTTCAAACACATAAAAAAAATTTAGGGACAGTTCGAGGAAATTCAAAAAAACTAAATCTTCTCTCGGTGAACATGTTTGGAAAAAAAAATTAAAATAAATGTGTGGTGTAGATACATAATGGATTATTTGTTACAGAGAATAAGAAACGTAAAGCAGGGGAAAGAACTTCTGCAGACTCTGGTTTGTGATGTTGAGGGGGGAAAGAACAATTTCCACAATCGGGAAAATTTTGTTAAAGTTGGAATGATATATTGCGACTCCTCACGCAAATGTAGCATGTTGTTCTTTAAGAAAAATAAATAATGGAAAAAGACCAATCACGTGCTCTAAGATTAAGAGTGGATGTTTGAAAAAAAAAAAAAAAACATCGTATGTTTGGTTTAAAAAGACTAAAATCTGGATGAACTACAAAGCAAAAATGTGCATCACTTATAATAGCAGCAAAAAAATAGAAAGTATTATGATTTAAAAATAACATGTAATAAATTTGAATTTTAAAATGTTTTCTTCTTTCTTATTATTTATTTCTATCACTACTAAGTTTGCTGTAGATTATACTGCGCAATATTTTTTTACCCCACCCCTAACCCCTTTCTTTCTTATTCAACAAGACATTCTACAATACTTTTAAGAACCATCCTGATGCGAGTCAGAAACAAAATGAAACCAGGTTTTCAGATGAGTAGCGAGTCTTTGTGGAGGGAAAAGGTACTACAAATACAATCTAAATCCTTGGACTATATTTGAACGAGCTCTGAGGGTAGAAAAAGAGGTATCCGTCTTTCATTTATCACACCAAGGCATTTGAAAGAGTACGACATGGTGAGAAAGTCATACAGCTAATACAGTTGAAGATAGATGGGAAAAAAATCTTCGAAAGATTAAAAGCATGTACTTGGAACAGATAGCAGCAATGAGAGTTGATGAATCGTTTCAAACAAAACGAAGCGTTCTGTCAGACAGGGAAATTCTCTTCGCCCTGATCTTCTCTCTCTCTCTCTCTCTCTCTCTCTCTCTCTCTCTCTCTCTCTCTCTCTCTCTCTCTCTCTCTCTCTCTCTCTCTCTCTCTCTCTCTCTCTCTCTCTCCAGTGAAAGAATTTTGTGAAACGTAGAAGGATATTCAGAAATTAAAGTAGGGGAGCCCAAAGTAAACAACTTGAGATACGCTAGTGGCACTGTATTTATTGCAGAAAATAAAGAAGTCTTGTAATAATTACTGGACAGTGTTGAAGAAGAAGGCAGAAAGAAACGCTTTGAATAGTTTAAGACTGAAGTAATGGTCGTCAGTCTTTATACAGAGCAATAAACTGAAACGAAGGGATGGATTTAAATACTTGAGTATTTTAGTATCAAGCGATAGACGCAATAACTCTTAATTTGAATCAAGAATGGAGCAAGGAAAATAAGAATTTCGAGAGATTGAAATTGGTACGATTAGATAAAAACATCTCGATTCACACAAGAAGAAGAGCCCTGGAATGCTATATTGAACCAATTATGATGTATACATGCGAGGCCAAGACAATTTCAAAACAATTACAAAAGAAACTTGAGGCAACCGAAATGTGGTTTCTACGGAGAAAGCTAAGAATCCCACGGAGTGTAAAAAACTCAAACATAACAGTGTTGCGAGAAGCTGAAACATTATTTACTGTCCTCTTTGTGTCTTATTGAATATATCAATTCATTGCTTTCTTTAAACTATCCATCCAGTGTTGTATTGAAGTTATCTATTTGATTCAGTGCTTGATTGAAACTGCCCTTTCAGGTTTGTTTGTTTTTTTAAATCTACTCTTTCAGAGCACTTTAGAAAAGAACTATTGAGCGCTGGTTCGATCCTCTCCATCTCGTAGCCTACTTTATGAAAACATCGCCTCAGTGCTTTATTAAAACTATACGTTCAATGCTTTTTCGAAACATTTCTGTCAGTGCTGTACTAAAACTGCCTTTTCGGTGCCACCCAGTCGGGAATGTTAGATTAACAAATTGGTCGTTGAACGAACGAGCCCTCCCCAAGTACAGGTCGAGTCACAGAATTAAAAAAACTTTTTCGCTACACGTAAAAGTGAGCAAAAGCATTTTACTTACTTGTCACTGTCAGTACAGTATAATATGTCTGTTATTGGACTGTGTACTCTTGTTTCATTCTGTCCTAACTTTGTTTAAAAATTGTTTGAAAAGGATCATCATAGCATAATATGTAAACGTTTGTTTACCTAGGTAACTTGGCCTGTAATTGGAGATGTCTAGTTCAACCGTTTTAAGTAAGTGCGTGTGGGGTTTTTTTTTTCATAAAGAAACTTCGGCTATGTGGTCAAAAAACGGAAACTGGTATTTTTTAATACAAATTTTGATGATGGTTTGCACTGCAGTATAAGAAGACAATGAGAAATGAGGAAATACAGATTGGCAGAAGGACTTACAAAGAAAGAGGGACAGAAACAATGTAAACTAACGAAGCAAAAGATCGGGAAAGTTTCTACAACAGATTTTGGGGCATCTGTTTGGCTCTGTTTGTCTAGGAGTATGAAAATGTAGTCAGCCAACCACACGACTCATCCGGACAAAATAAGTCTGAAGTCCGCTAGTAAAAATTGCAAACTGTTTAATCTAAGACAATGCCGGCCGATGGCTAACTGACAAGAGGTTCACTCAGTAATCACTGTAGATTGACTCACTGCTCATAAAAAATGACTCTTTATTCCACTATAAGTTGGCTCACTGGGCACAAATTCGACTCTTATTTATAATAAATCTTATCGAATTATCTAGAAAAGGAATAACATAGTTCATACGAGAATATTCTTGGTACACGTGATGAGTAATGCGCTATAGAATAACAACCAATCAGAACAAAGGTAAACAAGGAGTGACGAAATCATTATTATGCTAGAACTAAGACGAAGATTCCAGAAGAATCTAGGCCATACAAGTTCAAGGAATTTCCTCACAGTGTGGGTTATGTTCAATAAACAAGACTAAATTCTTAGGCTTGAAATACAAACATTATACAACTAAATAAAACAGTGTGAATATAGATCGAAGTCGATCCGCTATATAAAAAATGCGCATCTATACAGAGTTAAGATGTCTGTTAGAGCAATAGATCAAATTACAGCACAATACATTACAGTTTCATACATCATTTCATTCAACTATTTCGAACAACAATATTTACCTCTTCCGGTTAGTTTCCTGGACGATTGTCTGTCTTGCAAGTCGTGAACCGAGATCCAAGTGAAACTATCACGCTTAAATCTTCTTGTTTTATGCTGGAAGTTTTAATGAAAGGAGATAAATTTATTCAAGTCCAGAAAAAAACATCTCTCTGAAGTCGTCAAGTAAATCTAAAGTGAGCTTTGATCGTTCTCCGTTAAGATTGTTTGTGGGTATCTTTGATAGGGTTCCTTTTTTGGGTAATTTAAATGTGCTTGTCCTTTCCATTGAAACTTTCACGCATCATTTGGATATGTCAGTACTGCAGTAGGTCAAACGGTATAGCCATTAAAAAAAAATCATTACAAGACATGTATCGTAAAAACTAATGACGCAAACGATCATTGCCTTTTAAAACATGTTTACAGCTAGATTTTCAGATCTGCACTTGATATTAAAATTTTTACCACTTATGACAAGGCTGTAAAAAGTATGGATAAGCTAAGATTAACCAACAGTCTTTCACTCTGAAAAAAAACTTCTATTCCATCCCGACGATCCTCTAAGCTTCAAAATCTAAAACGAAGTATATTTTTTTTTACATTTCAACTAGAAAAATCAATTTGTTTTTTGTTTTTTTAGTTGTTTTTTTTTTAACATTTAAGCTTTCCAAACCTACCCCCTAAAAGGCTTTTAAACTGTTGTCGTTTGCAGGATGGGTCATTATGACATAAGTTAATGTAATATTGAACAAGAGGAAGATGCTAAAAAGCTCTAGAGATAATTAGCAATATGTGCATGATTGCTGCTGTATACGGATGACAGAAAAATAGGAGCCAGGAAAGTAAAAATCTTTCTACATTGGGTCATATTGATCCACTCTGTATGTATAGATACAGTAGAAATTAATCCGGCCCACGCTGTCAAACACACAAGCGAACAACTTGTCAAATTTTTTGCTTTAAATACAGTTTGTTATGCGTAGATAACATATCTAAAATGTCAAAACGTTAGCATCAGTTTTTATTTGTAAAATTTTGCAGATCTGTATACTCGGATCAATAGGTTAGGGCAAAGGAAAACTTTAAAAGAATAAAGATAGAAGCAATGCTTTATGCTTTAACTTGTTGTCATTGTTGGTGTTGCTGCTGATGCTTTTGGATTTGCCGTTGTTCATGTTCAGACATGAATTAAACAAGCGAAAAATAAAACATTCACTATGCAGAACTGTGGCAATAGTAGCAGCAGTAGTAGAAGAAGTTTGAGTAATAGTAGTAGTAGTAGTAGTAGTAGTAGTAGTAGTAGTAGTAGTAGTAGTAGTAGTAGTAGTAGTAGTAGTAGTAGTAGTAGTAGTAGTAGTAGTAGTAGTAGTAGTAGTAGTAGTAGTAGTAGTAGTAGTAGTAGTAGTAGTAGTAGTAGAAATAGTAGTAGTAGTAGTAGTAGTAGTAGTAGTAGTAGTAGTAGTAGTAGTAGAAATAGTAGTAGTAGTAGTAGTAGTAGTAGTAGTAGTAGTAGTAGTAGTAGTAGTAGTAGTAGTAGTAGTAGTAGTAGTAGTAGTAGTAGTAGTAGTAGTAGTAGTAGTAGTAGTAGTAGTAATAGTAGTAGCAGTAGACGTAGTAGTAGTAGTAGTAGTAGTAGTAGTAGTAGTAGTAGTAGTAGTAGTAGTAGTAGTAGTAGTAGTAGTAGTAGTAGTAGTAGTAGTAGTAGTAGTAGTAGTAGTAGTAGTAGTAGTAGTAGTAGTAGTAGTAGTAGTAGTAGTAGTAGTAGTAGTAGTAGTAGTAGTACTGGTCGTGATAGGATCGCGTAGAAGCCAATCTCTGTACAGCTCCCCATCATCAGCTCGATGTTGATGATTTTAAGGTGGCAGGAAATGGGGCATCAAGTCCTAACATTTGAGTCTAAAATAGATAAAGAAATATATAAAGAAAGTCTGAAATCGAATTTTGATTAAGAAAAACAGAATACAGGAAGTTAGAGATATACCAACTTGTCTTTTGAAATCAATAAGGAAATATAGAGATATGAAGCGTTTCGCACGAAATCAATATTGAAAGTGAAAAGAATTCCAGCGTGTTGTGTGAAACCAATACGAAAGATACAGATATACCGGCGTATCGTCTGAAATGAATACGGAAAGAAAGAGCTTTATCAGTGTGTGTATTGTGAAATACTTACGGAAATATAGAGATAGACCAGCAAATCGAGTGACATCCAGTTCATGTAGATTAGTCGAGCAGGCTAAAGAAATCTACCACCATTTTGTGTGAAGTATGAAATAAAGAGCGTTACATATGACATTAAATACTTACATTTGATTTGTAGAGGATAGAGAAATATCTTGTTTCAGATGTTATAAAGTATATTAAAGAGTTCTATTTGCGAATGATATTGATATCATTATTTGCTTTAACTTTTCTTTCCTAACTTTCTCTAATTCACCACTTTGAGGGAGAAGTTGGTTAATAATTATTGTAAAGGAATTTGAGAGGAAATGGGAATTTCTCAACTACCTAAGTAGAATTGGTGAGAAATATAAATCCTAAAGTTACCTCACCTGAATCGCGTTTATACAGTTAGAATTACACAGCATTGTGCTCCTTGCAACTGACAATGTCAAATATGAAAGCATTTTACATGGCAGACACATCGATGAGGCTGACTTCTATGACAAGCTTAATAAGAAGAGCCGGCAATCATCAGATCGTTGCGTTTCCGAGATGAATTTTGTCATGGGTGAAGATTTGGTGAAACTAGTGTCATTGTCTCCATATAAGACCCTGTTGTTGTTGTTGTTGTTATTGTTGTTGCTGCTGCTGCTGTTGCTGCTTTTACTTGTGCACCTATAGAGATAGTTATTATTTAGCAACCAATGAAAAAATAAACCAGCATGTATGGTCTCCATGAGCTTTTCTATCACGTGTTGTACATCATTCTTTGCTGACTGAGGTGTTGTGTTCAAAGATGGTGCTCAGTAATCCTTAGTATTTTTTGATTCCTCAAGAAAAATACTAGTCTTTTTTGTCACTATTGACTATAACGAAGGAGTCTTTGCGATTATTAATGCTTTATTTTTTTGCTATTTAATGCAGGAGGGTGATCAAATCTAGGGATGAAATTAAAAAAGTGTTGATTAGAACACTATACTTTTAACTTTTTGATTTTTTATTTTTCAAAGCGATTTATGTTTGCTCAATGTTTTCACCAATATGACGCATTTGCCTTTCGAGTAGGATGCCATTTCTCTGTATTATTGTGTGAAATCCTCTGTAAAGCCTAGAGAGAGAGAGAGAGAGAGAGAGAGAGAGAGAGAGAGAGAGAGAGAGAGAGAGAGAGAGAGAAGTCACCATAATGTGTAGCACTGTGTTCATCTAGGCACTGGCCAACAGGAAATAATGTTTGGGGAAAATGTGGGAATGCTTTCCCTTTCCGTATAAAAAAAATAGATCGTTATGTTGTTTAAAATATTTATGATGACAATTAGTCCTACGCTAAATTTAATTCTGAATCTATTTGAGCTGCAAATTTATTTTTCGATTTATTTTTCAATGGTCTAACCCTAAGAAAACGAGTACGGTTATTTTAGAAAGGAGTGGATTACCTAAGCCTAAAATATGAGTAAGGTTATTTTAGAAAGGAGTGGACTACCTAAGACTACAAATATGAGTACGGTTATTTTAGAAAGAAGTGGACTACCTAAGACTACAAAATGGATTACCTAAGCTAAAAATATGAGTACGTTTATTTTAGAAAGGAGTGGACTACCTAAGACTACAAATATGACTACGGTTATTTTAGAAAGGAGTGGACTACCTAAGACTACAAATATGAGTACGGTTATTTTAGAAAGGAGTGGACTACCTAAGACTACAAATATGACTACGGTTATTTTAGAAAGGAGTGGACTACCTAAGACTACAAATATGACTACGGTTATTTTAGAAAGGAGTGGACTACCTAAGACTACAAATATGACTACGGTTATTTTAGAAAGGAGTGGACTACCTAAGACTACAAATATGAGTACGGTTATTTTAGAAAGGAGTGGACTACCTAAGACTACAAATATGACTACGGTTATTTTAGAAAGGAGTGGACTACCTAAGACTACGTACGGTTATTTTAGAAAGGAGTGGACTACCTAAGACTACGTACGGTTATTTTAGAAAGGAGTGGACTACCTAAGACTACGTACGGTTATTTTAGAAAGGAGTGGACTACCTAAGACTACGTACGGTTATTTTAGAAAGGAGTGGACTACCTAAGACTACGTACGGTTATTTTAGAAAGGAGTGGACTACCTAAGACTACGTACGGTTATTTTAGAAAGGAGTGGACTACCTAAGACTACGTACGGTTATTTTAGAAAGGAGTGGACTACCTAAGACTACGTACGGTTATTTTAGAAAGGAGTGGACTACCTAAGACTACAAATATGAGTACGGTTATTTTAGAAAGGAGTGGACTACCTAAGACTACAAATATGAGTACGGTTATTTTAGAAAGGAGTGGACTACCTAAGACTACAAATATGAGTACGGTTATTTTAGAAAGGAGTGGACTACCTAAGACTACAAATATGAGTACGGTTATTTTAGAAAGGAGTGGACTACCTAAGACTACAAATATGACTACGGTTATTTTAGAAAGGAGTGGACTACCTAAGACTCAAATATGACAAGAAAGGAGTGGACTACCTAAGACTACAAATATGACTACGGTTATTTTAGAAAGGAGTGGACTACCTAAGACTACAAATATGACTACGGTTATTTTAGAAAGGAGTGGACTACCTAAGACTACAAATATGAGTACGGTTATTTTAGAAAGGAGTGGACTACCTAAGACTACGTACGGTTATTTTAGAAAGGAGTGGACTACCTAAGACTACGTACGGTTATTTTAGAAAGGAGTGGACTACCTAAGACTACGTACGGTTATTTTAGAAAGGAGTGGACTACCTAAGACTACGTACGGTTATTTTAGAAAGGAGTGGACTACCTAAGACTACGTACGGTTATTTTAGAAAGGAGTGGACTACCTAAGACTACGTACGGTTATTTTAGAAAGGAGTGGACTACCTAAGACTACAAATATGAGTACGGTTATTTTAGAAAGGAGTGGACTACCTAAGACTACAAATATGAGTACGGTTATTTTAGAAAGGAGTGGACTACCTAAGACTACAAATATGAGTACGGTTATTTTAGAAAGGAGTGGACTACCTAAGACTACAAATATGAGTACGGTTATTTTAGAAAGGAGTGGACTACCTAAGACTACAAATATGAGTACGGTTATTTTAGAAAGGAGTGGACTACCTAAGACTACAAATATGAGTACGGTTATTCTAGAAAGGAGTGGACTACCTAAGACTACAAATATGAGTACGGTTATTTTAGAAAGCAGTGGATTTCCTAAGCCAAGGAACTTGAGTAAGGTCATTGTAAGAAGCAAGACGTCACACCTCTACCTTATGATCATGACAGTGTATCTAGACTATCGGCTCAGTTTAAGCATAGCTTAACTGGACCTAGGATGAAACCTGAAAACGCTAAACGTGTCCGGCTTGATATGTAACTGTTCCTGTTAGGTTCTCCTTTAAACCTTAGTTGAGAACCACAACAGTTTGTAAATGTTTCAAAACGGAAAGTTTTATACGGGCCAAACAGGCTGTAATGAGGAGTATTTTCCTACGAGGCTCTTGATAGACCGGTTTGTTCAAAATTACTGGAAGCTGTTTTTCGTTTGTAAATTCCAATGGACTAATGGAATAGAAAAGATGCAACACAAAAAAACATATAAAACTAAACAGATTTTGTGAAAACCAATGAATCTCATGACTGTAGCCACCCGTCAGTAAACCATGAAACGTTGAAAATGAAGCATTTGTACTTTTTGATCATTTAACAAATCGCTTGAGATATCATAGCATGTATTTTTGTAATCTCTTTTTAAATCTTATTGACATTCAAGTGCTTTCATCTTTTAAACCAAAAATGCGAAACTGTTTGAAACTGAGGCTTTGAGCGCCTGAGTGGCGACATTAGTGCATATTTGTGATCTTGCGCTGCCAACTTGTAAGGCAGTGTATCAGCATAGCAGTTCAGTGAGAAAATAAATTCAAACTGAAATATTTAAAAAACGAAAAATTCATACTGTGGCAGGCGACAGATGAGGGTAGGAAACGAGTCATTGGTTATGTTTATAAAAAATTTCTCATTATTCCTTAACTCCGTACAAGTTTATAAGTGTAACAGATTATTCGTAAAGTATGTTCAAATGACACTAAAATTTCCTGTTATTTTTGTCTTATTCAAAATCCTATTGTTTACATGAAAAATGTGTATTTCTTTAACGGTGTCATTCTTAACTCTGTTTTGATAATTCGAGCGTGGGTAGACAAGAGATGAATGCATGGTTTACTTGGAAATCGATATTATTCTCAAAGAGATATATTTTAATGTTGTATTTGATGCTACGTGGCGACTGCGACTGCCCTGATCGTGCATTCTTTGTAATTTTTTCATGCCGATAACTTCCATCAGACTTAGGGCATAACAGAGATTTTAGGTAGCGGAGAAAAACATCATCATGCGCTGACGTGCCGCTTGGTGTTGGTGACTATGTATCTCCACATCTCTCTCTGTCCTCAAATGTAACTCTCAGGCCGATCCCTTTGCCTCCACCAGTCCATCTTCCTAACCCGTCCCAGATCTTTCTTCTTTGTTAAACTCTCGCTCTCTTTCCGTTCATCTCTTCAGTTATGTTCCAAATAAACAAAATACTCCGAGTTGAAACAGCGTTTTTTTGTGCTCAGTCAGTCTTTGGTCTATGGGGAAACCAAGGCTGTGAGATTGAGAGTATTCTATTTTATCAAATAGTTTTAAAACTACTTTACAAATATCTATAGATCTGTATTGGCTGAAAGCCTTAGTTAACTCTACACCATATAGCTTGCAGTGTCTTTGTTTACTTTTATGACTCGCTTTGTGTTTAAGATTACTCGATTATTGCCAAGTTTTTGAAAAAACATATTTTTATAGTAAGCAGCAGCTCTGATTTTTTTCTAAGCTATTTCCTCCGAAACCACTCAATGTATAGGAATGAAGTTAACTGAACATCAATGTCCAACATAGTTAACAAAACGTCTAAAAGCTAGGGTTTTCGAATAAAAGTGGCCCTTGAAAATCCATTAAACATTTTTGCAATAGACCTTTATTCTGATTAAAATAATGTCAAGGTCTAGACACCCCACCATGCATTGTGAGGTGTGGACCAATCAACGTGCTTATCGCTAACGCCGTGACCATTCCTAGTTCATGAGCAACACATTTGAACAGGTCTTAGTGACGCAGCTAAAATACTGCTGCATCCAACTCGAACTTTTTGAGGTGGAACTCTCTCTCTCTCTCTCTCTCTCTCTCTCTCTCTCTCTCTCTCTCTCTCTCTCTCTCTCTCTCTCTCTCTCTCTCTCTCTCTCTCTCTCTCTCTCTCTCTCTCTCTCTCTCTCTCTCTCTCTCTCTCTCTCTCTCTCTCTTTCTCTCTCTCGCCAGCTGGTCTCCCCTTGATCAAGGCTTACAGTAACTAGATCGAGTCTACCAGCCCCTCTTTTTCCTATGAGCGCTTCAAATTTCCTGCTTTCTTTGAGTCATTTGAGTTCATTTACCTAGACCTTTTCCAGTTCTCTGCTTCATTCAAAACCTCATATTCCTCAATCTACTCTAAAGAAGAGTGCAATAGATTTCCTAAGTATACAAGTTGACAAAGCTTGCTTTACTCCGTTAGGAAAATAAATTTATGATTTAATTAAAATAGAAATTTTCCTCTTTTTCCGAGGTTAAAATCCACACATAGAGGGTAAAATCACTTTCTTTTTTTTTTTAGTTCTAACACACATTTGCATACTTTTCAAATATGTGAAAATTCTTTCCTTCAATTATATCATTCTGAGAAAATTCAGATTTAATAATACGGTAACTGAATTGTCTGACACTGTAAGCACTAGACTATTTCTTTAACACAATTTTGGTTTTGTCAAATAAAATTGAGGTGTCTGTGACTTCGTTTCTTGCATTTCTCAGGAGAATTCTGCTTTGGTCTTGAGGTTTTCTTTTTCTATAAACATGTGACTCATATGGCTATGTTTTCCTGCTTTTTCTTAAAAAAAAAAAAAGGGGGGGGGGAGGCAACGAAAGGGATTGCGGGAGAGTTTATTTCTCAAATTGTGCGCTCTGACAAAAAAGATAATCATAGCGTTCTCATTTCATATTACTCTGGATGATTGCTCCCAATGCTGGATATCAAAGGGAAATGTTTTCAAAGCCATTTTAAGTTGTTCGAAGAATAAAGGTATAATTGAAGTGCTTTTGGCCTTTTAAGGAAGTGTAGTGGCCCATTCATAAAGGTTATGTTCTCTTTACGTGGCAAGGCGATGGGTGCCGGTTCCGAATCATTCATAAATCGGTTGTTCTTATTCCAAAATGGCGAGATTAAGTTTTCTTCGATCATGTTCACTTCAGGCCTTGTCCTCACAATTAGAGAGAGCACCATTTAAAACATTAGCTCTTAAAATCCTTAGCATTACTACTACTACTACTACTACTACTACTACTACTACTACTACTACTACTACTACTACTACTACTACTACTACTACTACTACTACTACTACTACTACTACTACTACTACTACTACTACTACTACTACTACTACTACTACTACTACTACTACTACTACTACTACTACTACTACTACTACTACTACTACTACTACTACTACTACTACTACTACTACTACTACTACTACTACTACTACTACTACTACTACTACTACTACTACTACTACTACTGCTACAATTACTACTACTACTACTATTACCACTACTACTACTATTACCACTACTACTACTACTACTACTACTACTACTACTACTACTACTACTACTACTACTACTACTACTACTACTACTACTACTACTACTACTACTACTACTACTACTACTACTACTACTACTACTACTACTACTACTACTACTACTACTACTACTACTACTACTACTACTACTACTACTACTACTACTACTACTACTACTACTACTACTACTACTACTGCTACAATTACAAATAATACTAGTATTACTATTATTACTACTATTACAACTTCTATTACTACTACTACTACTACTACTACTACTACTACTACTACTACTACTACTACTACTACTACTATTACTACTACTACTATTGCTACTACTACTGATACTACTAAGAGGAATAGAATTTTGCCCTGCGCGGATACATAAAAAGGCCACAACAGGAGGAATATAATCTCTCGGTGCGCGGATATATAGAAAAGCGACAACAAGAGTAATAGAATGTTGCCTTGCGCGGTTATATAGAAAGGCAACTACAGGAGAAATAGAATTTTGCCGTGTGCGGATGTATAGAAAGGCGACTTAAGGAGGAATAGAATGTTGCGATGCTCGAATATATAGAAGGGCGACAACAAAAGGAATGGAATCTTGCCCTGCGTGATTATATAGTAAGGTGACAACAAGAGGAATAGAATCTTGCGCTGCGCGGATATATAGAAAGTCAACAACAAGAGGAATAGAATTTTGCCCTGCGCGGATATACAGAAAGGCGACAACAGGAGGAATAGAATATTGAGCTACGCAAATATGTATAAAGGCTACAAGAGGAGGAATAGAATCTTGCCGTGTTCGGATATATAGAAAGGAGACAACAAGTGGAATAGAATCTTGCGCTGCGCCGATATATAGAAAGACGACAAAAGGAGGAATGCAATTTTGCCGTGTGCGGATGATTAGAAAGGCGGCAACTTTCTCACTCCTTACCCGTCGCAACCTCGCTTTCAGTTTCTCCAGTGTGTTCACATATTTCGTAGAATTCACGGTGTTGCCTTGTTCCAAAAATTCTGTGTGAACCACACCCTCACTGTCCCAAAAGATCGTGAGAAGCACCATCATCCATCACGACAACGCTCGCCCTCACACAAGTTTGGAAACTCGCACGGCTTTAGATCGTTTAGGCCTCCGGACATTACCGCATCCGCCTTATAGCCCAGATCTTGCTCCGAGCGATTTCTTCCTTTTTCCAAAACTCAAGGATTACCTCAAGGGCAACCGTTACGAGACAGACGAAGATGTGAAGAATGCTGTTCTTTCTTGGTGCAGAGACAAGACTGCTGACTTCTTCGCTGACGGCATCCAACAGGTCGTCCGTCGTTGGCGGCTCTGTATCGAACGGGACGGTGATTATGTTGAAAAATGATATGTCATCTGGTGCTGAATAAAATGACCTTTCATTAGGTGTAAGTATCATTTGTTTGTCTTCATTATTTCCAAAGTTATGGACTTGGAGGCAAAACTTATCACTATGCCCTCGTAGAAAGACGGCAACAGAAGGAATTGTTTCTTGCTTTGCGCGCATATATATGAAAAGGCGACAACAAGATGAATAGAATCTTGCGCTGCGCTGATATATAGAAAGGCGACAAGAAGAGGAATAGAATCTTGCCCTGCGCTGATATATAGAAAGGCGACAAGAAGAGGAATAGAATCTTGCCCTGCGCTGATATATAGAAAGGCGACAACAAGAGGAATAGAATCTTGCGCTGCGCTGATATATAGAAAGGCGACAACAGGAGGAATAGAATCTTGCCCTGCGCGGATATATATAAAGGCGACAACAGGGAGGAATACAATCTTACGCTGCGCGGATATATATAAAGGCGACAACAGGGAGGAATACAATCTTACGCTTCGCGGATATATATAAAGGCGACAACAGGGAGGAAAACAATCTTACGCTGCGCGGATATATATAAAGGCGACAACAAGATGAATAGAATCTTGCGCTGCGCTGATATATAGAAAGGCGACAACAAGATGAATAGAATCTTGCGCTGCGCGGATATATAGAAAGGCGACAACAAGAGGAATAGAATCTTGCCCTGCGCTGATATATCGAAAGGCGACAACAAGAGGAATAGAATCTTGCGCTGCGCGGATATATAAAAAGGGGACAACAGCAGGAATAGAATCTTCCCTGCGCGGATATAAAGAAGGGCGAAAACAGCAGGAATGGAATCTTGCCGATTTCGATATATAGTAGGACGGCAACAAGAGCAATCGAATCTTGCCCAGCGCGGATATATAGAAAGGTGAAAACAGGAGGAAAAGAAACTTGCCATGCGCAGATATATATCCGCGCAACGTAAGATTGTATTCCTCCCCGTTGTTGCCTTTATATATATCCGCGCAGCGTCAGATTGTATTCCCCCTGTTCTCTCCTTTCTATATATCCGCGCAGCGTAAGATTGTATTCCTCCTGTTGTCGCCTTTCTATATATCCGCGCAGCGCAAGATTCTATTCCTCTTGTTGTCGCCTTTCTATATATCCGCACAGGGCAAGATTCTATTCCTCTTCTTGTCGCCTTTCTATATATCCGCGCAGGGCAAGATTCTATTCGTCTTATAGTCACCTTTCTATATATCAGCGCAGGGCAAGATTCTATTCCTCTTGTTGTCGCCTTTCTATATATCCGCGAAGGGCAAGATTCTATTCCTCTTGTTGTCGCCTTTCTATATATCCGCGCAGGGCAAGATTCTATTCCTCTTGTTGTCGCCTTTCTATATATCAGCGCAGGGCAAGATTCTATTCCTCTTGTAGTCGCCTTTCTATATATCAGCGCAGGGCAAGATTCTATTCGTCTTGTTTTCGCCTTTCTATATATCCGCGCAGGGCAAGATTCTATTCCTCTTGTTGACGCCTTTCTATATATCCGCGCAGGGCAAGATTCTATTCCTCTTCTTGTCGCGTTTCTATATATCCGCGCAGGGCAAGATTCTATTCCTCTTCTTGTCGCCTTTTTATATATATCCGCGCAGGGCAAGATTCTATTCCTCTTGCTGTCGCCTTTCTATATATCCGCGCAGGGCAAGATTCTATTCCTCTTCTTGTCGCGTTTCTATATATCCGCGCAGGGCAAGATTCTATTCCTCTTCTTGTCGCCTTTCTATATATCCGCACAGGGCAAGATTCTATTCCTCTTCTTGTCGCCTTTCTATATATCCGCGCAGGGCAAGATTCTATTCGTCTTATAGTCACCTTTCTATATATCAGCGCAGGGCAAGATTCTATTCCTCTTGTTGTCGCCTTTCTATATATCCGCGAAGGGCAAGATTCTATTCCTCTTGTTGTCGCCTTTCTATATATCCGCGCAGGGCAAGATTCTATTCCTCTTGTTGTCGCCTTTCTATATATCAGCGCAGGGCAAGATTCTATTCCTCTTGTAGTCGCCTTTCTATATATCAGCGCAGGGCAAGATTCTATTCGTCTTGTTTTCGCCTTTCTATATATCCGCGCAGGGCAAGATTCTATTCCTCTTGTTGACGCCTTTCTATATATCCGCGCAGGGCAAGATTCTATTCCTCTTCTTGTCGCGTTTCTATATATCCGCGCAGGGCAAGATTCTATTCCTCTTCTTGTCGCCTTTTTATATATATCCGCGCAGGGCAAGATTCTATTCCTCTTGCTGTCGCCTTTCTATATATCCGCGCAGGGCAAGATTCTATTCCTCTTCTTGTCGCGTTTCTATATATCCGCGCAGGGCAAGATTCTATTCCTCTTCTTGTCGCCTTTCTATATATCAGCGCAGGGCAAGATTCTATTCCTCTTGTTGTCGCCTTTCTATATATCCGCGCAGGGCAAGATTCTATTCCTCTTCTTGTCGCCTTTCTATATATCCGCCCAGGGCAAGATTCTATTCCTCTTGTAGTCGCCTTTCTATATATCCGCGCAGGGCAAGATTCTATTCCTCTTCTTGTCGCCTTTTTATATATCAGCGCAGGGCAAGATTCTATTCCTCTTGTTCTCGCCTTTCTATATATCAGCGCAGGGCAAGATTCTATTCCTCTTGTTGTCGCCTTTCTATATATCCGCGCAGGGCAAGATTCTATTCCTCTTGTTGTCGCCTTTCTATATATCCGCGCAGGGCAAGACTCTATTCCTCTTCTTGTCGCGTTTCTATATATCCGCGCAGGGCAAGATTCGATTCATCTTCTTGTCGCGTTTCTATATATCCGCGCAGGGCAAGATTCTATTCCTCTTCTTGTCGCGTTTCTATATATCCGCGCAGGGCAAGATTCTATTCCTCTTCTTGTCGCCTTTTTATATATATCCGCGCAGGGCAAGATTCTATTCCTCTTGCTGTCGCCTTTCTATATATCCGCGCAGGGCAAGATTCTATTCCTCTTCTTGTCGCGTTTCTATATATCCGCGCAGGGCAAGATTCTATTCCTCTTCTTGTCGCCTTTCTATATATCAGCGCAGGGCAAGATTCTATTCCTCTTGTTGTCGCCTTTCTATATATCCGCGCAGGGCAAGATTCTATTCCTCTTCTTGTCGCCTTTCTATATATCCGCCCAGGGCAAGATTCTATTCCTCTTGTAGTCGCCTTTCTATATATCCGCGCAGGGCAAGATTCTATTCCTCTTCTTGTCGCCTTTTTATATATCAGCGCAGGGCAAGATTCTATTCCTCTTGTTCTCGCCTTTCTATATATCAGCGCAGGGCAAGATTCTATTCCTCTTGTTGTCGCCTTTCTATATATCAGCGCAGGGCAAGATTCTATTCCTCTTGTTGTCGCCTTTCTATATATCCGCGCAGGGCAAGATTCTATTCCTCTTCTTGTCGCGTTTCTATATATCCGCGCAGGGCAAGATTCTATTCATCTTCTTGTCGCCTTTCTATATATCCGCGCAGGGCAAGATTCTATTCCTCTTCTTGTCGCCTTTCTATATATCCGCGCAGGGCAAGATTCTATTCATCTTCTTGTCGCTTTTCTATATATCCGCGCAGCGCAAGATTCTATTCCTCTTCTTGTCGCGTTTCTATATATCCGCGCAGGGCAAGATTCTATTCACCTTCTTGTCGCTTTTCTATATATCCGCGCAGGGCAAGATTCTATTCATCTTCTTGTCGCATTTCTATATATCCGCGCAGCGCAAGACTCTATTCCTCTTGTTGTCGCGTTTCTATGTATCCGCGCAGGGCAAGATTCTATTCCTCTTCTTGTCGCATTTCTATATATCCGCGCAGGGCAAGATTCTATTCATCTTCTTGTCGCATTTCTATATATCCGCGCAGGTCATGATTCTATTCCTCTTCTTGTCGCATTTCTATATATCCGCGCAGGGCAAGATTCTATTCATCTTCTTGTCGCATTTCTATATATCCGCGCAGGGCAAGATTCTATTCCTCTTCTTGTCGCATTTCTATATATCCGCGCAGGGCAAGATTCTATTCATCTTCTTGTCGCTTTTCTATATATACGCGCTGGGCAAGATTCTATTCCTCCTAGTGTCGCCTTTCTATTTATCCGCGCAGCTAGGGGCAAGATTCTATTCCTCTTATTCTCGCTTTTCTATATCTCCGCGCCTGGCATGATTCTATTCCTCTTATTCTCGCTTTTTTATATCTCCGCGCAGGGCATGATTCTATTCCTCCTGTTGCCGTCTTTCTATATAACTTTGAAGGGCAAGATTTTATACTTCTTTTTGTCCCCTTTCTATATATCCGTGCAGGGCAAGATTCTATTCCTCTTGTTGTGGCCTTTCTATATATCTTTGAAGGGCAAGATTTTATACCTCTTCTTGTCGCGTTTCTATATATCCGCGCAGGGCAAGATTCTATTCCTCCTGTTTCGCCCTTTCTATATATCCGCACACGGCAAGATTCTATTCCTCTTGTTGTCGTTTTTCTATATATCCGCGCAGGGCAAGATTCTATTCCTCTTCTTGTCGCATTTCTATATATCCGCGCAGGGCAAGATTCTATTCATCTTCTTGTCGCATTTCTATATATCCGCGCAGGTCATGATTCTATTCCTCTTCTTGTCGCATTTTTATATATCCGCGCAGGGCAAGATTCTATTCATCTTCTTGTCGCATTTCTATATATCCGCGCAGGGCAAGATTCTATTCCTCCTGTTTCGCCCTTTCTATATATCCGCACGGGGCAAGATTATATTCTTCCTGTTGTCGCCTTTCTATATATCCGCACACGGCAAGATTCTATTCCTCTTGTTGTCGTTTTTCTATATATCGCAAAGCGCCAGATTCTATTCCTCCCGTTCTAGCCTTTCCATATCTCCGCGCAGCGCAAGATTCTATTCCTCCAGTTCTAGCCTTTCCATATCTCCGCGCAGCGCAGGATTCTATTCCTCCCGTTCTAGCCTTTCCATATCTCCGCGCAGCGCAAGATTCTATTCCTCCCGTTCTAGCCTTTCCATATCTTCGCGCAGCGCAAGATTCTATTCCTCCCGTTCTAGCCTTTCCATATCTCCGCGCAGCGCAAGATTCTATTCCTTCCGTTCTAGCCTTTCCATATCTCCGCGCAGCGCAAGATTCTATTCCTCCCGTTCTAGCCTTTCCATATCTCCGCGCAGCGCAAGATTCTATTCCTCCTGTTGGCCCCTTTTTACATATCTACGCAGGGCAGGATTCTATTTCTTCTGTTGTCGCCCTTCTATATATCCGCGCAGGTCAAGAATTATTCCTCTTATTGTCGCCTTTCCAAACATCCGCGCAGGGCTATATTCTATTCCTCTTGTTGTCGCCTTTCTATATATCCGCGCAGGTCAAGAATCTATTCCTCTTATTGTCGCCTTTCCAAACATCCGCGCAGGGCTATATTCTATTTCTCTTGTTGTCGCCTTTCTATATATCCGAACACGGCAAGATTCTATTCCTCCTATTGTCGCCTTTCTATATATCTGCGCAGAACAAGATTCGATTCCTCTTGTTTTCGCCTTTCTATGTAAATGCGCAGGGCAAGATGCTATTCCTAATGTTGTCGCCTTTCTAGGTATCCACGCAGAGCAAGATTCTTTTCCTCTTGTTGTCGCCTTTCTCAGTAGAGAAGATTCTCTTCCTCGCGTTGTCATCTTGCTATAGTTCCGTTCAGTGCAAGATTCTATTCCTCCTGTTTTCATGTGCTTATATTTCCGTGCTGTGCAAGATTCTCTTCCTTCTGTTTTCGTTATTCTATAACTCACAGTAGAGAAGATTCTCTTCCTTGCGTTGTCGTCTTACTATATTTCCGTGCAGTGCAAGATTCTATTCCTCCTGTTGTTGTTATTCTTTAGCTCTCAGTAGGGAAGATTCTTTTCCTCGCGTTGTCGCCTTGCTATAGTTCTGTGCAGTGTAAGGTTCCATTCCACCTGTTCTTGCGTTCCTTTGGTTCCGTGCAGTGCAAGATTCTATTCCTTCTGTTGTCATCTTGCTATAGTTCCATTTATTGTAAGATTCTAATCCTACTGTTGTTATTTTGCTATAGTGCCGTTTAATGCAAGATTCTATTCGACCTTTTGTCATCATGTTATAGTTCCGTGCAGTGCAAGATTCTATTCGACCTTTTGTCATCATGCTATAGTTCCGTTCAGTGCAAGATTCTCTTTATCCAGATTGCCCTCTTGCTATAGTTTCGTTCAGTGCAAGATTCTATTCCACATGCTTTAGTCTTGCTATAGCCTCCAGTAGGGAAAGATATTATTCCTCCTATTCTCCAATTCCCCTGTTTTTAAAGTTAAGATAATTTTCTTAAACGGAGAGGCTTTTGCCGCTCTCCTTACACAAACACTTCGGGTTGATTCACGCGAAACTTAGATAAATATTTTGTGGAATCTTTCTTTCCCTTTCTTGTTATTTCAAAATTTTCATACTTTACAATTCTTTGCAATTTTTGACAATGAGGAAAGACAAGCTTCAAGTTTAATCATCTTTAATTGCTCAAACAGTCTTTAAGTCTTAGTGGGTACATCACAGGTCATATAACGACAGAGCTAAATCATCTTTAATTGCTCAAACAGACTTCAAGGCTTAGTGGATTCAGCACAGATCATATACAGACAGAGTTCACTCTGTCATTTTAAGTAAATTTTATTCTCTTCAGAGATTGATGGTACATAGATTTGAAATTCTTCTTGAAATGGACATTATCTATTTTGCACAAAGTTTTTATATTATTTTAATTGAATATACTTCACACTGTTGAGGGTAAAATTATTTCTTTCTTTTTCAATATCATTTTGATTCAAACGATATTAATTCACTTTTGAAACATCTAAATGTCTGTCTTTTTTCATTTTTCCCGTGACTTATATTATTTTGATTAAACCATATGTGATGTTTGCAATGGCATGATAACTAAAATGTCTACGTCTATGACTATAAGCCTAATTCTATTTATACAACACAAGTTTGGTTTTATCAAAATGGTAACTGGTGTGTCTGTGTCGTTAAGTCGTAACTGTTGAGGCTGCTCATTGTGTGCAAAGTCAGCCTTATCAAATGGTAACTGGTGTTTCTGTGGCGTTAAGACCTAAGTGATGAGGCTATTCCTTGTGTACAAAGTCAGCCTTATCAAATGGTAACTGGTGTATTTGTGATGTTAAGTCGTAACTGTTAAGGTCGTTCATTGTGTACATGGTTAACTTTATCAAATGGTAACTGTTGTGTCTGTGATGCTCAGCTGTAGATTATATATTTTACAGAAGGTCTGCTTTAGCGAATGTTGCCTGGGGTGTCTGTAACGCTGAATGTAATCTCTTTAGACCACGTCATTCACATGAATCTAGCTTTAGCTTTATGATATATAAGATGTTTTCATGAGGTTGAGCTCCACTTGATTGAAATGTTTTATTTGTCTTGTTCTAAAAGCAAAGTTAGCTTTATTGAAAGTAAGCTAGATTTTTGTGACCTGAAGTGTTAGATGTTTAGACTATTCATTACACGCATGATCAAATTTTATCCGAGCTCGAACTTGAGCTGTCCGCGATTTCCCGTGTCTTGATTTTTGTGGAAAGCCGGAATACGCACCATCTATTGCAGATTTGATTCGAACCATTGAACAATTTTAGCTTCCTTGAGAAAATATTCATCTACGTTCAAGTTTTGCCTTTGCACAGTTGGCTGAAAACTAAATACCAGGCTCTTAACTGTTCTTGACTGAAAGTTATGTGCGGCTAACTGGCAGCGGGATCTGTATTGTTTTGAAACAAGAAATCACTCTGGTTTGTTAAGGATTGTTGGGGAAAGCATCTCAAGTCATGAATCATCCGAGAATTATTATAACTTTTTATCGGATTATATTTCAGATTTAATGATGTTACTACACAAGCTTCTATGGAAGAATGCAACATTTCTTGCTTTTGTTAATAGGAATATGTGCTTTGGTCTTGAGTTTTATTTTTCTTTTTGTATTTCAAGTTTAAGAACTTAGTTTTGTTTGTTCAGCATAGTTTGCAATGTGAGGAAAGTATCTTTGAACGCGTGTGGTTTAGATTCTCTGAAATCTTCCACTTAGGCCTAGCGTAATGATGATTTCGTCACTCCTTGTTGACACATTTTTTGATTGGTTGCTATTTTATTGAACATTCGTCAGGCATACCTATTCTAGATAATTCGATCGGATTTTATATTGATAAGAGTCGAATTATGTCCAGCCAGTCAACTTTTTGTGAGCAGTTAGTCTATGTACAGTGATTATTGAGTCAACCTCTTGTTAGTTAGCCATCGGTCGGCATTGTGTTGGATTAAACAGTTTGCAATTTTTACCAGCGGATTCGGACTTTTTTTCCACGGACTAGTCGTGAGTTGGACTGTGTATTATATTTTCATGCCCCAAGACAAACAGAGCGAAACAGATCATCATAATAATATCTGTTACAACGTCCAATGGCAGGTATTGTACCTCCGCATCCAATATTTGTATTTGGGTCTATTTGGATATTCCCAATCAAGATTGCAAGTTACCCCGAGTCCTAGTATATACCTTCGCCATGCTTCTCTCTTTCTAGGGAGCTTTGTGGCGTATTGGTATCCACTGTGTTCTGTCTAGTGGCACCGCGATGGATGCCGCAGGATAGATGCTTCTATTGCTACAATAGCGAACATTCTTCAGTCATTTTCACTTAAAACCTTACCCAAACCACAAACCACTGTTGAGCACTTCCTAAAACTCTATCTCTCATTACTACTACTACTACTACTACTACTACTACTACTACTACTACTACTACTACTACTACTACTACTACTACTACTACTACTACTACTACTACTACTACTACTACTACTACTACCACTACTACTACTACTACTACTACTAGTAGTACTACTACACTACTACTATTACTACTACTACTACTACTACCACTACTACTACCACTACCACTAACACTACCACTACCACAACAACTACTACTACTACTACTACTAGTACTACTACTACTACCACTACTACTACTACTACTACTACTACTACTACTACTACTACTACTACTACTACTACTACTACTACTACTACTACTACTACTACTATTACTACTACTACTACTACTATTGCTGCTGCTGCTAGTACTACTACACTACTACTATTACTATTACTACTACTACTACTACTACTACTACTACTACTACTACTACTACTACTACTACTACTACTACTACTGCTGCTGCTGCTGCTGCTGCTGCTATTATACCTAATACTACAAAGTCTTCTACTAATATTAATAGTTATGTCTATGAATATTCTATTCGGATTTTAAGACTGGCGCTAGAGGCATAGGAGATTCGTAAAGAGGAAGAAATTGGATAAACAAACGTATAAGAAATTCATGTCTGTAATATAGAAGTTTTCTTAATTCATCTTAAACTCTAGTTTATTATTATGCTTCATCTAAAAGGAAAAAGCGGTAATAATGTTTTAGTTTAGAACGTTTTCATTGGTTAGCAAAGCTTTAATATTCTCTTTGGTTATCTTTATTTCCGAAATAATCGTTCAAGAGGATTATATAAAGTTGCTTTCATATGTGATTTAAAACAAAATTATTTCATTTTTAGTTTATTCATAATGATAATCACTATGCGTAGAGGATTTCTAGTATCTTTTGTGTTCCGACATCGGTGCGCTTGACAGGTCGTTACATCTTCTATTTGGCTGGACAAGTGGCTGTCAACCTGGCTCGCAGTTCTTCATACAGCAGCCACAGATCACACGCTCTCCTCCGCAGACGTCGCGCTGTGATGGCCTGGTTCCCGGAGATCCTGGTGTACTTCTCATTGACCAAGTCGAACACCGGGAGCTTTCTGCCTCCAAAGTTAGGAACACTGGGAGTTTCATGGAGAATAGTTTTTTATTTTGTTTTTTAAGTCATGCAACACAATATACATCTAGTTTAAAGATTGAGATACTCATACAACATATTTACACAGATCGTTTAAAAAAAAATTCGGCATTAACATACAGCTAGTTTCGAAATAGTCATTCCATATGACATCCATATGAAGTGGAATCCATTTAAGTCAACACCTTTATGGGAAAGCTCTTCCTTGGCAGTCTTATTTCTCATTTTCTTGTATATTTTTGTAGTGGTTAAAGACAATTCTTGCTTAAAGTCAACTTACTGTTACATCCTAGGGGTTTACTCCACATTTCAATGTATTTTAAGAATAGCTATACAACATACACACAGTTTTCACGAGTTGTTTTATATATTATTATCATAGGTTACATGGTTTGAAAAGGGTCGTTTTGAAATAGTCATAAATCATGTCATACATATGTAGATTTAAAAGAGTCATATAACTCTTTTTATTCAAGTTATCGTCTTTTGCAGGTAACAGTTCATAGTCCAGATTAAATGTAAAGATGCACAAACATTTTGGTGAAAAATTAAAATTGCGATGAGTTACACCATACAACGAAATATGATTTTCTTACAGCATTCGGATTACTCAGATAAAGTGCTAAAACTTTTTTCAGTTTGATGTTTATGTAGCTTGTGAATACACTACCAAAAATTAGGACCACCAAAATCTAGTTATAGTCATAGATAGACAGGCGTTTTACCCTTGAACAAGTGTTTGGCCTGTTGACCGTCGAAGAAAATTTTATTAACATAATTATTATAGTAAAACAC
>JAWDGP010000007.1:0-14308 GCA_033675545.1 Elysia crispata | reverse complement strand
TAGTAAAATCAAAGAAAAAAAATCAAATCATAACGCTCCAATTTTGATTTTAAGAAGATTAAAAAATACAAGATTTCAATCACAAATCGTTTATTATAGGTTTTATTCACATATTAAGAAGACCTTTGTTAAGGCAAACTAAGTAAATATTCTGTCGAAATCAATAAAATAAGAATTTAATTGGCTGTCTAACATTTTGCTTAATTAATGGATGAGGAGGATCAAACTTGTAAAGCTTCTGATTATAATAATCCAGTCCATGCACATGTATTTGTACTTGAATGCAGGAATGTGACGCCGATGAACAAATTGTTTTTATTTTATTTTTTTAATAAACATTCTAGGTCCCACATGAACGTCAGCACATTGGTAGAAAATGGGCGGAGCTTGTGGGTTGTTAGTGACGTAACGAGCTTGAAGGACCATGTGACCGGGCCTTAATTGAAAGAGGAAGAAGAAAAAAGCATGGATTACAAGCTAATTTCCGTGAACAATAAGTTCCTTTTCATATTAAACATTCAACTAGTGGTGATTAGATTATATTGCATGTTCCTTAACAGTTGTATTTTTTTCACTGAAAGATTATGAACACAAAGTTATCAATTTGTCCGGATTACCGCACCAGAGTTGTACCTTTGCTAAACATTTTGAATTCTTTTCTTTTGTGTGTTGGTTTTCTTAAGTAATTTAGTCTGATCAAGGGTATATCCCTGTTAGAAGTCTGGCTAAGGAAGTAGTTGTGTTGGGAGCCTCTTCAAGGGCTTTGTTTTGTCGGGAGTCCTGTAAAGGGTGTGTTAGTATTAGAAGTCTGATGCAAGAAAAGATTGTAATCGGAATCTTTTTAAGGATGCGGTTGTGATGGGAGTCTGGTCAAGGAAGTGGTTGTATTTGGAGTCTGGTCAAGGAAGTGGTTGTATTTGGAGCTGGTCAACGAAGTGTTTGTGTTTGGAGTCTGATCAAGGAAGTGGTTGTGTTGGGAGTCTGGTCAAGGATGTAGTTGTGTTGGGAGTCTGGTTAAGAAAGTGGTTGTGTTGGGAGCTTAGTCAAAATCGTGGTTGTATTGAGAGTCTGGTTAAGGAAGTGATTGAGCTGGAAGTCTGATCAAGGAAGTGCTGGTTGTGCTGGTTGTCTGGTCAAGAAGACGCTGTGTTCGGAAAGGGGGGGGGGGGGGGGAGGGGGGGTCTGGTCTGTACTCACATGTGAGGCATGGTGATATTGGCCGAGTACAGAGTCAGCGACGGGTCACTGGTGTCAGCCATCTTGAGAATCTCATGGCTCTCACCATGAGGACGGTCAGCTTCCACCAGACTCACAGAGAAGTAGCCCTGGTAGAAGGCAGCCAGGTCAAATAAAATTTATTCTAGATCCCTCTTGGTGGTGAAGGAAAGTCATATGGTCTGTTATAGCTGAACTCTAGATAAGGGAACCCAGTGTTATTAAAAACTACATACTTCAGCAGGTAGGATGGGGCATTTGGCCTCAACTCACCGATAAAAAATCTACACAGGGTTATTCTTACTTTTGAGTGAAATAGAGATAAAGTTCTTGTTCTTTAAACAATGTTGCCAAAAGCAATGGTTAATTCTGCTACGGTCAAATTAAGCTTCTGTGAACCAGTATTGATGAGCTACCAAGTGCAGCACCAGTTTCTACAGAATATCATTTCAATGTTTCTCGAGATAAGTCAACACTATCATTCTGTGTAAACTTCGCACTTCAAGACCTTACATGGCCCGCAGATCAAGCCGATTTTTTATCAGCCGGGAAACTAACAAAAGCTAATGTATGTTCGAGTCTAAAACAGCAAATATATCAACGCTGATAATTAAAATAACGATTAAAAAAATTAAAATGAAAAAAATATCATGTCAACCAAAGAAATTCTTTGTCGTAATGGTTTTCCACTGTAAAAATTACCGTTGCCATTAATTCTTTCCAATTTTCTTTGTTTAATGAAACGGTTTACTTTTGACATTATTTTTAACATCTTATCATCCCAAAGAAGACCGAATAACTGTCCACGCCCCTCATTAGTAGTGCTGAAGACAGAGGAAAATAAATGTCGTGAATATGTCAACCCGTGAGGGTCATCGGCTACCGTGAAAAAGATGCTGCTGACTGACATTGACAGTTGACAGATAATCAAACATGTCGTTTGGCCTTTTAAAGGAATAAGACAAAGAGTAGTGATTTAAGACATCGGTGTTGTATCTATGCAGTAGAAAATTTAATGTAAAAGCAAAATATTTCAGCTTACAGGACTGGTCTTGTTGAAGTGGTCGAGATTTTTCTGAAAAGTCAGCACAAATCGTTCCCCAGGCCTGAAAACATATGAAATTAAAAAAAAAAGGACTTATTAGTAATGAACGATCGAACCCATGTAAATCATTTCACAAAACGAAAAAAAAAAAAAACCCGGAATATTCCTGCAGTCTTTGAACAAATGTACTATTACCCCTAGACCGCCACAGATTTAAAAAGTGATTTAAGGGACACCACATCTCATCCTCTCTTTGAATTTTCTTCTATGACGCTCCAATAATATCTTTCTTCTGGCTTCTAAAATACATACATAATTGGAGGATTAATCCATGATTATTTTGGGATCAATCCTTTATGCATTGTGAGGGAAAACAATTCGCTATTTGAAGACTTTATAGAAATATTATTTCCAATGCCGTTGATGAAAACTTTTTGTTGTTAGTTTGCTTCCCTGGCGTTTGCTGAAAATTCTGAGACGTTTATGAGGCTTACATTGGGAACAGCTCTATGTATAATGTACCTCGCCGATATAATCAGTCACATCCATCAATGCAGGTTTTCAATGTTACATAGAGATATAATACAACGGTAAGGCTCAAGGAATTTAGGAAAGAAATGAAAGAGAGAAACGCAATTGTTGATTTGTGTAGGAGATCTTGTTTGAGACGCCCATTGCCATACTTTCTCTATTTCTTTCCATTCCCTGCCATCTTTTGTATTTAACTGTGCTATCTGTTTCTTTTCTACCAGCTTTCAAATCAGATTACTTTATTGTACATCCATCCCACTATCCACTAACTTGTCTAGTCTCACATCCATCCAAGTATCCACTAACGTGTCTAGTCGCGCATCCATCCCGGGTATCTACTAACTTCTATAGTCTCACATCCATCTCAGTATCCACGAACTTGTCTAGTCTCACATCCATCCCAGTATCCACTAAGGTGTCTAGTCGTGCATCCATCCCAGGTATCCACTAACTTCTCTAGTCTCACACCTATATCAGTATCCACTAATGTGTCTAGCCTCACATCTATCTCATTTTTTACTAACTTGTCTAGTCTCACATCCATCCCAGTATCCACTAACTTGTCTAGTCTCACATCCATCCCAGTATCCCCTTACTTGTCTGGTCTCACATCCATATCCACTAACTTGTCTAGTCTCACATCCATCTTAGTATCGACTAACTTGCCTAGTCTCCTACCCATCCCAGTATTCACTAACTTGTCTAGTCTCACATCCATCTTAGTATCGACTAACTTGCCTAGTCTCCTATCCATCCCAGTATTCACTAACTTGTCTGGTCTCACATCCATCTTAGTATCGACTAACTTGCCTATTCTCCTACCCATCCCAGTATTCACTAACTTGTCTGGTCTCACATCCATCTTAGTATCGACTAACTTGCCTATTCTCCTACCCATCCCAGTATTCACTGACTTGTCTGGTCTCACATCCATCTTAGTATCGACTAACTTGCCTATTCTCCTACCCATCCCAGTATTCACTAACTTGTCTGGTCTCACATCCATCTTAGTATCGACTAACTTGCCTATTCTCCTACCCATCCCAGTATTCACTAACTTGTCTAGTCTTACATCCATCCCAGTATCCACTAATTTGTCTAGTCTCACATCCGTGTATCTCCTTGCTTCATCTACCTCATACCCCAGGTGAACCTGTCAGACTTACATGAGAGACACAGGAGAGGTTCTTTCGTCTCGGCCCCCACATGGCTCTTTTAGAAGGATACAGTCTGCGGCACCTGGGGTAACACATTCAGGAGATCTTATTAGATGGGAAATACTTTAAGGACGGCTTTGCAACGGCGCCTCTCCACATAATGGAATCATAAGAAAATCTTTTCACAAGAGATAGATAATTCAGGGCAATATATAATTTTTAGCATTAGATTATCATAGCTATACCGTATATCAAACAACGATTCCTACCATTTATTTTACAGACAACAACTGGAACTCATTTGACAGATCAGTGCACACCCGATGTTCCTAGACGATCTATACACAGCTGCAGCTGTGGTTATGATAGAATCCTCTATCATCAAGCAAGATTGAAATTCAGGGAACAAAACGAGTTGTATCGTTAGTTTGCCTCCTATTATAGGTCCTCTTCATGTTACGATATTATTTATTTTAGTTTTCCATACAGGCTATACTATTATGCAAAAATTATATAATAAAAGGTCATTATCTTTTTTTATCTCCCCCTCTCCCTCGAAGTTATGTAATAAATTGTAAGAATACTAATATAATGACTCAATGCATGTTAAAGTATCAATACTGAAATTATCATTATCTCATTAGGAATCCATACTGACATTACTTCGTGATCCACGTAATTGCCGAGTTTCATAGCAATTTTCATTAAATTTTAATATCTTTTGGAACCTTCTGCAAAACACACAGTCTTCAATTTGTAACTTTCAGAGTTTATGAATAATGGATAAGGCCAGCAGTAGACGAAGTTGTGATTTTTCGATCACCACAGAATAGAAAGTGAACACTGACCCATACGTTAATGAAATGATCCCTGTTATGTACACTGACCCGCTTTGTTGATCCCGACCATGGATCCTCTCTGGGGCGGACTGATGAGGCACAAGTGACACCATGCAGGGACCAGGACACATGCCACACACAAGGACAGGACAAACAGCTTCATCTTGGGATCTTGATCTTGATCTATACGGCGAATAAAAGAAATCGATAATTCTGTTCTTTCGCAATATGTTTTTAGATCGTCTTTAAATACTTATAAGAAAACAGTGAATTTTCGCATGAGATACACTGCCTGGAAGGTATTTTTAGCCGCGCAATTTTTTAAATTACATGAAAATGACTGTTTTAAAAAAAATCTGCAAATGTATTTGGATTTTACAAAATTATTTAACTATTCCAATACTCACAGAGGCAGTTAAAAATATAGGGCCTTAGTTTCATGCACATTCAAGGTAATCAAACTACAAGGAGGTAGGAATTATATGTCTTTCACAAACATTTAAACCTGAGCTATAGCCTAGATACATACTAAATATACACCGCAACGTGGCGATACATGAAAAGTATCTGGAAATAAATAATTTACAAACATAAATACTTGTAAGTGGGGACGGTGGAGAAACATACTGTTATCAATACGAAAACCAACACTGAAGACACACATTAGTAAAGATGTGAAGATTTTGAGGATGCTTGTCAGCAGGCTATGAACGCCTTAAGCAAATGAAAAATAGGAAATCGAAATTGATATCTAATTGCAGACGAAGGCATAGGGATGACGAGGGGTTTGGTGTGTGGCTGGAACTATGGGTGCCTTCATAAATAATGCGATTTATTCTCTAGTTTTTTTTATTTTAACTGTCAGATCATAAACTGTGACTGCTTTCTAAGAAAAGCATGCAGGAGAGGTAACTATAAATGTAATGTTATCGAGTTAACTTGCTTCTTTATCAACGAAGTTCTTATTTTTTCGATGAAAGTAATATTGTAGAGAAATGTAGAATAAGAAAATCGACTTATTCTGTTCTTTTCCCAATCTGTTTTTAGATCTTTTTTAACGTTTATTAGAAAGCTGTGAATTTTCGCATAAAAGTGCACTGTCTTGCAGGACTATTTTGCGCAGTAGTTTCAACCTACATGATTATGAATGTTTAAAAAATCAATCTACAGATAGATTTGAAATTTACAAAATAACATGCAGTTTAATTAACTTATCATTTTGATGTTGTTTTTTTTTTCTTTATTTTACTAGATCGATTATTACAGATCGCATGCTTTGCATTTTTTAAAAATCTGTGTTGATTCAAATTAGATAAATTGGGAGGAAGAATAAGGTAAGCAGGACGAATTAACTATAACCCAAAATTTTGTCTTATGCCTCATGATTTAATTTCTACAGATTTCCGTGCTCCATCACACCTTGCGTGAAGCTGGAAAGGTGAGATATAACACGAACGCCATGGGCCCTTCGCTAGGATGATAGGAATGTTGGTTTCACAGAATTTCTACGCTCAGAGTTAAAAGGGACGTTTTTCAATCTGACCTCAATGATTCATTGTTTAGATGTTTAATAAAGCAAACCTACTACAAACGATTATTTCAGTGTTTGATTCTCAAAGTCAATGTCTAATGTACGCATGTATCCATCCCACCTGAAAAAAACAACGTGAAGAATTCAATCATGTACTGTGGGCCTAAGTAAAGGTGTGTTAAAAAAACAAAATTATCAAATTAAATATACACATCTACTGCACTGTCATTTGAACGTCTGTAACGCTTTGTAACGAAAGCAAACACACACAATATTCCAACAGAGGCCTACCATAAACCAGTTTTGTACCAGCGCGCACCGAGACCGACTCTGAGAGCAAACAATGCTGTATTAAAACGCACCTGCCTTGACCCTCAAATTGATGAAACAGTGAAACTAAAGTAAAGATCGACAATAATTTTACAACTCTAAATTGCCAATGTTATCCATGAACATGGAATTTACCTTTGTGCTGCCAGTAGCTGTGTAAAACAGTTTTCTCCTAGTTCTTGACTGGTCTAGACGCTGGCTGGTAATCTCTGTGGTAATGGGACATTTTATCTAGAACTGGACATGGTCAATCTCCTTAATCGGTCAGTTTGCCGTGGCGCTAGGCGCCATCTCCCTCAAGATGGTCATTCTCTATGGTACGTTTAGAGACTTTGCTCTGTTTGGACCCTGAGCTCTAGTACTGTTGTGTTATTGCGAAACGAGTAAAAATAGGCCACACATGTTATTTTGTCTTCTTCATATTTTTACTCTTCAAGACAGTCTGTTTTTGTAATTTAAATATCGTGTCACTGTCAGTGAATGTGCCGTCAACAGTTCAGAACAATTAGTTATGCTTTTCTTGTCTCACAAGATTTCTCTCTAAGTCTAATGCTACCCTCGAAACAATACATGTATTTACATTACGATTATCGTGTAATCCTTTACTTCCTTTTTACCCAATGACTTTTAATTCTCTCTCTGTCTCCCTTTCTCGTTTAGCTAGTCTCATTTTCTCTCTCTCTCTCTTATCTATGTATTGCGGCAGAGTAAGCCTACCAGCACCAGCACGGATGCCTCTCATAAAAGATGTAATAGAATTAGTGCACCGGTTCTATTAAACTAAACGTTAGATAAGATTTCATTCTCCACACAGTTAACAGACCACTGTATTTTCCACTGGATTCCCTGTCTTAGTGGCTTCCTGCTAGTCCTTATCTCACTTGTAGATTATTACATGTAGACCCGGTATAAAAACACTTTGACAGCTAAGACTACAATTTCGGTGCTGTTTACCAGCATAATACGGAACATGAAAAGTTAACGTTACTCTGGCTTGAATGTTAATATCATTGCGAACATCAAGGTTATCAATTTGTAATTATTTGAAAAATGGTTTCTGTAATTCCATATAACATTGATCAAAATGACCTAGACATGGTTTAGAGTTTAATATCGTGTGCTGATGTGCCTGCATAAGGCTAGTTGTAACAAAAAATGTTTAGAATATACTTTTTTTTTAATAAGATGCCTCTTATCGAATGGTGGTAATTTAAAAAAAATAAAACGTATTTAACGCTTACAATAAAATGATTTACATCTCCCAATTATGATATAAGATATGAGTATTGATTATTCTGTGGGCCATAATGAGAGTGCGACTGAAGCTTTCTTCTTTTTCATTTATGATAGGTATACAGTTCCAAAAATAGTGACTTCAATCCCCTCTTAGCTTATATCAATATCACATGAGCCCATCTAAAACTACACTTTATCGTGGAATATATTCAGAAAAAAAAAAAAAAAAAAACAGTTGGAAAAGATACAACTCATAAGTCAAGTGTTAGTCCTAACATTGGTCCCATGTTATAAAATTCTTCTTTTCTCCAAGTTGGAACTGGCGCATTTTCGACGTGAAAAGGGCTACCGGTACACTGGCATCTCTATCTCTCGTTCCAGATTGGGAACTTCCTGTAATATATATATATATATATAGACGAGTTTACAATTCTATCGATTGCTAAAGCGCCCTCTATAGGTCTACAAATCTCAATGAACAGAGCGCTAGACAGCAAATTAGCAGATCCTGGATTCCATCTCTGGCGGAGTCAACAGGTGCTGGGAGAAATTGACGGAAAGTTACACTCGCTTCTTTGAGAAACTTGAGAAGCGCAGATAGCTGTGTGTGTAGAACGTCCGCCCTAATATCTACAGGGACATTCTTCGAGGGTTCGAATCTCACGCTGATTGTTGGTTATTTTAAGGCCATATTTTTCCTATTTAAGCCTTGCTTGTTTGAGAATAAAGGCAAAATACTTCGTAGTAGCTGCTGCGGCTTTAAATAAGTTTTACACAAGTTCATGCTAAGATTAACTTCATGTATTGAATGAATATCTTTAAAGCAAACTGAAGTGTGTTACACTGTATTGTGATAAAAAATTAATATCAAATTTTACGATCAAAGAGACTTCGACTCTCACATAGTATCCCTGTTTTTGTTTCCAGGCACGGTAAAAAATTCATACATGTACAAAGAAAGAAAGAAACGAATAAAAGATGGCAGATCATAAACGGTAATTTTTTCAAAGAATAAGCGTGAAAAAAAAAAGACAAAACCAAACAAAGTCACTGTAGGATAGAGTTGGTGAATATCTTTATTTTAAAAGAATGCATACTAATATATTTATTGAGTCCAACACAATAATAACAGCAGTACAAATTCATATCTTAGTATTCATACACGATCTTACTTGCACATCAGATCTTTTTCGACTTCCATTCAAATAAAACTTTTATACTCCAATCTGTACAGTACAATTACATTGTTTGAATATTGTCTTTTGAGAAAAGGCAGATTTTCTCTTCAGAGCTATCGATATATCAACTTTGAATTTGCTTATTATATTACAAATGTTAATCAAATCACATCTAATTAACGGTCAAGGCTTTTACCTCAGGATAAGTAGTCTGAACAATTTTAAACAAGACTCCCTTTTAGGATTTATACTCATAGGAGAGAAAAAAAATATTAAAAAGACACCATGTAAAAATCTTTTGAAAAATACATGTAAAACAAACAAACAAAAAAAAGAGAGAATTTTTTCTCACATTTTTGAAGCACACATACGCTATGCATTGATCCAGCCTTCCCACATTCATTTTCTTGTTTCTAAATTGTTCATGAAGAAATACAGTACAAAGCCTACCCGAATTAATCTATCTAAAAGCCTACAACTGCAAAAATTTATTTGTGTTTATCAGCAAATAAAATATCACAGACAAAGTAAAAAATTAAATGAAAGTTTTTCTGATAAGATACGCCGAGAAAGTAAAATTATTTTCATGTGCCATACCACACTCTACTACTTGGTAGAACTGGTAATACAAACATGTACTAACTGAGAGAAATCCTCCAAGTCCAAGTTGTCTGTCTCCTAATTCATAAGGCATACGAAAACTATTTCAAGTACTTTTTCTTTAACAAGCTGTAACAATACGTTTCAAAAGCCATACACGGAAAAACATATTTTATCTCAGAAAATCATTCATTCAATTCTGCCACGGATAATTTTTTTCTTATAAAATGAAGTTGAAAAGGCATTAAAAAAAAAAAAAAAAAACTGTATTGCAGGGGAAAAAAGACATGTGAAAATGAACCGTCACTAAAAAAAATTATGTTAAACTTAAAGAAAAAAAAATGATCAACATAAATATTTCGTCGGCTCGGGACAAGAACCCGATAAGCCACATTTTTGGCCAAATTCGTTTTTTTTGTTTTCGATTTTCTTGATTACCTCCCTTTGCTCTACACGCCTCTCTTACCGCCAAAGCTCTATCTCTTACAGTTTTAAAGTTATTATTTTCCGACGTGGTTTTCTCAAACTATAAGCGGGGTAAGAACCTGACAATGGGTCTTATCGTAAAATTCCTGAATACCAGAAACGGCTAACTGCTGTTAGCGGTTTCTTGTTCCGAGCTATTTCTTCAACCGTTACATTATAATTACAGATAAACTACAGACATATCGGTTTCTGTCTTTGAGACATGAATTTTTTTTAATCATTCTGATGCAACATTGTTCGCATTGTGCATCTATTTCGGTGGATCGAGTAAGGGAAAAGGGAAAGGGTGTCATGGGTTGTGCGGTGAAGGCAGTGTCGGAAATGCCCATGCCCACCCCAAAACCACGTGTTGACGCAACGGTGGTTTAGATTGTGTTTTTTTTTAATCAGAATAGACCTCGTGTTTAGAATGATCGCAGTAGTCCGCTAGCCTACATAACAGCAGCTGTGCGTTTCACTGACTTCTTAACCAGCAGAAATACTGTCTTGTTTGTCGACTATCGAACAATTTCAACTACAACATTATCATGTCAAGTGGTTCTGGCAGTGATTGTGAGGTAAGTAAACTTCGAATAATAATTATATTGTTGGTATTGATATTTAAAATGAAATCATTTTAGTCACCATTGATTCCTCTGAATCAGAGAAAACTAAGAGTTGGTGTTGCATGTGTGTGTAATATTTACGAAGCAGGCTATGCATCAGACCACTGAAATTGGGCTCCTTTTTCGTTTGTCTTTTTCTTTTAAGGTGGATACCTCGACTTTGAAAAGTCTTGTGGAAAATGAACGGCAGAGAAGAGCAGCTAGGTGTGAGGGCCCGTCTCATCTCCACCTTACCAGTGATGCGGCACTTGATTCTAGTTGTCAAGAGCCAATACAGACTGACAAGGCACCAAACATCGCATCAACAGATGACGAGATAGACGATAGCGACCATGATCGTGACTTCAACCTGGCTGACTGCGAACTGAACTCTTCTGATTCAGACGACGCCACTCTAGCAGAAATAAAGCGTCGCCATCGGAGGAGAAAAATCTCCTCACGTAGTGCAGCACTAGACTTCTTGTCAATTGCGTCTACATCCACAGCTGTAGAAATTGTCTCTTCCAACGCGGTAACAGAAGCCGAAGTTGGTTCACCTTCCCAGCCAGTTGAATCAACAGAAAACAGCGTTGATCCAGGACCTGATGAAGACCTGGTCCATAACACAGAGGACAATGTTGACAATCGTGGTCGGTCCAGGAAACGGGTCAGGAATGAAGACCAGTGGAAGAACAACTTGATACGGAGCCGCCGTAACGCTGGCGAGAGCTACGTATCAGAAACTGGTAAAAGCTTCAAAACTCGAGCTTTAGCTCCTCCATGCCGTCCAGTATGTCCACGGAAGTGCACTGCACTGATCCCTGAAGAGGAAAGGCGGTCAGTTTTCCAGCAGTATTGGAAGATAGGTAACAAAAAAGACCAAAGACAATTTATTTGCAAAAATGTGGAAAAGACATCTATTCAAAGAACATACTGTGGCAAAGATACGAAGAGACAGGTGACATATCACTACTTTCTTACTAAAGACGGTAAAAAAAGACAAGTATGCCAGACCTTTTTCTTAAATACCCTAGGTATAAAAAAGGACTTCATGTATGGCAGTGTGAATATGCAGAGCGATGAAGGAATTTTAAAAGACTCGCTGTCTGGGAAACATGGCAAACAAAAGAAGTGGTCGGCAGAAAGCATTGCAACAGTTGTTGAACACATTAAGAGTTTTCCTAAAGTAGACAGCCACTACTGTCGAAAAGAATGCAGTAAAGGGTTCTTAGATCAGTCACTGAGTATCAAAGAGATGCATAGACTTTATATTGAGCAATGTAAAAATAAAGGAATCCTGGAGGTTGTTTCGTCTGACAAATACAATCGCGTTTTTACAGAAAAGTTCAACTTGTCTTTCTTTCGCCCAAAAAAAGACAGGTGTGACGAGTGCGTCGCGTTTGAGAATATTGCCGACCCAGATGAGAACCAAAAAATGATTCAGGCCAAACATTTAGAGAGCAAAGAAAAAGCTAGAGAGATAAAAACAGAGGCAAAGGAAAGAAGTAAGGCAAATGACCAATTTGGAGCAGTTTGTTTCGACATGCAGCAATTGCTCCCGTGCCCAAAATCTAACAGCTCAACATTTCACTACAAAAGGAAGTTGTACGTACACAACCTCACCATGTACGATCTTGGAACAGCCGAAGTAAGATGCTTTATGTGGCCAGAATTTGAAGCGCGAAGAGGTGCCAGTGAGGTTGCAACATGCTTAGCTAAGTTTATTGAAGAGAAATCAAAAGGTGGGTGCAAAGATTTGACTCTCTTATCTGACAACTGCCCAGGACAAAACCGCAACCGTTTTGTGGCATTCATGCTGAACGAAACAAACAAAACACTGCAAATGGACAAGCTATGCTTAACGTTCCTTCAGAAAGGACATACCGAGAACGAAAACGACTCTGTTCATAGCGTCATTGAGAGAGCCACGAAACACGCGGTCATTTATTCGCCTGAGCAGTGGTACTCAGCTGTGAGGACTGCACGCAAGTCCAAAACACCATATCATGTAGAGGAGCTGACACACGCACAGTTCATAGACTATAAAACAATGTCAAAGAGTGTCAAGAACCTAAGCATGGATGATGAAGATAACAAAGTGAAATGGAGTAGTGTGAGGCAGTTTATTGTTTATGGCACCGATCCTCAGGCATTGTATCTGACATACGAGTACGGCGGTGCAGAGAAACGAGTGGATCTCTGCAGAAGGCAAAGGGGTTCTGGCAATTCACTTGCTCCAGCTCAAGAAGCGTCGCCTCCACTTCGTTTCACGGCCATGAGTGGAATTAGCAGAGTCAAGAAAGATGACCTCATCAGTCTTTGTCAAGCTGGACTGGTTCCTGCCACATATCACTCCTTTTATGAAGGTTTGCCCTTGTGTTACGATCAAGCTGAAGTAAGCGAAGAAGATTAGACAATGATTTCAAAGACTCTAAAGAAATTTAAGAAGAAATTTTTCATGCGTATGTTCTCATATCGCTGACATCTGAACTTTTATTGCAGTGCTCTCAACAGAAATAAAATTGCTCAGCTGGTATGACAGCTGCCATTGTAGTGTCATTACCATGATTCTCATGATAGGGTCATTTTCTGATTTTTCTAGATCACTACACGCTCTTTACTGAAAAAAAGGATATAATTACATTTTGTCCCATTTCTGTTATTCCATCATTTGAATAAATGTTATAATTTGTTTGGTTAAGTAAACAGAATACATTGAATATCATAACTACCAGTAGCATGTAATGAAAACAATTTCTAACAATCATAAACACACCGTTGTGTCCTTAATTGTAAGCTCAAAACTTAGTATATTATCATCTTTATAATGTATATAATATTGTATGTTTGTCTGAGCTAGACATTAATGATTGATATTTTTAGTAATTAGTTTTATGTAATCGATTTATGCACCCGAATTTTGTGCGTGCGGAACATTTTAAAGACTAAATTAATCTTAATACAAACATGTTCTTTCCTTTCCATTCAAAAAACATAAAAAATAATTGTGTTTTTTTTAATATCCCTTACTTGAATTTTACTTTCATAATCACTTCATGAATAATGTATTACAAAGCAGTTAATTTCAAACATTGACTCTTTGTTTTTTTCATGTTTTTTATCCATGTATTATTGTCGTTTCGTTGTTGAATCGAGCCCAATCATTGATATCAGTGCGGTACCTCTTTCAGATACAAAATCCGATAACTTATATACAGTGTCACTTTACTTGGTTGCTTATGTGAATCGAACGTTTGGGGCAAGAATCCGACAGCAGACAGTGGCGGATTTTTCCACAGCATGTAAGCTATCTAAAATCCGCCAACGGCCGTTAGCGGATTCTTGCCCCGGCGGAATTTGAAGCCAAAAGTCGACATAACTATTAAACAGCATGCCAACACAAGGTTAACTATTATTTTCCCTAATTAAACTAAGCATATGTTTAGGGATGATATTCTGAGTGAGGATGATGATTAACACGCGTGCACCGCTGTTTTTCACAGAGTACATCAGTTTTTTCCTTTTCCTGTAAAATTTTGAAAATGTGGGTTGTCGGTTTCTTGTCCCGAGCCGACG
>JAWDGP010000006.1:40000-47710 GCA_033675545.1 Elysia crispata | reverse complement strand
ATTGTTAACAATACACCGCCGCACTTTCCTCCATATTTCTTCAGTCGTCTGCTCTTGGCAATGCCTTACAATTGCTCGATGTTCTCACTTTTCAGTTCCAATTCGTCAAAACTTATTATTTACAAAATTATTAGCCTAAGGCTAAATATGGCGCAGACAATAAATATATTTATAAAAAAACCCAGCGAGAAGTGCAGACGTCAAATTTACGCAAGCAAAACAAAAGGAAGGTAACTGTTTCCGACATTGTTTGTCTGGACGGCAGATTTACTCCCCCCTTTTCACACGGCCAATCTAATTGGATCCTGATGCCCTAATTCCGCTTCCTGTGGTGTGTGAGAGTGATCTCTGTTGAAAACCCTGACGGGATCAACTAATCTCATTTTGTTACTAAAGATTTGGTCCAGAGAGTTTGAAATTTCACTGGGATGTTTCTGAATTTTTTGTTCTTACATTTTGTGTCTTGAAAACCCGTCTCATAAGAATTTGTTCAAGTATAGTTTGATTCCAAGCAGATTTATGTCGTGTAGAATAAATATGTTTTTTGTACTCACTAATTGGCTTGATTTATGAAATATTTTCAGTCACATTCAGGAATAGATTAGATATTGTTTTCAATATTTTTTTTTTTTACTTTTGGTGTAGAATTGGAATATTTGTGATAAAAAGTGGAAGATTTCAAAATAGCTTGAGCCACAATTAATAATTTTGTTTACAAATGAAAGCGTTCGATAAGTTAAAAAAAAAACAAAACAAAACAAAGAACAATTGCTTAAAAAGATGAAAAAAAAATTCTTTCGGTAATCTGTTCCAAAAAAAAAATAAAAAAAACCAAAAATAAATTATTGAATGGTTCTTTCATTAAAAAAAAATATTCAACTTAGATCTATATAGTTTACGTTAGGGCAAAAATAAAATATTAAGAATCAGAATATTTATTACAGTGACAATACATGAGTTTACACAACTTTTTGCGCATTATTTTTACCTTTCACACATATTCATCTTAGATTCTCTAAATTTTTGAAAACTTCTTTTTACTTCAAGACACAAAAATGTATTTGATGATATTGAGTTTTACGTTCCTTGCAATTAATAAATGTTTGAAAAACATCATAAAAGTTAATATCGTTTCAGTTTCACTTTTGTGCAAGTTTGCTCATTTAGTTTTTCAAAATATTCTATGGAATTTTTATTCTTGTTTCTACTTTAAGAATATTTTACATAAAGTAATCAGTCATCCTTTGACTTGCACAAAATGCTTTGGAACTTTCTTTGATAGACTATCCAAACTCTTTTACTTGCAATCATATAAACGCTATTAACTTTTATAGTACTGGCATTTTAACGGTTTTTTTTTTCAATCCAGTTGTTTGCAAAATGCAATTAATTTATTTTTTTATTTATGAATGGAAGATTACGTTTTAGTTTAATAATGAATATTACCTCCTTTTCTGATGTCATTTTTTTCTATAAAATTTTACATGAATCGTCTTTGATCTATTTGGCCGTTAGTTTGAATAGGTTATCCTTTAGAATTTATTTTTAGATAATTAAATTTTAAATTTATTTTTTTTTATAAATCCATCTAAAGCCTTGGAAAATTGCAATTCGTGCTCTAAAATTGATTACGTGTTAACCTTGAAGAGAAAGAAAATGAAGAGGAAGAATCAGAGATTCAAAGAAACTGGAAAATAGAGAGACAGGTGGAAGTAAAATTAAAAATAAATTCCTTGATATGAATAATATAGAGCATACAGATTCATTCACAAAAAACTTCTTGCACTCTTATATACAAAATTATGCTTAGAAGATAAAGCAGTTGACTTTTTCGGGTTTTAACAGGAAAAAAAATCTAGCATCCTTTGCTATAGTCATAAATAGAGAATCACGAAACATAACATTTTATATAGAAAAAAAAAAGAATTTTTTTTGTTTTTTTTTTTCTTAGGGTAAAAATGGCAGTTCATTTTTTTTTCCTATGGAATCGGTCATGTAAGGCTTACAGTGCTCTCATTTTCCAAGCTATGATCACTTTCTTTCTTTCTTTCTTTCTTTCTTTTTTTTTTTATTTCTAGACAACAGAGCTTATCCGTCGAATCGTAGACCTAGTCCAAAATCCAATATCAATACGCCAAACCAGCCATTTTTTGACCCGCTTTGCGTCTGCGCGTAATCTCATAAAGCAGTTCCGCCGCACTTCCATTTTCTTTCTCGTCTGCTACCTCTCACTTCTCCCGCCCAGGCTCGGAGAATCAAGGGCAGAGAACTGTCTTGCACGGTCCCTCAAAGCAAATATGATTACTTCCCCTGCGCGAGGACCTGTCCGTCTAATTTAGAATCGTCGATTGGAGCGGAGAAACCCAGTTCTAATCAGACAGAAATCTAGACTTTTTTTTAAAAAAGTAGCTTTATTCGAAGTGGATTATTTATTGTTGGCACGTTCTGTAAATAATTGTGTAGCCATTGTTTTATGTGCATCAGTTTTATACTAGTTTGTGTTTAATTACATGTGATCGTGGTTTAACTACACAGTTTAAAGTGTCAAACTTCGCTTTTTTTGTTTTTTTTTATTCATAAACGAAGGTGTATATGTGAATTTTATTTGAATATCTTTTACATACGCATAACGAAAACAAAGCATTGACACATATACCTGAATAATTTCCTATAGTAAACAAAGTGTTTAGTGACAAAAAAAAAAACAGTATAATTTTTTTTTTTGCCAAGCTAGCTGTTTATGCAATACTAAAATGCCATAAAAAATTTAAAATAGGCAAACAATGTAACCAATATTATTAATAAGCCCAAAAAATTCTGAGATGGTTTGAGACATAAATTAATTCGATATCTATATGCGTTTCAAAATTCCTATAAAATCGAAATATACCAGTATGAAAATTTAATCAAGATAGGAAAAAAATGTCTAATAAATCGTGTGGTTATCTTAGTAACGTTTTCCCCTACTTTCTTATTGGATACTCACATACCATTGACTGGCCTGTAACGGTCGCTAACTTGATGTTGAGTAAAGAACGGCCCACTGGTCAAAATTATTGGATTGTTTCGTCTTTTGGCTTCTTTTCATATCAAAACAAAAAATCCCTTTAGAATAATCCCTTTCATTTTTAAGTCTGTGTTTCATTTTAATTTCCTAAAAATAAATTTCAATCGAAACATACAAGCAAAATAACTTGATCAGCATAAAAAAGATCAGACAAAACACGTATCGTGTGGTCATCCTTACTGCGTTTTTTCATTCTATAATATGATGAAATTTACGCACCACTGGTCAGTAAAGTCAACCAACTCTACCTAATAATCAGAACTGACCACTTGTGAAAACCATTTGACATTTTCTGGCTTCGCATTTGAACCTGCTATGAATATCGTAAAAAGGAAATTTCTTTTAGCAACTTCCATATACATGAAATTCACGCAATTTTTTTCTAAAATTGTTCATGAGTTAAGGGGGTTTCGAAGTTCGTATCCGACATTCAAAGATCCCTTCTACACCCACATTGAAGAATCATTGACCAGATCTAATTTTCTGTGCTCTGAATTATTGTGAAATCCTTGTGTGAATCATAACATCATATCAGTACAAAACAAAATGGAGTGTGACTAAATAGCCCAACACGTATTTGATTAATATTCAATGAATATTGAATCTCTAGAATTCTCAAACTATGGTAAGGGTTGAAAGGTTTAGGTGTCCTTTCTAAATTTCGTTTATTTAATTGTGTAACCAAAGTAAATAATATCTCCTGAACTTTTCTAAAAAAAAAAAAATAAAAAAAAAATAATTAATTTCTGCCTTTAACTTCAATTCTAAAATGTTTTAATGATAAAAAAAATGCATGTAACCCATCACCTATATTAACCTGACAATAGTCTAACTTTATTGAAAAAAAAATGATTTTTTAAAAATTATTTTCTATTAGCAATATTTTAGCAAAAACAGACAAAAAATAAACAAGATTTTCACAGTGGTGCCGATCTTCATTTTCACAAACTCGTTTGATGTCATAAAATGGTGTTCCCTAAGTTTTTTTTTTCTAATTTCTGAACCAGACAAAAGAGGTTTGGTAAATGTCGACATTTCTAAACCTGCTAAATCTATACTCGTCCATAAGGGGAAAAAAAAGCCATTTGAATTTTCTAGGAGCAATTTCTTAGAATCGACCTAGACTCCAATTTTAAGATCTCCGAAAAAATCCGGAGAACTTCTCAAATAGGCAGAGTGGCGAAATAAATGAATCTAAACTATACCAGCAAACATTGGGGAGCTCTCCAGGTAATTTAAACTTAAATGGTGTTAAGACTGCAGTCTGACGAAGCAAATAGAGGCTTTTGGAGGGGAAAAAAACCTTTTTTCGTAGTTTTGTTTACGAGCTTGGAGAAAATTGTTGAAAGACGAGAAGTGTGTATGTTTAAGTTTTATCGGACAAGAAGACACAAGATTGCTATTGTCAAAGTGGAAAAAACATGCGTTTTATTCTTGATCTTTCGTTTACGTGTCTCGATAATATTCTTAGTAAAAAGCATCGTTTGCCTTTTAGAGATTCATCTTTATCCGTCTTTTATTTTGTTAGTTCGTTCTTATGTATAGTATAGATATACTACTTCTTCTTAGTCTCAAGTTAGCATTGTTTTTCAGTTCTGTTCTCTTCGTTTCTTTCTCCCTTTCAAGCTCTCTTACACAAATAAATGCACGCATCTCTCTTACTCTGTCTCTCTCTCGTTTTGCATTGCTCTCTCTCTCTCTCTCTCTCTCTCTCTCTCTCTCTCTCTCTCTCTCTCTCTCACTCTGCTTAATCCAGTCTCTATCTCTAATTTTTCATCTTTCTTTTATCTTCAATTCTTACCAAGTTTTGACACCCCTATAACTATGTCTTTTATATATACCTTTTATGCATACCCAACAACAAGTTTGTTTTTTTTTTCTTTCTTTCTGTCTGTCTTTTATTCTCTCTTTTCTCTCTCCCCACATACCGAAGAATCCCCACAGACACGCAAGTTGTTCATAATGAGGATTTCATCACAGAAAACAGTAGACAATAAGAATAAAGCTATGCATAATCTTCATCTATAAACAAGACAAAGCAAGGCCATATTCATGTTTGACGTAGGAACAGAAAACAAAAGCAGAAACACAAGTTCAATAATATCAGCGAAAGGGAAGAACTACACACACACATACACGAAAAGAAACGAACATAAATAAAAGGGAGAGGGAAAAAAAAAAGAAAACAAACAAAAAAAGAAAAGAAAAGAAAACGAAAAAAAGAAAGAAAAGAGGAGATCCAAAACTTAGGAAACTTAGGGAGCATTACCATGGTTGGACAAATTACATTGTAGACATTTTAAATAAGCTAAAAAAAATACTTTAAAAAAGATGTGTTCCCCCTCAATTATTTGCCACGCTTCATAGTAGTTGCTCTAGTCATAAAACTTAATTTAAACTGGCAAAGTCAGACAATCATAACATTTTTGTCAAGCAATTTGGCGTTTTTTTGTTTTTTTTTTATTTTTATGCTTCAGTTTTACATCAAAATCCGAATGTTAAAATAGTCTCCAGTCTTAAAAAAACCCCAGAAGTTTCAATTCACTATGAATAACAATGTTTGTAACGTCTTTTCTACGTATCCCATAATTCTCGATTGTTAACAACAAGAAAAACGGCAAAAATCATATTATTAAGTTCGACAAAGATTGATCGGTGTATAAAGATTCAAGGAGTGTTTAGTTATAAAAATGCGCCTGTTTCAAAACATTTCAAATATGTAAATACACCCATTTATCTTTGCACGTCAATATCTTAACGTAACAAAAAAAATAGCTCTACTATGAAAAACGCATCGACATATCTAATATCAGCCTCATTGTTAATATTTTGTGAGATCTACTCTATCAAACTTCTCTTTAGAGCTAGACAAATCGATCATAAAACCGTTTTGTTGCATGCCGCTGAGAGTGTGTGAACGAGATGTTGCAACGACTTTCAGTAATGGACGCTGCCCTGTTGTTACAACACAATATCAATTTCATCTAAATGGAATCTTAAATAGCGCCTGTCAGATAACCGGGAATCTCCGTTGTGATTGTTGGGTTTTTTCTGAGAGGAACAATTGTGTTCTTTCCGGTAGGAGAGTGCATTCCTATTAGTAATGTTGGAAACTGGAGAGTGCATTATCAGTTTGTTTGACATCCACTTCCGGGTCTGGTTCACACAAGATAGAGGGTAACAATGTTTATCGTAATAAAATTGTTGGACTCTGTAGGAGATATTGAAATGCAACTGTGCAAATACAACGCCAATGTTCCTTTAAGAGATTTTGTTATTTCAACACACCAGCAGCATCATCACTATCTTAATCATCATCATTGTAATAAGCATCATCAACAGAACCATCATCATATTTTTATCATCAATAATATTGTCATCTCTATCATAATCATAATCATCATCATTATTATTTTCAATACTATTATTATCCCTATCATCATCATTATCATCATCATCATCATCATTAACATCATCATCATCATCATCATCAATATGATTATCATTATTATTACTATTATTATTATTATTATCATTATCAATAAAATTATCATCTCTATCATCATCATTATTATTATCACCAATAATATTATCACCTCTATCATCATCATTATCATCATCATTATTATTATTATCAATAATACTATCATCTCTATCATCATTATCATCATCATCATCATCATAATCATCATCATCATTATTATTATCATCATCATCATTACGATTATCATGACTATCAACATCACTACAACAACCATCACCACCATCATCACCATCATCTCTATCATCAGTGCCCTTATCATCATTATCATCACCACTCATCTCTATTCATAATCTACCTCCTCTCTCTCTCTCTCTCTCTATATATATATATATATATATATATATATATATATATATATATATATATATATATATATATATATATATATATATAGTCTCTTGCTCTCACTTGTTCTAAAGACTTGAAAACCATTCAAGAACAGTTTTCTGGAATTGTGTCCATAGATTCCTTTTTTTTTTCTTTTGGAAAAAGCTGTCTTTCATCATGATTAAAAGTATGCGTTGATTTATAAAATGGCAAGGATTAAAACAAAATAAATATTGTATCTTATATATCGAGTCAATTGGTATAAGAAACAAGTGCGGAAAATAATAGAGAAAGAAATATGAACTGAATCATAGTCAGGATAGAAATATAAATCTTTAATATCTTTTTGATTAATTTCTGCATGTATGATTTGTGTTTGATTATGAAGTCTTCGTCATTCAAGATTTATTGATTCGTTTATTTTGCTGGTCTGAATAAAACAGCCACAAATCATACAAGAAGCTTATTGATAATATCTAGGACTTACAGCCTTGTCGCTTCATGCCCGCCAAAATCTTTTTAAAATTATTTTTAGACGGTTTTTATGGTTTTAATATTGCAAAAGCACAATACATGCAAATTTCTCTTTTCTATCTCTCTCTCTCTGTCTCTCTGTCTCTCTGTCTCCCTCTCCCTCTCTTTCTTTCTCTTTTTTTTTCTTTCCCTCTTTCTCTCTTTCGCTCTCTCTTTCTCCCTCTTTCTCTCTCATTATCTCTCTATTTTTCTTTCTCTCTCTTTCACCTGTCTCTAGTTATCTCTGTCTGTCTGTCTG
>JAWDGP010000006.1:7500-35000 GCA_033675545.1 Elysia crispata | reverse complement strand
TAATGTTTATTTTTAAATTGTTTTTGCTTCCTTTTTTTTTTTCAATCTCTGTGTTAGAATCAGTTCGCCAACACATCACACATTTGATGCATTAGGAGTAAAATCGGGGTTTTAAGCTTCCCTTTTTAAAATTTGTGTTCTTTTATTCAATTTACTTTTGATGTTTTAAATAACTTTATTCATAATATATCACGTGATAATAGGAGCAATAAAGGATTAGAAGAAACTTCTTAAACTGTTTTATTATTATCATTTTTCTTCTTCTTCTTCTTCTTCTTCTTCTTCTTCTTCTTCTTCTTCTATTATTATTATTATTATTATTATTATTATTATTATTATTATTATTATTATTATTATTATTATTTCCGAAGATTTTTACCGCAAAAAATGTATTATTCAATCAATGCAAGAAAAACAAAATGTTCAAAGGCAACCAGCATCTCCTGTTTATATTTCGGTTTATTAAACGAACTCCTCTCCGCTCCTTGATATTTGCCCTCGTTCTTTTCTTTCCCGTTCTTGGAAGGAAAAAAAAGCTGCAATCGTTGCCTTTCTCATTTTTTTTTTTTTCATTTTTAGAACACCCACGCTCCCCAAACTCTGCATAGCAGGTTGTGTCTAGCTGTTAGCGAATGATTTGTCTAATGATCTTTTCTATGTCAAAATTTCACACCTTTTTTCCACGTTCTTTTTTATCTTTTTTTCCCTTTGCGACCTCCTTGATCTTCCAATTTGCCGAATGATCTGAGGTTATTTCCAAATAAAATGGAGGCAGTTGCGTTCCTTGGCTACCGTTTGATTCGATATGATTGGCTGTAGTTTCGCTTTACATCTGAGATGTGTGAATTTCTGTACGGTATTTTTGTATGAATCCTTTTCGTTACTCTAATTCTGATAATGTTAGCGGGATATTTTTCAGGTTATACGGTAATCAGATAAATTGAGGTACACAAAGTGCGAGACATTTAAAAAGTTTTGTGTTTGGAAAACTCGATTTACGTACCTACTTTCGTTTTCTTTACTATTTGTTTGTTTGATATAGATCGTCCACCATAAAATGATGTAAAGCATATTTCCATATATTCAACAATAGGCTCGAAACACTAAAGGATGTTCCTAAGCCCTGCAGGTAGCAGGGCGAACAAACTAATCCCACATCCACCAGCGCCCCCTTTCATGTTTTATGACTCCACTTTTTCACCTTATCCTGTTTCATGCGAAAAAAGCAGAAAAAAATTAGGTATTATTAAATTGTATATCTCTATGAGACTTGTAACATTGAGACTTTATATTTTGTTTATATACAACTATTTAGAATTAATCAAATTTTTTTGTTTTTTTTTAAGTTAAAATAGATACAAATTTAATATTCATGCAATCACTAAAGCACCATTGTGTTTGATGTCTAGGTATAGACCGCCATTTCTTTCTTTTTTAGAATGGCGTTCGAAAATTTAGATTTAGTGAAGAAGCTGAACTCTAGTTAAATTTGAGTCTTCCATAAAACAAAAAAAAAACCTTCAATTCTTTCTGTTGTTCAAAATCTAGAGACTTTTATTTTAGATTAGATTTAAATCTTAAAAAAAAACTCTTGTTATGGAGCAGTTGAGAGAGAAAAAAAATCGGTACCAGTACTTTTGAAATCTCATTAGATTTTTTTTAACAGACACATCCAGAATTATTTAGCAAATCGAGATAGAAAATAACTTATAACAACTTCAAATTTAACACTGCCCCCATACCTTTCAAATACATTTTGTGCCCGGAAAAAATCAATCTAGAAAGTTTCGGTACAAATCTCACACTGATAAAAACTGAATATGCAGGGCAAATTGGCCTTTGAAACAGTTGAGGCTTTAAAATTTAAAAGTGTTGCTATTATAAAATATGAAATTTAATATATCTGAATGTGTTCCACCTACAAATTTATTTATAAAGCAAAACTGATGTGCACTCAACAAAACTATTACGGCGCCATTTTTGCTTCCACATCTACTCTTGGGGAAAAATTATTGGCGATTATTTCTCCTTGTTACTATTAAAGAAATTCGTGAGTAACTGCCAGACGTCTCTTCAAATGCGACAGAAAACAGTTGACTGTGATTGTCACAGCTGCTGCTGCTGCAGCTACAGCTTAGTTACGAGACAGACACAACCTAGTCCAATTAAACCTTGAAATGTTTGTCGAATTCCAGTTACAGAAAGCAACAACTAGGCTGTTTTTCTTCATTAAAAATAGTCAGACAGAAAAGTATTAATTTACTTTTAACAAATCCAAAACGGGGAAAAATATTGAATATAAGAGGAAAGGAAATCATTGTTGGGTAAGAGGAAATATTGGGGGATAAAAATGCTTTTATCATACCCAGAGTCTTAAAATTTATTATTCAAAGTCCTGAAAATTTCAACTGTAATGTCTTTTACTGAATGAGATAAAACTATATGAAATTTATAGTCATAATAACAAAAGTCTCTTTATATACATACATATATACACAGAGATAGAGAGAGTGAGAGAGAGAGAGATAGAGAGAGAGAGAGAGAGAGAGAGAGAGAGAGAGAGAGAGAGAGAGAGAGAGAGAGAGAGAGAGAGAGAGAGAGAGAGAGAGAAATATATATTATTTCCTTCAGGTTATGACAGTCTCCGTACACATGTTGTTTTTCTTTACACATCGGGCAAGATACAAACGTTTGCAAAAGTTCCCGTGGTGAAGTAGAGATAGCAGTTGTAGCAGTATCATTCGTAACGGTTTAAGAAAAAAAAGTGTCATCGAAGTCATAATTAAAATCGGACAAAGTAGCACTGGATCCAACAGAGTCGAAGTCAATAATCAACCAATATCAAAACAGAAGAAGCCACAAGGCAAACACAGCCTTCTGTAGTAGCAGGGAGGAAAATAAAACAAAAAAGACAAACACTCTCCTCTAGTGAAAAGCAAATTTGGTCGTGTCATTCGTTATCAGAATCAAACGACAACGCGTGTTATTTTCTTTATTTCTTGATATTAAGAAAACAGTTTTTTTATCATTTTGTTTTCTAACCGTCCTTTTTTTTCCTTATCAAGAATACTATTCTCTTACCATTCAGATATATTTAAAATAATTTCTATCTCACAAATTTTAGATCTATTTATATATATACATAATGGAGACCATGTAATTTTGGATTTTGATGATTTTCCTTTCGTGTTGACCTTTTTTTTAGCTTTTGGTTAATATCGCTTTTTTCCTCCTTTTCTTTAGAGGTTTTTCTTTTTTTTTACTCTTAATGTTATCTCCAGATGTTTGTTTTTTTAGAGTTTTTTTTTCACTCTTTCAATCCCGTTTTAGACTGCAGCTGCTCTTGTTTTGTTGGGATTTTTGCTGCATTCTTTTTAAATATCTATCATTTTCTTTCCAGTTGTGGTGAAGAAAAAAGTATTTTAATGGTACCATGAGCCTTCCGCATTTACAGAGGATGTTGTTGATACAACCTTTCGCACATGCAATCTCTTTCGTGTTTATTTATTTATTTTTTTTTTGTTCACTGGCATGCCTTTTTTCGTAATTAATATTTTTTTTAATCCTTACAACATAACAACTACTGCAATATTTTTTTAAGTGAAACCAATCATGAAACACACAGTAATACACAGGTACGCGCTTACCAAAATGTGTGATAAGAACCATATCGATTGCTTTATATATTTAATCCACAAAAATATCTTTACTCTTCCAACATACCAAGTTAAGCTCCGTTAGACAGGTTAGTACATAAAACAGAAAAAAAAACATACCAACCCACCGTTATAATGCGGCGCGGGGGGAGGAAGGGGGGAGGGGGGAAATTCAACCTGTTGATTTCAAGGCGATAGCTCTAACTGGCCAGCAACCGATTCTTTTGATTGGAATCGCTAAAAACATCGTTATTTTTTTTTTTCAAAGTAAACCGAAAGGTTTACATAGTCTTTTGTAGGTTTCGTTTCCACATATGTATCTATCTGTCTATCTAGCTCTGTGTGCGTGTGTGTGTATATATATATATATATATATATATATATATATATATATATATATATATATATCATTTCATTTTGCCTTCTATTAATAGTCCTGAGTGCGTAACTCGAACATAAATCAACGTTTTATTTTTCGTTGAGTTAATCTTTTCTTTTTGTTATCCTAACACAAAATGTCAAGCACTTTTCAAAATTATTTAACAACTAGGCCCGAAAAATGACTTCTCTAAAGCAGTCTATGACGGGAAACACAATTTATTGAACTTATGAAAGTTAAATATAATCATTCGTTTTTAATATTGTTGTTTCTTTTTCTCTCTTTTCTCACATGTTTTTAAGTACACTTTTTGATTGATTTAGAAAACACTTAGCCTTTAATGTAAATGTTATATGATTTGTTAAGGTTGTTTCCCCATGGACACAACGCCTTTCTGCGCATGTGCAATGAGGATGTTGACTTCATAACCTAAAACAAGAATTGTCTCAGACACGATTTTGATTAAGTTTTGTTTTAAAACGAACTTTTACCCTTTTTTTATTTTAATATATTTTTCTCTACACACGTTTTCAATAGAACTGATAATTTAGCGAATCATTTCTTTTTTTTCAATCCGAGAACATTACACAAAAAACTCAGATTGTTCAACATTTTGTTTATTGTAAAAAAAAAATAGTAAAAGTTAAGCTGCCAAACGCTCAGTGCTTTGAAATCAAGCCATGTATGTTTTCCACGTATGAATGTCATTTTTTTCTTAAATTTCGAAGTGAATACGCATTAAAAAAGAAAACGAACGAAAGGCACGAAAATCTTATTATCGTAACCACATAAGTCATGTAAATTCGATTGTCGTACCTTGAAACAAGGAAAAAAAAAACACAGAAAAAACTATAAAGTATTTCTTTCGTATCTTTTCTTCGAAATTACATAATACGCTTCTTGAAAGGGTTGTAAAAATAATGAAATAGAAAATACGAAAAGAAACAAAATAAAACAAGTATTTTTTTTCGAATTATTCCTCCGTTACTTTTTCTTGAGAGAAGAATAATAGCTTATTAGCAATCAAGATTAAAGATTTCGAAGTTATTCTTATATCTCAGTATTTATAATCTCTTCCTTCTCTGCTTTAATTTTACTATTGGTATATCACAGTTCTTCGAATGTGGAAAAAGATACAATAATTTTAAGGAAAAAAGAAAACAAGAATAAATATAAGAAAGGAAGAGTTGGAGCAACCTAGCGAACTCTGTTCGCAAATCGAAAACTTTAGAAATCTTTTCAATTTAGAGAGGAAATACAGCTTCTGGTTTTGATTTTCTACAATTATTTTTATTCACGTGATAATTTTATTTTAACATTTTGTAAGGAAATTTATTTGTATTGATTTTGTGTATTCGATAAATTGCATTTGCTATGTTACTGTTTTAAAATACAAAAAAAAAAACAAAAAAAACAAATGGACAATGAAACTGGAGGACCTAGAAAAGATAACAGATTTGAGAGATTGCGAGAGAGGGAGAAATAGAGAGACAGACAGAGAGAGAGAGAGAGAAATAGAGAGAGAGAGAGAAAAATAAAGACATCGAGAGCTTTAATGAGACAGTCAAAGACATAGACAGACATATGAAGTTTGACGGAGGAGAATCTTTAAGAAATTGAGACACAATTTAAAAGGGAATGACATTTGTAAATTAATCAAATTTCGGTGTAAAAAATTGCTTTCAATGTCTTATTTTCCATTTTTTTTACATGGCAAAATACCAACTTTTCTCTGTACTTTTTAAATTAACATTTGGTTCTTTTTTCTTTTATTGGCCCTAGCAGTTCTGACTTAATTTTCAACAGAAATTAACTTGTCAGAGGCAGTAGGCCGCGTATAATGACATTTCCATTCCGAGAAGTTGTGAAGTGAAACTAAAGCAGGCCACAAAATTAAATGAAAGTAAACAGAGGATAGAGGGAGGAACAAAGAAAGAGAGAGAGAGAGAGAGAGAGAGAGAGAGAGAGAGAGAGAGAGAGAGAGAGAGAGAGAGAGATTCATGGGGAGGAGGTTGTGGAGATGAATAAGAAAAAAAAATTAAAACGGTCTTTTTTTTTCTTTTAGCTAATTAACTACAAACTTAACAATGCAACGTTGGTGCATTTTGTCTCTCTCCTCTCCCCTCTCTCTCTCTCTCTCTCTCTCTCTCTCTCTCTCTCTCTCTCTCTCTCTCTCTCTCTCTCTCTCTCTCTCTCTCTCTCTCTCTCTTTCTCTCTCTCCCTCTCTCTCTCTCTCTCTCTCTCTCTCTCTCTCTCTCCCTCTCTCTTTCTCTCTCTCTCTCTCTCTCTCTCTCTCTCTCTCTCTCTCTCTCTCTCTCTCTCTCTCTCTCTCTCTCTCTCTCTCTCTCTCTCTCTCTCTCTCTCTCTCTCTCTCTCTCTCTCTCTCTCCCTGTGTACATGCGGGATTTTCCCTGGCAATGGGGAGACTGCAAAGGATGGAGAGTTAGTAGTCGTCATAAACTATTTAATAACAGTAATAAATATAAATTTTTAAAATACATATTTAGTTTTTAACCAAATGGCTGAGGCAGCAGGTCTCTAGCCTTCCGACTTGAGCCTATTGGTTTGGATCCCACAAAGAAAAACTAGGACTATGTTTGTTAGTTTAATTCGACGATTTCTATAATAGTTGATAACATACTTGTCAAATTGTTGTTACGGATTTAAATGTTTGTTAGCAGTGACTTCTTGGTTGAATATTGTTTAAAAACTTACATTTAAATCTGAGTATTATTTGGGCTCCATTAATAAATTAAAATTTAAATGAATATTCAGGTCTAACATCTATTCACTTAAAATTTTCGTATTTCGTTTGCACTTAATTTGTTTTTACGGAATATAATTATGTTTCTAACAAGGAATGATTCTTGTTTGGGAAATATATTCACTCAAGAATCAATTGCCAAATTACTAAATATTTGTTCATAAAAACAATTCTTAGGATACCTTAAAACATTCTGGACTAATATGGCTGTTATTCAACCACCAGTAACGCTACCGTCATCTTACATTCTTTAAAAATCCAAGAATGGAGATGTACAATTTTGTTTCCAGGAATTCAAATTTAATTACTTGAAATTGTCCATATCGAAACTCGAAAATGGAATATAGTAAGCCTGGCTTGAGAAATGGATTCTTTTCGATATTATCCATCATGACGAATCGTTTCTTTATATTTGTGTTATGGATATTCGTGAATATTTCTACGGGATTTTCCGTCGCACAAGAAAAATTGCCAAGCAAACCAATTCTGCCTTCGCCATACTCACCATTGATTCCACCGAATGTGTCTGTCTCAAATTATGTGACGCCACTAAAATTAGCACAAAACGTCTCAGGAAATTATGCCGCTGGAATACGTGGAACCGTTATTCCCAAAAGGACTAAAAGTGATGACGTCGCCTACTTATGTGTTCTCGTTCCGTCCGATGACGTGTGGATGTTTTCGTTGAAACGGATTTTACCGGCAGTCAAGATGGCGGTGTCCAAGGTCGATACCATGGAGATGCTTCCAAACACGGAGCTAAAAATAGTGACTGGGAATTCCAGATGCAATGCAAGAGATGGGGCTATCGAGGCTTTTGAATATTACTACAACAGGAAGCAGGTATGTGTTCCATGATGGATACATTTTATTTCCTAACATTTTGGCGAATCACCCCCTCTCCAAAAAAAAGGTACACATATCCTTATGCAATGATATAATTAGTTAAAAACCATATATCGTAGATAATCTATTTAATATCTTTTTATTATGTGAAAGTTTTTTTTTATATTTTCAAACCCATTATCTTCAGTATATGCATGCTAACCTTTGGTGTTTGACAATGCTTTTCAATGGCATGATGCAGCTCTGTAAAGAATTGAGAAAAACGAAAAGAATTTTAATTTAGGAGTAATTTGGTCAGCTTTCATAGACTTCAAATGAAATTTAAATCTTGACCTCATTAATACGAAAAGAAAATCTGTACAAGTTTGGGTTTTTTTTTTCCTCATAATTTGCTACAGAAATTTAATCAATATTAAACCTTCAAGGTAAATTTTTTCGACATATCGATTTTAATTTAAGAAAATGTGTTTCCTTCCCAAGATATTGGAGAAATGTCTAGATCTAACTTAAATCGTTAAATAAGCTACAAAACAATGAAATTTACGTTCCATAGAACCAAATTTCACATCCAGATGGAGTTAAAAATTGTTTAAATGCAAACAATTTTTAAGCTTAAATATATAATACTTTTAACAACCTTCAAAGAAAAAAAGCTTACAAATACTTTACTTTATTTTATATCAAAATGGCTTGTAAATTGAAGTAAGAACCAGTAAATTTAGAAGCGTGTCTAGTTTACAGTGTTTACGTCAATCGTTTGATTCTCAATTAACATCTTTTTTTTTCCTCTTCTCACATTCTCTTCTTCCCCCCCCCACCCCCCTCTTTCTCGTGGCTGAGAAGATCTCGGTTTTTCTCGGGCCAGTCTGTGACTACGTGGTGGCGCCTGTCTCCAGGTACGCCCCATTCTGGAACATTCCAGTTCTCTCTCCCGGCGGCTTCGCTCATGACCTCGGGTTCAAGGCCTCGGAGTACGAGACCTTGACCCGGCTAGGGGTCACCTTCAACGGGTTGGCTAGATCGGTTCTGGGCTTCGCGGGTCGTTTCCGGTGGAGAAAGGCTCACGTGATTTATCACCCCCAGGCTCTGGGCGATATTCAGCCAAACTTCTGTTACCTAGCAGCAGGGGCGATAATGCACGAAGCGAGGAAGTACGGCGGTTTGGATTTCATTCCGAGTATTTACTTTCCATCGGAAAGAAAAGACGGAGAAGCGGAGAAGAAGAGAGGCGATAGGAGGGAGAAGAAGGATTCTGGAAGAGGAGGAGGAAACACGAGGCAAGGGCAGATAACCTCGGATAACCCACAAGATTTGCTCAAGTCTCTAGTCGGAAACAAATATGGTTGTAAGTCTGGTTGATCTCTGGCATACGTATGTTTGTATGTTAGTCGAGCTATATGTGTACCCGACTTTTTGGCTTTGCCCAGTTCTACTTTTGTCCCAGTCTTATTTGAGACACTGTATACTATCCCGCCCTTACTCTTTTTCGTTCTTTCTATGAAATAATTATACTTCCATATCTAACTGCCTCTCTCTTTCTCTTATTCTCTATTTGTATCTCTTTCTCCGTTATTCTTTGTCTGTCTGTGTCACTCTCTCTCTCACCCTCTCTCTCTCTGTCTCTTTCTCTGTCTGTCTGTCTGTCTGTCTCTATCTCTCTGTCTGTCTGTCTCTCTCTCTGTGTCTCTCTCACTCTCTTTGTCTGTCTGTCTGTCTGTCTCTCTCTCTATCTATCTCTCTTACTCTTTACACACATATTTCTCTATAGTTATCATAAGACGCAATGCCGCGCTCGACTGGGTCACAAATCGAGGGACCAGTGTTGAAAAAAAGACTCAGGGAAAAAAATTATGAACCAATAGTTGTACCAAAGGAAAAAAAAAATAAAATTCAGTAAACACGAACATTTCAAAGACCTTAATGGCACGATATTAAGTGTATCACAAAACAAGCCATGAATATAAAAAAAGGTTATGGAAAAAAATTATGAACGAATAATTATACTGTAAAATCAAAAACGTTTCAAAGACCTTAATGACACGATAAAATGTACCACTAAACAAGCCATAGATAAAAAAGGTAATGGAAAAAAATTATGAACTAATAATTCTACTCTAATATCATGACTATTTCAAAGACAAAAATAAGGCGGTACACTTATTTTTCATAAAAGAAGGCATCAATGATAATAGAAAAGGCCTAGTCCAAAAAAAAATATATATATATATATATATATATATATATATATATATATATATGAGCCAATACATAAACTGTAACCAGATAAACATTATGGAGACATTAATGATGTGGTAAACTGGTAATTTGTATCACAAAACAAGCCATTAATGTAGAAAAGACCCAGACAAATACTATAAAACAATAACTTTACTGTAAAACATGAACATATTCAAAATATCAGTTACACGGTTAAGAGCATCACAAAAAACGCCATGCATACATATCGAAATAGCTCTTCAAAAAAATATAAAACGATGATTTTTAGAACCTGAACATTTCGAAGACATATTCTAAGTAATTCCAGCATCGATTGTACAACGAACTTTTATCGCTTCGTACCGGATAGACTTTATCGACACGTCATGATCGAGCGCTACTAAACACATCATTATCTTATCTAGGAGCTTCAAGGCCGTGCTACAGGGAAACATGAAACTAACACGTATCGATTGAGACACGAGGCTAACACTTGCTGGAGGTCGCTGGAGGTTGCAGTCCCTGGATCCGGGACGCTAGAAACTGAGTCAAACTGGGAAAGCCAAAGAGCAAGACGAGAACAAGAGGAGCACAGAGACTGTAAAGCGAGTGCTGTGGGCAAATATTGTGGTAGTTTAATTATTTTTGGGATTGTGGCATTGACAAGGAATGATAAAAGTAACAGGCATCGAACGAGAGGTAATGCTAGCGTTGTCTTGTTGAAGGTTGCAGTGTTTGTCTCTTTGGCGTTAGAAACTGGGTCAAACTGTAAAAGCCAAAGAGAAGAAAAAAGATAACAAGAGACGAACAGAGGGTAAAGCTTTCGCTACGGGCAAATGTTCTGTTATCATAACCATTATTATTTTCATACCATGTATGGGATTAACCTAGTGTCGTAACCTAACATGCATCGTTTGAGGCAAGAGGCTAACACTTCTCGAAGACCGCGGTGCTATAAACTGAGCTAAACTAGAAAAAGACGAGAACAAGAAGGGACACAGACTGTGAAGAAAGCACTACGGGCAAAAAATTCCGGTACTATTATCGTTTTTTCTAAAATTTGTGAATTGGACAGGGTGATCTAAAACTAACAAACGTCGATCAATACAGCTTAAAAAGACACTTTTGAAAAACCACAATAAAGTCTCTTCAGTTTACACCAAGGATTTATATTATATGTGCAGTCGGGCTATAAATGTACATATTGACAGCTTTAAGATGGCGTAATGGTTCACTTGGTTATATAACAACAAAACAAAACAAAATATGAACAGTTTCCAGTTTCAAAAACTGCATAAAATCAATAATGATCTTCCTGACAAAGATAACTGAAGATAAGAGGACATGATTGGAAAAATTATACAAAGTAACAAAAAATGCTATTTCCGTTATCTTAAAATATGTTTTTTTTTATATCTGAAAGGCTTGTAACCACAGGTTAGAAAATCCTTTTTTAAAAAATCGAAAAAAAAAAGAAAAACAATGTATATCAACATCCATCTTAACGTTGACACAAAACAGGAAACCCTTTGTTTCTGCTACAGGGTTTTGCTGTTACTCTCATCTTATGGCGCTTTGTTGAGTCTTGATCGAACTAGAATCTGCTTTTTGTCACTACCGGAACAGGACATCAGAAAACCGGAAGAGGAAATAGTTTTGCTCCTCGAAACGTTTTCCTTCCGCCCTCATCGAAATGTTGTTTAGAGTTATCTTTTAGTTTTTAGGGTCTTCAAGGTGAATACAGTTTAAGGAGACTCATAAATTTATCGCATAAAGATGGCTGGAAAAATACAATCCATTTGGCCCATTTTTATCTGAAAAACGTGGAGAACTCTGCTATTTGCTAAAAAAAAAATTACCTAATCGGTCTTGCAGCAAGAGTGGAAAATGGACTCAGCCTGAATATTTTGTTATAACTTGGATTTTTTTTTAAATCGGGACACGTAAATTAGTAAAAAAGAAAATCCATCTCGTCCTAGAAAACGAATGTTTTTTCTGTGTTTTTAGATTTTCTAAGAAAAATAAAAAAAAAATGTGCCAAGCTCAATTTATCGATAAAAAAAATTTTTCATAAAAAAAATATATAATACTACACATATATATGTTTTATGCAGAAATAGAGTAAATACTGCACGTACATGGATGTTATGCAGGAATTTAATACCTTCTGCTCTAAATGAAGGGAAAACAAAATTCTCTTGGAGAAATTTTAAAGATCAAAATAAAATATTCACATTTGTGTGGCCTTTTTTGTTAAATCGGTGAAATTAAAAAAAAGTCTATATTTGATCTTAAACCTCTATAATAGGTTGAGCGTAGCTATGTTTCTCTAATTTATTTATTTATTTATTTCTTCATTTATTTATTTTAAGTTTTTAATAGTAAACTAGGACACCTCTTTCAAAGAGCGACCATAGAAACAAAAAGTTACATCCTGACAATAAGTTTCTTTTCATTATCTGAAAAAGAAAAAAAAAACGGATTTTCCCAATTTGGTCCATAATTAGGAAAACCCAAAGGTTTTGTGATCGTAAAAGTTTTTTATCTGTTCCGCTTCGGTAGCTGTTCTTAGCCCCATGGGGAATTCCCCTTGCTGTCAAGTCTTATAGAGGTTAACCATAGACCTTTTTTTCTCGTTTATTGCTCAGGGGAAGAAATAACCGTAACTGTGTTAATAAAAGTAGGTTTTGGAAACTTCTTCAGCCCATCCCATCCCCCGTTGTTCATGGAAAGAATTAAACATTAACGTATGGAACCGAAATTGGAATACCCAGGATACCACATTTGTATTTTAGGACATTTTTTTTTTTTTTTTTTTAGATTTCTACAATTTTAAGTTATGAATTTTTTTAAAAGATTTAACATAGTTTTTTTGCACGTACAAAAACGTGAAAAAAGCAAATGACCGATAAATACGTTTTTTTCTTTTCTTGGTTCTTGTTTTTTTAATTTGTGTTAATGCATATTAAAAAAAAAATTATCAAGTTTTTTTTTTTTTATGATTTCTGCTTGGTACAATATTTTTTTCGTTTTCCAATTTTGTACAATAAAATATGAACATTAATTTTTTTCTATTCACTCAACTGTTAATGTGTTGATTTGTATATGTCTTTGAATCTCCTGGTTACCTGAATGATTTAATTCTTTTTCAAGCACTTTATATTCCAGTCAAAGTCGGAAGAAAAAAAAGTTAGAAAGTATCGACTGAGTACGACTAATGTTTTTTTTTTATTATTTATCTTTTTTTAAATTTATTTATTTATTTATTTATTTATTGATTGGTTGATTGATTGATTGATTGCTTTATTTATTTATTTATTTATTGGTTGATTGATTGATTGATTGATTGATTGATTGATTGATTTTTTCATTTATTTATTTACTTTTTAGTAAAATACAATATCAATTCCTTGCTTGTTTTGATATTAAGTGTCTTTATTTTATCCTCGCGAGAGAATTACGACGTAATATTCTGCTCATGTTCTCTTATGCAATGAAAGAAATGTTTAAGGAACTTTATTTATTCATTTAATTTTTTATGTTTTTTTTCAAAATTTCTTTGTCTTCAACTTTTATAGACGAGATAAATTCAATGATTTATTCCCTTCAACACTGCCCCGTAAAGTAGACATTAAAAAAAAAAATAATTGCCTACATCTTCGACATTTTGAAATTCATGTTACAACATTTTTTTCCTCGAAAATGAAACTTATCTGGATTTTTTCAAAGTGTTGAAGCCTTGTGCTTCAGCTTATTGTTGTTTCTTTTTTTGCATTACATCCACATATCTTACTAAACCTTAAAATGATATCATATAAAAACAGTCGATATGACTGGTTGTCTTGACCTAAACTTTCAGGGATTTGTTTTTTTACTCTGTCAATATGGCGGTAACGTAATGCCGCTCACAAAAATGGCGCTCTGAATGGAATGTTTCAAGCCACATCATTGGATTAGGTTTCAATAGATTCATTACTATTATTTTACATGTATCAATCAGTTATTATGACCTCAATGTGGACCCCATTATTTATGATGGTTCATATTTGTGTTTCGATTTTGTGACGTATACTTTGCAGCGATTTTGATATTAAATATTGTATTTTGTCTTTCTATTGAAATATACTATAGGCGTTTTCAAATTGATCAGAGAGGGAGAAAGAGAGATGGTATTGTTTTGCAAAGCCTATTAAGCACTTTATATCACAATAGTTTCATCTCATAAGTAAAAACTTTTAGAAATATTGCCTTATAAAATTAAGAATTATACAGATATATACTCCAAGAAACATTTTACAACTAGATCACTGAAATACAAAAAAATAATGAAAACACAAACATGATTAATTCATAATATGTTTCTTTTTCTCTTTTCTCTCAACATGTGCTGAAACCAATTTTTCTTGGACCATGATAGGTAAGTTACTTCCGTCTTTATTTCTGTATCGATCTGTTTCGTCCAAACTTTGATTGGAGCGTCTTGTTGTTTTGCGCTGTGTTTCAGGAAGACAAAACGCCTTTAAACAAGAAAAAATAAGAGTTTTATATTACACAAATGAGATAAATACTATGCTTAACGTATTTAAAGATAGAACAGACCTCTTTAATATATATATATATATATATATATATATATATATAGAGAGAGAGAGAGAGAGAGAGAGAGAGAGAGAGAGAGAGAGAGAGAGAGAGAGAGAGAGAGAGAGAGAGAGAGAGAAGATCGTACCTTAATTTCTCTTCACTCTACACTGGTTTTTCAAGCGGAGGACACAGTTGTCGCTTGTGCTCCCCTCTCTTCGGGTATGACTAAAGTGTGTTCGGTTGCCGTCCCGACCTTGTGTTGTTGTTTATTTTCGTTTCCGGGCCACTGGTAGTTTTGTAGTAAATGTTTCTTTCTGTGGGGGCACGATGAAAATATTTCCCTTCTTTTGTTGAGGCTTGGTTTTGATTTTAGAATGAAATATTTCTCTGCTATTCATAGGTTGTATCTGTTTTTTGCTGCTGAATATGGCTGCGCTCTTTCAATTATATTCCATGATAAGTGGTGTTCAGTTTTTGATTCCTTAAGTTTCCATATGAATTCACTTAAAGTTGTTGCCGTTTTTGTGGTTAAGTCTGAAGCTCGATATATGCTGGTTGTATCTGGTTTTGAACTCATTTTCTGTTATTCCTATGTAAGCGAAATTGCTCTTTAAACATGAGAAACATTATCATTTGCGTCGATTTTATTTTTTTTTTATTCTTTTTTACAGTCGGCTAAAAATAAACTATAAATACTTAATTCATTCCCAAATATTAGGAACATTTATCTACCTAATCCTTTATAGACATAAAAAACCTATATTTCTAAAATAACCTCATTAAATTACATGAAGAGAATAAAATCGAGGACAGTTCATGACACATTGATCCCAGGGTCACACAGGGAACATTCACTCTGTACTCGCCTCGGTGAGTCTTCCACCTAGAATTGTTCTAGATTCATACGTCATCGGCTGTCCATACACTATTTATCACGCCACTGACCCAGAAAACTTACGAGAATCATGCAAATTTGACCCGAATTGAGCACCATAAAAAGGCTGTCTTTGTTATTGAACATTTCCGCCTAAAAAATGAGTTTTATATTCATACGCACGACAAAAAAGAGGAATGCGGAAATCTCTACATTTCTTATTTTTTCCCCTCCATCTGGATGCTTGTTGCTACCAAGAAGAGTAGAAAAATAAACAGATATTATAAACTGCTGGTCTTTGTTTCTATTTCACTGTCAGTAAAAATGATGAAAATTTAAAGATCTCATCAGAAAGAAAATAAAAAAAAATCATATGAAACAATTGAAGTCCAACCCCAACCCATATTTTGTAGATTTTTTTTTTTCTGACCACTGACCATCCGTCAAACAGACGCTATCCTCTGCCCCTCCCCTTTCCTCAAATCCCTCTTCCTTCTCTTATTCAAGGCTACCTCTACCTCGTATTTTTCGCTTCGTCACCACTGTTTGGCCTTATCCCCCACCCCCTTTTTTTTCCATGTATCCCTTTTCCATCTCTAAAGGGAGTTTTACCCTCCCTCCCCCTATCCCATTTCCATATTTCATGAAATCCCTCCCCGACAATCGACTAACCACTGGTCAATCAACCCTCTCCCCTTCTCCCTCCCCGACAATCGAATAACCACTGGTCAATCACCCCCCCCCCCCCCTTTCCTCCATTTCCCCGAGCATTAAGCTATGAGCGTGTGTCTGTCCATTTTTGGACCTCAAAAAGTCATTATGTAATATCGTAAATTAGGTCTAAGGTATACAAGTTCACATGTTTGTCTTTTCGCTTGCGTGCAAATGGCTTTTTCACCCTGAACAATGGGATTGAGAGAAATTTCGACAGTGAGGGGATGCTGAAGATTTAGACCGAGTGCATTGCTTATGAACGCATATATTTGTTATTTTTTTTTGTAAGTTTGATTGAACTTTCTTTTTTTTCAAAACAATGAATAGTTATTGTGCAAAAGTGGAATCAGTTTGGCATTTTAACGGTTTTTTTTATTAACAACCACACTTTTCCTTGTGCCTCTCTTGAATACATTGATGATGGGGGGCCAAACGTCACTGTACGAAGTGTTATGTTAAGATTAAATTTTGGATTAAGAAATTTACATTTCTCGCGTAGTTATCCATTTTTTTCCGTATACATCTTAAACACCTTATCTCTCTCTCTCTCTCTCTCTCTCTCTCTCTCTCTCTCTCTCTCTCTCTCTCTCTCTCTCTCTCTCTCTCTCTCTTTCTTCATGTCCCTACGTCAATTTGTTCCTCTATATCTTTGTCTTTTTTCTTCTTATTTATTGCTCTCTCTCTCTCTCTCTCTCTCTCTCTCTCTCTCTCTCTCTCTCTCTCTCTCTCTCTCTCTCTCTTCTCTCCGTCTGTGTATGTATACGTTTTTATGATTTGCATCTGATTAATCTTGTCTCTTTGAAAATAATGATAAAAACACATCTAGAAGAAAGAGAAGGATAGAGAGCTTAAAGGCCAGAAGTCATGGATAAATAAAGATCTTTAATAACAATGAGCCTAAGAAAGAGAAAACGAAAGAAAACGAACCTGAAAGAGATTGATGCAGAACACAGAGAGAGATACAAAGAGAGAAATTGAGATATACAAGAGAGGGAAATACAGAGAAACATAATTATAGAGTTGTCTAGAAACATATCGAGAGGTCTTAGAGAGATTTAAAACAATATTATGCGGTCAAGTAAGTAAAAAAGCTTCATTTTATGACCAATTAACAGGTATACTTAAAGAGAACGATAAAAATAATTTAAAAAAAAATAAGAGATTTGTCAAAAAAGAAATCATAACAATTACAAAATACAAAAACACCACATTAATTTTCTTAAAAATGATATCTCTTGACGTCGGTTTTCGTTTCTTTTATTTTTTTTCCACAGAGCCACAATATTGCATATATATATATATATATATATATATACATACATACATATATCGGCCTTACAGACCCTAATAATTTTTTAAATGGCATTGTTACGATCTTGGTTACCTTAAATTTTAAATGTCTGGCTTTTTTTGATAATGTGCTTCTAGGTTATTAGAATTCTCATATTTTTTCTTGAGAAAGATTTTTCTTCTTTTGTGTTTTTTTTCTTTATCTCTGGTCTCTCTCTCTCTCTCTCTCTCTCTCTCTCTCTTTCTTTCTCTCTCTCTTTCTCTCTCTCTCTCTCTCTTTCTCTCTCTCTCTCTCTCTCTCTCTCTCTCTCTCTCTTTCTCTCTCTCTCTCTCTCTCTCTCTCTCTCTTTCTCTCTCTCTCTCTCTCTCTCTCTCTCTCTTTTTCTCTGTCTCTCTCTTCCCTTATTATTTCTTCCGCTTACACGTGCCCTCCTGTTGATATCTCTTTTTTCCTTCTTGTTACTCTTTCGCTGTCTCTCTCTCTCTCTCTCTCTCTCTCTCTCTCTCTCTCTCTCTCTCTCTCTCTCTCTCTCTTTTTCTCTGTCTCTCTCTTCCCTTATTATTTCTTCCGCTTACACGTGCCCTCCTGTTGATATCTCTTTTTTACTTCTTGTTACTCTTTCGCTGTCTCTTTTTATGTCTATCTGTCTGTCTGCTTCTCTCTCTCTCTCTCTCTCTGTCGGTGTTTCTGTCTTTGTCTGTACCTCTCTCTCCATATCTCCCCCCTCCCTCTCTTTCCCCCCTCTCTCTCCCTCCCTCTCAATATATATTTCTCTCTTTATTTCTTCATCTAAATTCCTTCTTCGACCAAACTTTCGAAGTTTATTTTCTGTCTTTCTTTCTTCAACTATGTTTATTTAATATTTTTAAAAAGCTCTATTTTTTTTTTAAAGTTTACACATAATATTAAATTTATGGCCCTTGGCTAAGCAACCGCCAGCGTAAATGAACAAGTTTATAAATATTTGATACAGTTAGGTATTGAAAACCGTATTTAATTAGAAAAGTACTTTAGAACTGAATAGAAAAAAAAGAAGGCTTAATGAGAAATTCATTCAATTTTTCCAATACTTTTGTTGATCTATACGCCACATATATACTCATAACATTATAAGTAGCCGCAACATGTTATGTTTGTATTTAATAATTAATTTGCTGTTAAGATTTTGAACATTTTGGATCAATGGAAATCAGCTTAAAAAGGAATTAGTGTAAATTAAAGTAAAAAGGTAAGTATTTTATTTGACTTCTGCAGAAGATGATCAATTTCGTTTGAACACTTCTTTCTTTTAGCCACGGTAACCCGACCATTTCTTTCTTAACAAATTTGCTAACATGACTTAATACATAAGCTCTTAGAATTGTAGAGCTTCTATTTTTCTCCCTCATCCTTTCTCTTTCTTTCTCTTTTGTTCTCTCTGTGTCTTTTTTTATCACTAATTTCATTGTGGCCATGTATTAGTCTCTCCCGCTCTTTCTCTCCAACTCTCTAACTTTCTTTTTTTCTCTCGAAATACTTCTCTCTCTCTCTCTCTCTCTCTCTCTCTCTCTCTCTCTCTCTCTCTCTCTCTCTCTCTCTTTTGCACCTATCTCTTTCACATTAACACATTTTTCTTTCATTACCCATCACTCAATATATTATCCTTTAACTTCCTACTTTTTTATTTTTCTCTCTCTCATTAGTTTCGCATATTTTTCTCTCTAATTAACTTATTCCACTTGCCAATACTCATCTTCCCCATTTTCTCTTCCTTCCATCAGTCTCTATCCCATTCCTCCACTATCGCTGCATACTTCCTTTTCATCCCTCTCTCTCTATCCTCTCCTCTTTATCTCTCTTCCTCTAATCTATCTTTTCTAACTATCCCTCTTCGTCTTTCTCCCACTTTTACTCCTTCATCTTTTCTCCACCCATAAATCAAGTCAATACATAACCATGCCTCTCCTCTTTCTTAGATCTTTTCTCTTTATTTTAAAGCCAAAATTAATTTAAATCAAAACTACAAACTAAAAAGCCCATAAAACTTTCATAATCTTGAGTGATCTAGAAAATATGAAAGGGCATATCTCCGCCATTTTAAGCAAGAGGCTGAAAGAAAACCAGAGGAGAAAAAAAAAACACACACACACAGCATGGAAGAGAAATTATGTCTCCTCTTCCAAAATGATTTCAAAGAAAAACAAATTCAAGATATGAATTAATATCGAATAATTAAAATCAAGCTCAATTTTTTTTTTTACTTCATTGACATTTAACGCGTTTTGCAAAATTTTAAAATAGAAAAAAAATTAAAATAAAAAGATGTGGCATGAAAGTGCGGTTCAACTTTTAATAGATCAAAATTCAAATATCTTTTCCCGACGTTTTCTTTAAAATTCTTCCGTTTGATTTGATTCTCTTCTCTTCTGCTCTGTTTTGATAAGAGGTTTGCGCCATGTCTTTCAATTTTGTCCATCTCTCTCTCTCTCTCTCTCTCTCTCTCTCTCTCTCTCTCTCTCTCTCTCTCTCTCCCTCTTTCTCTCTCTCTCTATATATATATAATTTATCTTTTATGGTTTTAAATATCTATAAATCTATCGATCCGTTAAGTTAATCTATCTATCTATTTACCTGTCTGTCTATCTATCTATTTACCTGTCTGTCTATCTATCTATTTACCTGCCTGTCTATCTATCTATTTACCTGTCTGTCTATCTATCTATTTACCTGTCTGTCTATCTATCTATTTATCTGTCTGTCTATCTTTCCACCGGTTTATATTAATACAAATCGTCGACAATCTCACAAAGGGGCGTATCTCAGAAAATACCGGTTTTAAGTTAAGACCATCACAGCACGCCCTGCTACCATATTTATTTTCTCTCAATTTAATTATTTTATATTTTATAATCATTTCTCTCTCTTCCTCCTCATCTTTTTCTCCTTCTACATGAATCTCTTTACCCCACTCTCTACCTTTAAAGCAAAACTACTAAGTTTGTATGTAATAGTGAATACTATAGACTCAGTCTCTCTCTCTCTCTCTCTCTCTCTCTCTCTCTCTCTCTCTCTCTCTCTCTCTCTCTCTCTTTGCCTCTCCGTTTCTCTCCACCCTTCTGTATTTGCATAACTCTCTGTCTCTAGCTGCTGATCTTTCTATTTATATCTCACACTCTATTTCCCCTGTCCTCCACCACTCCTTTCCCCCCCCCCCCTATTCTCACCTCTCAGTCACTAGACGATGTAATCCGACTGATTCCACTACACATATAAGCCAGACTTGACGTAATATTCCTAGAAGCCCACTTTGTACTTTCTGCCAGCTTGTAGCTTTTAATTCAACAAATGGGGTCTGGACTGTTAATGTTGGATCATTCTGATTTTGCATCATCTCATTTTATACAGAGTGTCTTAGTGTATAACCTCCCATTTCTCCCTCGATTTGACAGAAACGACCTGTTTTAAAAATACTCCCTAAAATACGATAAAGGTTGTTGTCATTTTTTTTTTCATTTTTTTTTCATTGTCATAAAATACTCAGTTAGCCGAAAGTGTCGATTAAATGAGTGGCACTAATGGGAGAGGTGTTGGTAAAAAAAAACAAAAAACAGACTGGAAAAAGAAAACGGCATGTAATGGGCATTTTCGTTATTTGAGCAATTCTAATATGAGTAACCAAAAAAACAAAAAAAAACAAAACAAACACGTATATTAAGAATTGATTATTTAACGTAATTAATGTTGATTTTTTTTCCGCGAGTCTGAGAAACCATAGAGACTTGTAAAGTTTTTATTTACCTTTTCATATTGGTGACAAGTTCGGTGCCTCACACAAACGCCCCTGCCATGCATAGAGCAGCATATTGCAATTTAAAGAATAACTCCCCGATAGATGGAAACCAATGATGACTGGATTTACTTCAGAATTGTAACAATGATGAATGGGACCTTTATATTTATTTAGTTTGCGATCAAGTTTTAATGAACCGATTTGTAAATTGAAAGTGTGAGACAAAGAGACGTTACGTTAAAGAGAAAAAATAGAGAGTGATTTCCAGAAAAAAAGGAGGGAGAGGGCAGAAAGATGAAAAAGGAGTGACTGGTAGAGATAAAGGAGGAGGAGAAGAAGAAGAAGAAGAAGAAGAAGAAGAAGAAGAAGAAGAAGAAGAAGAAGAAGAAGAAGAAGAAGAAGAAGAAGAAGAAGAACAAGAAGAAGAAGAAGTAGAAAAAGTAAGAAGAAGAAGAAGAAGAAGAAGAAGAAGAAGAAGAAGAAGAATAAGAAGAAGAAGAAGAAGAAGAAGAAGAAGAAGAAGAAGAAGAAGAAGAAGAAGAAGAAGAAGAAGAAGAAGAAGAAGAAGAAGAAGAAGAAGAAGAAGAAGAAGATGCTGAGTCCATAGAACTATAACCCTCAAATCCTCTATGATATTATTGGATCTTTCAAAGCTCTACCATTGACCTATAACCCTCAAATCCTCTATGATATTATTGGATCTTTCAAAGCTCTACCATTGACCTATAACCCTCAAATCTTCTATGATATTATTGGATCTTTCAAAGCTCTACCATTGACCTATAACCCTCAAATCCTGTATGGTATTATTGGATCTTTTAAAGCTCTACCATTGACCTATAACCCTCAAATCCTGTATGGTATTATTGTATCTTTCAAAGCTCTACCATTGACCTTTAACCCTGAAATCCTGTATGATATTATTATATCTTTCAAAGCTCTACCAATGACCTTTAACCCTCAAATCCTGTATGATATTATTATATCTTTCAAAGCTCTACCATTGACCTATAACCCTGAAATCCTGTATGGTATTATTGTATCTTTCAAAGCTCTACCATTGACATATAACCCTGAAATCCTGTATGATATTATTATATCTTTCAAAGCTCTACCATTGACCTTTAACCCTGAAATCCTGTATGGTATTATTGTATCTTTCAAAGCTCTACCATTGACCTATAACCCTCAAATCCTGTATGGTATTATTGTATCTTTCAAAGCTCTACCATTGACCTATAACCCTCAAATCCTGTATGGTATTATTGTATCTTTCAAAGCTCTACCATTGACCTATAACCCTCAAATCCTGTATGATATTATTGTATCTTTCAAAGCTCTACCATTGACCTATAACCCTCAAATCCTGTATTGTACTTTTGTATCTTTCAAAGCTCTACCATTGACCTATAACCCTCAAATCCTGTATGATATTATTTGATCTTTCAAAGCTCTACCATTGACCTATAACCCTCAAATCCTGTATGGTATTAGTGTATCTTTCAAAGCTCTACCATTGACCTATAACCCTCAAATCTTGTATGGTATTAGTGTATCTTTCAAAGCTCTACCATTGACCGTGCCCACGTCCTTACGTATCTTTGTGAACCTACCATACACCTCAGATGAGCAGTATGATCCTCTACCCAAAACATAACCTTTAAACCTGTGATTAGAGATATGTGTCTGTCAGAGTAATACAATTTGGACATATCTTTCCCTATATAGAAAAGGCGATGGCTCTTTACATAGTTATAAAATTGAATTAAAGTAACTTGTTCCAGCAAGCCTGGTGACCTCAGCAAATGATACTGTATAATGACGCAGAGGACGTTTGCAGAATTTGATTAGAGTTATAAAAGAGAAAGAGATGGATAGATATATGGTGATATAGAGAGAAAGAGGCAGATAAAAAGAGTGGAATAGTGAGAGAAATAGAGGTAGAGATAGAAAGAGAGAGAAATAGAGATGGTGACGAGAAGTCCGAGATTAAGAGATATAGAGAAAGAGAAAGATGGGGCATAGATAGAAAGAGAGTAACATGTACAGAGCGCAGTTATAAGAGAAAGAAATAAAAACAAATTGAGAGTAAGGTTTATAGAGAAAGACTACGATAGAGATAAAGAGACATAGAGTGAGAGCGAGATAAATTGAGACAAAGAAAAGATACACAGAGAGAGAGAGAGAGAGAGAGAGAGAGAGAGAGAGAGAGAGAGAGAGAGGGGTTAACGGAAAGAGAGAGAAAAAAAACAGTTACATCGTAATTATATCATCAGTAAAAAAATTCAAATAAAAAGCAAAAACACCACACTTGGAGGATAACTTTGTAATTATAATGGATTCAAAAGGAAGCGTATGTGTCTATAAATAGTACTTTTCCTTTTCGACCTTTTCAGTAAAAGTCAGTCTGAACCCTTTAGATTAAAGAAACGAATACAACCTAAGTAAAACCATTTTTTCTTCTTCACATATCCAAACTTTCTTTTCTTTTCTTTTCTCCCCCCCCCCCCCCTCCTCACCACAAATCAAAGGCCTAATTAGCGTACCTATAAAACTCTGGCCCACATTTTTTTCCCCAGAAGACCCTTAAAGAGGAAGGCAATCTGTAACTTGCTTTGTCTCACTTTATCTCCCCTGGACACTTTTAGGTAGCAAGGATAAAGTTCCAAAACCATCTGTATTTTCTCGTGTTTTTAGAGACGTCTATAAATGTCTAGCAAATTAGTGACGTTTTTCAATTACTCTTAAGTTTCATATTTATGGATGATCTTTTTACAGTTATAGTTCGGGGAAATCCTGTTTTATCTCATCAATTCGCTCTCTCTCTCTCTCTCTCTCTCTCTCTCTCTCTCTCTCTATATATATATATATATATATATATATATATATATATATATATATATAGAGAGAGAGAGAGAGAGAGAGATACCATATATCATATATCTTATGGCAATCAGTTTGGGAAATGTCTTCTTTAATCTTAACTCATATGGATCATAGCACTTTGTTGGTTGAAGTCTGGTTCAAGTTGAAAGTTCATTCCTTTATATTTTTTGTTTTGTTTTATTGTTTGTAGAAAATTGACACTCACTTTTTTTTCACTATTTTTTAAATTGTTAAAAACTGCTTTTCACAAACTAGTCTCTAAGTCCATAGATTAAGAAGTAACAAGCTAAATCAATGTTTCGTCCAATCTCAATCTTTAAAACAGCCTATGATAAAACAGTGTCCAAACTCATTTACTAACAATACTAGATTCAAAATCAAAATCGATAATCAAAAAGGTAGTTTTTATAGCCAATTTTGCTAATCTCATAGACATAAGAATATCGTATTAAACAATTAATTAGATTTATTAAATATTCTACATCCATTTTGAGCGAAAAATAAATATTATTCTGCAATCTTTTAAAATCGTTCTTGTAATGCTCTTGCTTGTAGGTTTTAAGAATAGTTTAAGGACTGCGCAATTATTTCATTTTGTTTAAAGACATAAGACAACAAGTGTTATAACCGTAGTCTAGACCTTTTTGTTTTGTTTTTGCTTATAGGAAATTCTTTTTTAACAATGTGTCAAAATTAGGTGAAATGCATTGAGGGATAAATTTGGGGTTTTGTTAATTTAAACTTCTTGCCTGTTATTTCCCAATGGTTCCGTTAGTTTAATGTTTAAAAAGTCCTGAAAATTTCATTGATCTCTGTTTTACGAATGCCACTCCTTAGAAAAACTAAACTTTTTTTTTCTTGTAGCGTTTTTCTCTACCACTTGTTTGACTTCATCATTGAATTTTTTTCTTTCCGTGAGGAATATGTGTGTAAGCTTATAGCTTCCTTACGATCGATAAAACATAAACAAAAAAAAAAAAAACTAAGGAGAAAAAAAAACCAATGGAAATAATACTAAAATTAAAGCAGGAAAGGAAATTGTGACTCCCAATGTTTCTTTGTAAAGATTTCGTTTATAATACTCTGGCGAAAAAAGTAAAGATGTACCATGTCTTTTTCATATAGATTTTTTATTTTTTTTTTTTTTATGGTGCTTTGAACTTAATCAAAGCAAAGTAATATTGCTGTTTTCTTAAAATAATTGAAATAGACCATGCTTTGTTCAAGGATGAACCAAATGTCTTCTGTTTGTGGAATCAAAGCTTGATTCAAAAAAACATAAAAAATATCAATCTCATAAACAATATTTATAGAAGGTGATAAACAAACTGACGAAATGAACGAAAACAATAGAAGTATGAACGAAAAAAAAGGAAAAACAGGAAATTAAAATGGTTAAATGAAAAAAAAATACGAACCATAAAAGATATGACCGAAAAAAAAATATGAACCAGAAAAATTATAAACAAACAAAAAATGAGCGCAAAAAAAAGGAAAAGGAACGATTACAATCAAGTATAAACGAAAAAAGAATGAAATAAGTCAAGAATAGAAAACTGTTATTATGGCCTTATATGAACATTAGATCAGGAGAGGGAAAAAATAAAGAGAACAAAATGAAGTTTAAATTAACTGAAGTTTTTGAACGTTGTGTATTTCTGAAACTCCAGTCAGTCATTAATTTTGTCCCCTTTTATTGAATAAGAATATTTACACAAAACCTCGACAAACCACAAGAGGGACAAACAATAATGTTTAGAACCGAACCGAGATGAAAACTTTTCAAATATTTTGTTGAAACTGTAGAACAAAATATTTAAACATAAAATTTCAAGAAATGTTTTTGCAAAGTATTTAAATACCGTTATATTTTTGAACTTTCATTTTTGACATTTTTTGTTCTGAGATTGTCCTATGTTTTTGAGATTGTCCTATGTTTTTGAGATTGTCCTATGTTTTTGAGATTGTCCTATGTTTTTGAGATTGTCCTATGTTTTTGAGATTGTCCTATGTTTTTGAGATTGTCCTATGTTTTTGAGATTGTCCTATGTTTTTGAGGATCAAGGGAGGGAGCTTGGGAGGGATTTTTTTTGTAAGAGAAAAGGAGTGTGTGTGTGGGGGGGGGGGAGAGAAGCATAGAAAACGCCGGGAGAGTGAACAATTTAAACAGTGACTAAAGCTAATGATTGATTAAGAAATGATTTGTAAATATAACCAGTATATATAGTAAAATGAAGAAATCTTCATATTTAATTTAATGTTTTCTAGAATCAATCCATTTCGTAGAGGTAAAAGCAAGTTAGCACGTTATTCTACGTGATTCTTCAATAGGTTTGATGTAGAATCAAATTAACTGACATGAAACATTTATTGTAATTGAATCGTCAGTTGGTAAATTTGCCAATCAAGGTATTAAAAATTCAAAAGCTAAGAGCACACATTTAGACTTTTCTTCGGGTATTTCTTTTTTATTCAAAATGTAGCGATCGTCTATGGGTTTTTTTTTCCATATACATATTATTTATTATGATTTGTTCTTGGAAATTCAGGTAAGTTCAGTTCAGTTACGCAAAAAAACAAAAAAAAAGCCAACGATAGCATCGAAAACAAACAATAAAAAAAATACCAGTGATGATAATAAACCTACTCAGATTCCACCCCCACCCCCCCTACCCCCACCCAAAAAAAAAAGTGGTGATCTGTTTTAAAAAGATTTTGAAATAATATTGTGTATAAAAAACAAGATACATAGCTTTTTAAAAAGAACCTGTTTTAAACATAAAAACCTGTTAAAATTCTAGATATTATTATATCCAACCTAAATATGATGCGTAGGAAATGGTTTTTTTTTTTAAACCTCATCCAATTTCAACGTTCTGAAATCAACGAGGCAAGCACTTCGTTTGTTGTTTTGTTTTATTTATTTTTGTTTTGTTTTGGTTGTTCTTTAATCCCTCATTTGAGATTTTCTAGAACGGCCAAAAACAAACACCACTCGATGGTAGTTCCAAATTGGGCAGGGATTTTGGAGGTCCTCGCCAAGGAAAAGGAATTTAGAAATTTCAAAATGGGAAAGTGTCCCTATAATGGTTGTGTCACTTTACAGGCCGGGCTTTTGACAATAATTATATTCTTTCTTTTTGTCTCTTTTTTCAGTATTTCAATATGATTGTATGCTTGTCATTATTTGCACTCTATGAAGTTTTCTGTTCATCCCTTTCTGTCTCCTTTTCTCCCTCCATCTATCTTTGTTTATCTTCTATTTCCTTATGCGTCTTTTTGACTATCATTTTCTTTTTTTTTAATTCTTCGGTATGTCTGCTTTTTTTCTTTTTTTTTTTTTGTCCTTGTCTCACAATCATATTACTTTTCTCACACGCACCCTTTTTTTTTTTTGTTTTTCTATTGCATGTCTGGTATTTAAATTTTTGTTTGCTACATTATTTACCAGCCTGTTTAAATGCTCTCGAATGTTTATTTTTATAGTAACTCTCTCCTACATTTTCTCTTTTCATTCTTGTTC
>JAWDGP010000006.1:0-5000 GCA_033675545.1 Elysia crispata | reverse complement strand
TTGTTTTGTATCTTCTGTGAAGTTTTTTCTTTCTTCTAAAGGGAAATATGTGTTTATATTTATTATTTTTTTTTTAGTTAAGTCTGTCAATCTGTATTTAGTTCATATTTAAAGAAAATTAAGACTATAAACAAAGAGCAAATTGGTCCTCATTTAAGGGAAAGAAACGTTTTTTCATTTGTACGACTCTTTTTCTTTTTCTTTTCTCGAATACTTTTCTTACTTTCGTACTAATCTATTCCCTTTATCCTCTAAAATCTATACAACTGAACAGACATTTCAACTTAAAGGGCTATTAATAAAGATATCTATAGACGTAGACGCCTTTGACAAGATCTATTGTTTTTCGCACATCAAAAATTTCTCCAGGCGTCTTTATACGTAGAAAACAGACTTTAGGGGCACAGCAATTATAGAAAATCAATGAGAGAACATTGAGATTTGTAAAAAAAAAAATAAATAAAAAATATGTCCTTATTATCTGTCCCATAAAGATTGCATACTGTGGCAGCGAAATATCAACATGATATAAAACAGGGAAAACTGCATTATGATGGTAGCAAGACATGGTCTTTGTGCATGGACCAAAAGAGTTAAGAATCAAGGGGTGTTGCCATCATTATTATTATTATGTTTATCACTTTTATTATATTTTTATGATTGTCATTATTTTTCAAATTAAACATAAAATATTAAAATACTATTTCATTCACGTCTTTCCTTTTCGATCTTATTATTTTTCATTAATTTTTTTTATTCTTATAGTCCCGTATGTTTTCCCGTATGCTTCTAATATCAAGTTATCCATCTACAAGTATAGCGTCCATACGTTTACTGCAAGTTATCCATCTACAAGTATAGCGTCCAGACGTTTACTGCAAGTTATCCATCTACAAGTATAGCGTCCAGACGTTTACTGCAAGTTATCCATCTACAAGTATAGCGTCCATACGTTTACTGCAAGTTATCCATCTACAAGTATAGCGTCCATACGTTTACTGCAAGTTATCCATCTACAAGTATAGCGTCCATACGTTTACTGCAAGTTATCCATCTACAAGTATAGCGTCCATACGTTTACTGCAAGTTATCCATCTACAAGTATAGCGTCCATACGTTTACTGCAAGTTATCCATCTACAAGTATAGCGTCCAGACGTTTACTGCAAGTTATCCATCTACAAGTATAGCGTCCATACGTTTACTGCAAGTTATCCATCTACAAGTATAGCGTCCATACGTTTACTGCAAGTTATCCATCTACAAGTATAGCATCCATACGTTTACTGCAAGTTATCCATCTACAAGTATAGCGTCCATACGTTTACTCCAAGTTATCCATCTACAAGTATAGCGTCCATACGTTTACTGCAAGTTATCCATCTACAAGTATAGCATCCATACGTTTACTGCAAGTTATCCATCTACAAGTATAGCATCCATACGTTTACTGCAAGTTATCCATCTACAAGTATAGCATCCATACGTTTACTGCAAGTTATCCATCTACAAGTATAGCATCCATACGTTTACTGCAAGTTATCCATCTACAAGTATAGCGTCCATACGTTTACTGCAAGTTATCCATCTACAAGTATAGCATCCATACGTTTACTGCAAGTTATCCATCTACAAGTATAGCATCCATACGTTTACTGCAAGTTATCCATCTACAAGTATAGCGTCCATACGTTTACTGCAAGTTATCCATCTACAAGTATAGCGTCCATACGTTTACTGCAAGTTATCCATCTACAAGTATAGCATCCATACGTTTACTGCAAGTTATCCATCTACAAGTATAGCGTCCATACGTTTACTGCAAGTTATCCATCTACAAGTATAGCGTCCATACGTTTACTGCAAGTTATCCATCTACAAGTATAGCGTCCATACGTTTACTCCAAGTTATCCATCTACAAGTATAGCGTCCATACGTTTACTGCAAGTTATCCATCTACAAGTATAGCGTCCATACGTTTACTGCAAGTTATCCATCTACAAGTATAGCGTCCATACGTTTACTCCAAGTTATCCATCTACAAGTATAGCGTCCATACGTTTACTGCAAGTTATCCATCTACAAGTATAGCGTCCATACGTTTACTGCAAGTTATCCATCTACAAGTATAGCGTCCATACGTTTACTGCAAGTTATCCATCTACAAGTATAGCGTCCATACGTTTACTGCAAGTTATCCATCTACAAGTATAGCGTCCATACGTTTACTGCAAGTTATCCATCTACAAGTATAGCGTCCATACGTTTACTGCAAGTTATCCATCTACAAGTATAGCGTCCATACGTTTACTGCAAGTTATCCATCTACAAGTATAGCGTCCATACGTTTACTGCAAGTTATCCATCTACAAGTATAGCGTCCATACGTTTACTGCAAGTTATCCATCTACAAGTATAGCGTCCATACGTTTACTGCAAGTTATCCATCTACAAGTATAGCGTCCATACGTTTACTGCAAGTTATCCATCTACAAGTATAGCGTCCATACGTTTACTGCAAGTTATCCATCTACAAGTATAGCGTCCATACGTTTACTGCAAGTTATCCATCTACAAGTATAGCGTCCATACGTTTACTGCAAGTTATCCATCTACAAGTATAGCGTCCATACGTTTACTGCAAGTTATCCATCTACAAGTATAGCGTCCATACGTTTACTGCAAGTTATCCATCTACAAGTATAGCGTCCATACGTTTACTGCAAGTTATCCATCTACAAGTATAGCGTCCATACGTTTACTGCAAGTTATCCATCTACAAGTATAGCGTCCATACGTTTACTGCAAGTTATCCATCTACAAGTATAGCGTCCATACGTTTACTGCAAGTTATCCATCTACAAGTATAGCGTCCATACGTTTACTGCAAGTTATCCATCTACAAGTATAGCGTCCATACGTTTACTGCAAGTTATCCATCTACAAGTATAGCGTCCATACGTTTACTGCAAGTTATCCATCTACAAGTATAGCGTCCATACGTTTACTGCAAGTTATCCATCTACAAGTATAGCGTCCATACGTTTACTGCAAGTTATCCATCTACAAGTATAGCGTCCATACGTTTACTGCAAGTTATCCATCTACAAGTATAGCGTCCATACGTTTACTGCAAGTTATCCATCTACAAGTATAGCGTCCATACGTTTACTGCAAGTTATCCATCTACAAGTATAGCGTCCATACGTTTACTGCAAGTTATCCATCTACAAGTATAGCGTCCATACGTTTACTGCAAGTTATCCATCTACAAGTATAGCGTCCATACGTTTACTCCAAGTTATCCATCTACAAGTATAGCGTCCATACGTTTACTGCAAGTTATCCATCTACAAGTATAGCGTCCATACGTTTACTGCAAGTTATCCATCTACAAGTATAGCGTCCATACGTTTACTGCAAGTTATCCATCTACAAGTATAGCGTCCATACGTTTACTGCAAGTTATCCATCTACAAGTATAGCGTCCATACGTTTACTGCAAGTTATCCATCTACAAGTATAGCGTCCATACGTTTACTGCAAGTTATCCATCTACAAGTATAGCGTCCATACGTTTACTCCAAGTTATCCATCTACAAGTATAGCGTCCATACGTTTACTGCAAGTTATCCATCTACAAGTATAGCGTCCATACGTTTACTGCAAGTTATCCATCTACAAGTATAGCGTCCATACGTTTACTGCAAGTTATCCATCTACAAGTATAGCGTCCATACGTTTACTGCAAGTTATCCATCTACAAGTATAGCGTCCATACGTTTACTGCAAGTTATCCATCTACAAGTATAGCGTCCATACGTTTACTGCAAGTTATCCATCTACAAGTATAGCGTCCATACGTTTACTGCAAGTTTCCATCTACAAGTATAGCGTCCATACGTTTACTCCAAGTTTCCATACATTATAGCGTCCATACGTTTACTCCAAGTTATCCATCTACAAGTATAGCGTCCATACGTTTACTCCAAGTTATCCATCTACAAGTATAGCGTCCATACGTTTACTCCAAGTTTCCATACATTATAGCGTCCATACGTTTACTCCAAGTTATCCATCTACAAGTATAGCGTCCATACGTTTACTCCAAGTTTCCATACATTATAGCGTCCATACGTTTACTCCAAGTTTCCATACATTATAGCGTCCATACGTTTACTCCAAGTTTCCATACATTATAGCGTCCATACGTTTACTCCAAGTTTCCATACATTATAGCGTCCATACGTTTACTCCAAGTTTCCATACATTATAGCGTCCATACGTTTACTCCAAGTTTCCATACATTATAGCGTCCATACGTTTACTCCAAGTTTCCATACATTATAGCGTCCATACGTTTACTCCAAGTTTCCATACATTATAGCGTCCATACGTTTACTCCAAGTTTCCATACATTATAGCGTCCATACGTTTACTCCAAGTTTCCATACATTATAGCGTCCATACGTTTACTCCAAGTTTCCATACATTATAGCGTCCTTACGTTTACTCCAAGTTTCCATACATTATAGCGTCCATACGTTTACTCCAAGTTTCCATACATTATAGCGTCCATACGTTTACTCCAAGTTTCCATACATTATAGCGCCCTTACGTTTACTCCAAGTTTCCATACATTATAGCGTCCATACGTTTACTCCAAGTTTCCATACATTATAGCGTCCATACGTTTACTCCAAGTTTCCATACATTATAGCGTCCATACGTTTACTCCAAGTTGCGTCCATATGTTTACTCCAAGTTTCCATACATTATAGCGTCCATACGTTTACCATCTAAGTTTCCATACATTATAGCGTCCATACGTTTACTCCAAGTTTCCATACATTAGCGTCCATACATTATTATAGCGTCCATACGTTTACCATTCCAAGCTTTTCCATACATTATAGCGTCCATACGTTTACTCCAAGTTTTCCATAACATTATAGCGTCCATATTGCGTTTACTTCCAAGTTTCCATACATTATAGCGTC
>JAWDGP010000004.1:27500-62308 GCA_033675545.1 Elysia crispata | reverse complement strand
TCAATCAATCGATGTAGCATTTAGTCAATCATTGATTTGAACAAACCACAAAGAAGACTATAGATCTATACCATCAGTTTGTGTTAACAAAAGTACGTCTCATTGCTTGCAGTTTTACTTTTTAAAAAATCACATCCCCTTTTTTTTTTTGAGTCTTAAATTCAAAACGTCTGTAGCACACGTAAATTTACTGCACAGCCCAGTTTTACTATAAATATCACAGCGCTCTCTTATTTTAGGATCTACAGTTGACACATTTGTAGCATATGTCAATTTACAACACAGCACAGTTTTACTAAGAATAACACAGCACGTTTGTTTTTGTTTTTTTTTAATTTTCTTTTTTTAATGTGTTTACTTCACACGTTTATTACACATGTAAAGATAAGATAAAATTATTTTTAAAAAGCCAGCAGAAGACTATTGTTATCGGGATAGTTGTCGGGACTGCGGCCAATTTGACCTAAATGATAGTCCTGATAGACTATCCGAGATATCTTTTGCATTTGGTTAGCCCCAAGTTATTCGACAAATGCTTGAGTATCGTGTAACTTGAGGTTTGGGTTTTTTTAAGCGTGAAAAATTTGGGAGAATTTGATTTCTTACTAGGATTGAAAACAATGTCATAATTATAAACAGGTTATATCTGACAGCTCACCGTTGGGGAAAATGTTTTTCGTGTGTTGTTAGGTTTCTTCAATGGTTTGAAATGCATTTCGACTTGAGTTTACCGACTTGTGGGTGGGTGATATCAAACAGCAGACTGTTGGGGAAAATGTTCTGTCGTGTGTTGTTAGCCTGTGTGGATATTGATCGGATATAAAAACAATCTAATAATAAAGTTTTTAAAAAGCGAAAAATTTGGAATGCATCGACAATAAAAAGAGGACTGTATTTTAATTTTTTTTTTTTTTAATGGTTTCCATAGAATTTTTTTCTTTTAATGGTTTCCATAGAATTGTTTTTGTAATGGTTTCCATAGATTTTTTTTTTAAATGGTTTCCATAGAATTTTTTTTTTTTTAATGGTTTCCATAGAATTTTTTTTTAACGGTTTCCATAGAATTTTTTTTTAATTAGGAGCCTCCGTGGTTGTGGTGTTAGAACGCTCGCCCTTTTGTCTGCAGGGACTTTTTTCGTGGATCTGATATAATAAAAAAAAAAAAAAAGGCCTGAGATCATCCGGACTGGCAATGTCAACTGGCATTTCGTTGATGGATGCGCACGGAGTCTCACCTTTTTAGCTCTGTCGTGTTTGACAAAAGTTTGTGTTCAATCGTTTTGCAGAGAAAGAATTCGTGAGATAGTGTTCGATTTTATTCAGTTGTAGCAGTTCTTAAATCGCTTAATTTCCCGCGTAATTTTTTTTTTTCCATTTTCCGCGAAGTGGTATGAGAATATGGTAAATCCATTGATTCTGAAGTTTCCCGGTGTAATTAAAGATACTTGGAAGTTAACGTGTATTAGAGGGCTAAGCACTCCCGCGAAAGGACACGCAAGGTGCTGAAATGTACACTGATCTAGCGGCCTGCTAGTTGAAGTTGTAGAATACTCAGTGTTTAAAGTAGCTCAGAAAAGACTTGGGATTTTACAGAGGTAGTCTAGCCTGCAATTCTTATGATCTATTAATTTTTTTTAAAGGATTTTTCACACCCAGCCGTGATAACAGAGTCCTCGAGTTTTGACGTCTTACCTTGGACAGCTGTTTGGGGCTCTGAAGCCGGCAATTATAGTTTGTTGACTTTTTTAACTATGTGTTTTTAAGATTAGAAATAGTCTATGTATTGTGTTTCATAAAGTTATTGTTTGACCGGTATCAATTCTAAACACTTTCAACTTTCGAACTAAATGCGAAACCTGAATAGAATAACAATAATACTAATGATAATTGTAACGTTTTAAGTTTCTAAAATTCTGTAAAAGAATTTAAATTTGAATGCGCCATTTTTATTGTATGTCCTTTCTTTTTTTTCAAATATAATGTGTCCTTTCTTTTCTTTTTTTTTTAATGGGGGTGGGTTGCTTTGATATTTATGTGAAGTTAAAAAAGAATGAACACTGGAGATAATCTCATGTAAACTAGAATGCATCCACCGTTTCTTCTTTCCTAACCAGATCTTCCCTCTTCAGCTCACATTGCTGACCAGTGAGATAGGATGGGTTATCTGTTAGTGGGTTGGGGGGGGGGGTGGGGGGGTACGGGTTGCTTGGTTTTCTTTTGGTTTTGTTGTTGTTGTTGTTTTTTTGTTTGTTTTTTGTTTGTTTGTTTTTTGTTTTGTTCTGATTTTTTTTTGGGGTGTTGTTTTTTTTTTTTTGTTATTGTTTTTGTTTCCTTTCTTTGCAGTTGCTTTTTTGTGTGTGTGGTTATGTTTTTATTTTTTGGGTTTTTTTTTTTCTGACATAAGTGGCTGGTGAATATATGGAAATTTGTTTAGTATTGCGGAATTGTTAAAAAAAAATATTTCATTATCCTTAATTTTCAAGGAGTAAGTCCTTGCTACTTTGAACTCTCCCAAAAATAAACCGATCGAACTAGTCTAAACGGTCAGGCTAGTTCAAATATCCGATTATTGTAGGTATCCGGTTCTTGGCTGACTCGAATTTATTATTTGAACTTTGGTAGAGATTTAGTTTTGCTTTTAGTTTTATTTAAAAAAAAAAAGTCATATTTTTAATTCTTTTTTCTTTAAATCTTTTTTTGAACCTCCTACTTTCATGATTGATGTTACACAATCACGACAGATGAACAAGTCTTTAGCGTTTCTCTTTGTGTTCCAGGCAACATGCTGAGCTGGCAGAGCGCACCCCGGTCTATCTGAGTTTGAGATTCATTCCGCACCAAAAGTAAGTAGAACTGATAAACACTTTGAGAAAAACTGTTGAATCTAATTATGGGCGTCGGAGTCAGAATCAAGGATGAAAAATGAGTCTGATACTATCTAAAGTGTAAAGAAAGTTAAACATTGCTTGTTGGACTCGATCGAACAATAACTGCAAAGCACATAAAAAATAGGTATAGTGGTACTCAAAAATGTACAAAACAATACAGAGCATGTGTGCTTTCGGCTTTAAGCCTTCATCAGACAAACAAAAAAAAAAAAAAAACACGGAATAGGCCAATAGTAGCATCATTACAGTGACTGAGTAGCATCATTACAGTGACTGAGTAGCATCATTACAGTGACTGAGTAGCATCATTACAGTGACTGAGTAGCATCATTACAGTGACTGAGTAGCATCATTACAGTGATTGAGTAGCATCATTACAGTGACTGTTAAACTCAGCTCAATATCAATAGGGGTACATGGTCGCGATGTCACTTCCCCTCTAACGACACTTAGTTAATTGGTTCTAAGCTATCTAGAATTCTGTTTCATACTTAGCAAGAGTGTTAAGAGTCTGTTGGAAATGTTCAAAGACTTAGATCAGTCTTGATAATATGAACAAAATCTAGAATTCTGTTTCATACTTAGCATGAGTGTTAAAAGTGTGTTGGAAATGTTCAAAGACTTAGATCAGTCTTGATAGTATGAACAAAATCTAGAAGTCCGTTTTGTTCTTAGCATGATTGTTATAAGTGTGTTGGAAATATTCAAAGACTTAGACCAGTCTTGATAATATGAACAAAATCTAGAAGTCCGTTTTTTTTCTTAGCATGAATGTTATAAGTTTATTGGAAATATTCAAAGACTTAGATCCGTCTTGATAATATGAACAAAATCTAGAAGTCCGTTTTGTTCCTTGCATGAATGTTATAATTGTGTTGGAAATACTCAAAGGCTTAGATCAGTCTTGATAATATGAACGAAATCTAAAAGTCCGTTTTGTTCCTAGCATGAATGTTATTAGTGTGTTGGAAATATTCAAAGACTTAGATCAGTCTTGATAATATGAACAAAATCTAGAAGTCCGTTTTGTTCCTAGCATGAATGTTATTAGTGTGTTGGAAATATTCAAAGACTTAGATCAGTCTTGATAATATGAACAAAATCTAGAAGTCCGTTTTGTTCCTAGCATGAATGTTATAAGTGTGTTGGAAATATTCAAAGACTTAGATCAGTCTTGATAATATGAACAAAATCTAGAAGTCTGTTTTGTTCCTAGCATGAATGTTATAAGTGTGTTGGAAATACTCAAAGACTTAGATCAGTCTTGATAATATGAACAAAATCTAGAAGTCCGTTTTGTTCCTAGCATGAATGTTATTAGTGTGTTGGAAATACTCAAAGACTTAGATCCGTCTTGATAATATGAACAAAATCTAGAAGTCTGTTTTGTTCCTAGCATGAATGTTATAAGTGTGTTGGAAATACTCAAAGACTTAGATCAGTTTTGATAATATGAAAAAAATCTAGAAGTCCGTTTTGTTCCTAGCATGAATGTTATTAGTGTGTTGGAAATACTCAAAGACTTAGATACGTCTTGATAATATGAACAAAATCTAGAAGTCCTTTTTGTTCCTAGCATGAATGTTATTAGTGAGTTGGAAATATTCAAAGACTTAGATCAGTGATGACATGGATTGACGATATAATTATACTGTGAGTAGAGTTCACCTGTTAATTTAAAATTTCAGGCCGACAATATTGATAAAGCTTAGATCCTGTTGTTCTCAATTTGTGCAAAACCTCCGTGACGTCACACTTCTTCTCCCTATTAGTATCTGGAAATCGGCTTTACTTTTCCCTTTCACGCTATACAGATCTATTTTAAGGAAGTTGATGAAATATACCTGTTTGATAAACAAAATAATGGCAAATAAGTTCCGCCTGCTGCGACCTCTGAAGGTGACACCATCTTATACTGTCTGCGTTGAAGCCTCATAGAAAAGAAGCTTATAAGGCTGTCGCACGACCATATTTCGTCAGAATAATAGAAAAGAAGCTTGTAAGGCTGTCGCACGACCATATTTCGTCAGAATAATAGAAAAGAAGCTTATAAGGCTGTCGCACGACCATATTTCGTCAGAATAATAGAAAAGAAGCTTATAAGGCTGTCGCACGACCATATTTCGTCAGAATAATAGAAAAGAAGCTTATAAGGCTGTCGCACGACCATATTTCGTCAGAATAATAGAAAAGAAGCTTATAAGGCTGTCGCACGACCATATTTCGTCAGAATAATAGAAAAGAAGCTTATAAGGCTGTCGCACGACCATATTTCGTCAGAATAATAGAAAAGAAGCTTGTAAGGCTGTCGCACGACCATATTTCGTCAGAATAATAGAAAAGAAGCTTATAAGGCTGTCGCACGACCATATTTCGTCAGAATAATAGAAAAGAAGCTTATAAGGCTGTCGCACGACCATATTTCGTCAGAATAATAGAAAAGAAGCTTATAAGGCTGTCGCACGACCATATTTCGTCAGAATAATAGAAAAGAAGCTTATAAGGCTGTCGCACGACCATATTTCGTCAGAATAATAGAAAAGAAGCTTATAAGGCTGTCGCACCACCATATTTCGTCAGAATAATAGAAAAGAAGCTTATAAGGCTGTCGCACGACCATATTTCGTCAGAAGAATTACAAGCTGTCGTAAGTCAGACTTAGGCGAGAACGAATCTGAGCAGTCATGACATTCGAGCTCGGCGTATGTATCAAATCAATATACCGAAAATGAGACGATAAAATGAGAATGATCCATTGTTTTATGTTGTTTGGTGTTTTTTATGGTGTCATTTTGCTGACTTACAATTCGTAAATGAGAAGTCAGCTCATTTTATACTTTCCACATCTATTTTCAGATCTTTTTAAAGCCTTATCAGGAGGCAAAGGATTCCCGCCAAAAAAAAAAGGTGCATGCGCTGCCTTTTGGGAATTCATAGCCGCGCATTAATTTTGTAAACCTGCACGATAATAACTGTTTAAAAGGATCGATTAAGAGGTTTGGATCTTTACAAATTAAGCTCAAAATATTTACTAGCACTAGTAGCAGGGCTAAAAATTCCTTGGTGAACATAAAGATTACCTCATATTTTTGAAAGAACACTTTACCAAAAAAAAATCAGATTCCATTTCGAAAGTTATAAAATGAAAAAATGGCGGAATAATCCTTGAAAAGGAAACTTCATCTTTTTTTTTTTTCCAAAATCACTTTAACATTTATGTAGCAGCCAAAAACTTTTTTTATTGTGAATTCATTCGAATAGTATACCTCTAAGTGCGTACTTATTCACGGGAATTAAATCAACGAAGCCTTACATAAATAGTCAAGTACCTGTATGACGATTATGCTATGTCCTTGCCTCTGACGTCAAGACCTTTGCAAGAGGTCATCCAACCTATTTTCTCCCGCCTCTCTTTTTATTTATTGTAATATTCTTGTTTTTTACTGAGCTATTGTTATTCATGAGGACCTATTTGGGCGTGTTTTTTTTGTTTTTTTTGTTTTTTTTACATGCGGCGATGCCATAACTTTATGCGCGATGCTCATAAATAGAGCGGATAAATATTCAAGGTCCGCGTTCTAAGCGGTAGAAGCTAGCAATGCTCGGAGCACAGCCTCGGGTCATCATTACACTCGGCCTGCCATTATACTGTGCGTTCTCAGCTTTTGCTACACTCCATTGTTTTTATTGCCGCCCTGAGTATCAAGAACGCATTATATCTGCCATTACATTTTTTGTTAATTGGGGGGTGGGGCGGTGGAGGAGATCGGCGTTCTGTTGGGGGGGGTGGGGGGGGGGGGGGTTAATAACATAATTGGAAGCTGTGAAAGGATAATCGAAGATAGCAGCTAGCGCTGAACTAGATCTAGATCAACTCTTTGGTGTGAACGCTGAGTCAAGCAGTTTACAGTGATGTGGGGTTTTTGTTGCAATAGTAAAGAGAGTCCTGTAGCGTAGGCTGCACTAGTTTGAAGCCAAGGAAAGAAATACGATTCCTAGCGTTGAGGGCAATAATATTTTTTTGGGTAAGATTCTGTTTTGTCCCGATGAGCTTAGCGAGACAGATCAATATATTAGATTTATTATCAATTTATATTTATATTATTTATATATGCATGTATATATATATATATATATATATATATATATATATATAATACATATATATAGCTAATCACAACCCGGTATATTCGTTCTGTTGTTTTCTTTGGATTATTAAGATATGTTATAAGTGTATATACTCACATACATACATACATACATACATACATACATACATACATACATACATACATACATACATACATACATGCATACATACATAAATATATATATATATATATATATATATATATATATATATATATATATATATATATATACTCATTCATTTTCAGTCTTTGTAGTTTACAAAGGGAATCGATTGTTTATATCAGTTATCGATAGTTCAACTTACCCTTCTCAGCCACCTCAGTTTTGTTGCAGTATAAAAGTTAGGGCAGAAATTTCTATACTGTCGCCACCTCAGTTTTGTTGAAGTATAGTTGTTAGAGCAGACGTTTCTATACTGTGGCCACCTCAGTTTTGTTGAAGTATAGCTGTTAGAGCAGACGTTTCTATACTGTGGCCACCTCAGTTTTGTTGAAGTATAGTTGTTAAGGCAGACGTTTCTATACTGTGGCCACCTCAGTTTTGTTGAAGTATAGTTGTCAGGCCAGACGTTTCTATACTGTCGCCACCTCAGTTTTGTTGAAGTATAGTTGTTAGGGCAGACGTTTCTATACTGTGGCCACCTCAGTTTTGTTCAAGTATAGATCTTAGGGCAGACGTTTCTATACTGTGGCCACCACAGTTTTGTTGAAGTATAAAAGTTAGGGTAGAAATTTCTTTACTGTCGCCACCTCAGTTTTGTTGAAGTATGAAAGTTAGGATAGAAATTTCTATACTGTCGCCACCTCAGTTTTGTTGAAATATATAATTTAGGGCAAAAATTTCTATACCGTCGCCATCTTAGTTTGTTGAAATATAGAAGTTAGGGCAGAAATTCTTATACTGTCGTTACCTCAGTTTGTTGAAATATAAAAGATAGGATAGAAATTTCTGTACTCGTCCGTCGCTACATCAGTTTTTTTATGTCAATAAATCGTAAGTTATATGGAACTTTAAATTTTTTTTCCACAAACTGATATAAATTAGTTATTACTCTCTTTGATATTAATTTGTCTCATGTTCTTCCTCTTCTTCAACTTCGTTTTCATCATCTTCTTCTTCTTCTTCTTCTTCTTCTTCTTCTTCTTCTTCTTCTTCTTCTTCTTCTTCTTCTTCTTCTTCTTCTTCTTCTTCTTCTTCTTCTTCTTCTTCTTCTTCTTCTTCTTCTTCTTCTTCTTCTTCTCCTCCTCCTCCTCCTCTTCCTCCTCCTGCCCCTCCTCCTCCTCCTCTACTCCTCCTCCTCCTCCTCCTATTATTATTATTATTATTATTATTATTATTATTATTATTATTATTATTATTATTATTATTATTATTACTATTTTTGATTTAAATTTATTAGTATTCCCGTCATCATCATTTTATTTTTTTTTTTAAAGAAAAACACGGAGCACATATAAAGCATAACCAAATTATCACAAGTTGGGCCGGAATATTCTGTCATGCGTAACGTGGGTTTAGTTAGAATATTATAAGTGTGCTTTCCTTGTCAGGTATGTTGCCGCGGCTCTTTTGTGGAGCTTTTCAATCAAAGTTAAATAGACCAGTGTGTTAATTGTCAAAACACATTCTTACACGGCTGTCTGAGACTTTCCACCTAAGTTGTGTTGTAAACACTTTCAATTTTTCTTGATTCTCAATGCACTGTGAGTTGATGCAAACACTTTTAAAGCTTACATAGTCATTTATTTCTTCCACTTCCGTTCATTAGATGGGTGTAGCTGCTATAATGATTATGTTTTGTCTTTATCTAAAACTTTTACGTTTATTGGTGGTACTTTCATTTGCTTCCTTTTACTACTACTACTACTACTACTACTACTACTACTACTACTACTACTACTACTACTACTACTACTACTACTACTACTACTACTGCTGCTGCTGCTGCTGCTGCTGCTGCTACTACTGCTACTGCTGCTGCTGCTGCTGCTACTACTACTACTGCTACTACTACTGCTTCTGCTGCTACTACTACTGCTGCTGCTGCTGCTGCTACTACTACTACTACTACTACTACTACTACTACTACTACTACTACTACTACTACTTCTTCTTCTTCTTCTTCTTCTTCTTCTTCTTCTTCTTCTTCTTCTTCTTCTTCTTCTTCTTCTTCTTCTTCTTCTTCTTCTTCTTCTACTACTACTACTACTACTACTACTACTACTACTACTACTACTACTACTACTACTACTACTACTACTACTACTACTACTACTACTACTACTACTACTACTACTACTACTACTACTACTACTACTACTACTACTACTACTACTACTACTACTACTACTACTACTACTACTACTACTACTACTACTACTACTACTACTACTACTACTACTACTACTACTACTACTACTACTACTACTACTACTACTAGATCTACAGGAGGCAAACCACTAGGTTAATTATAAGTAAGAATTATAAGAGCTACAATTTTAGGTAGTACTCAGCAGTGGTTAGAAGAAAGTTTTAAGTAAAAATGACTGAAATTGCTTAAAGTGGTTGGATTAGAACCATCGATTTAGAGATGCTTCGGCAACCATTGCCTTGCCATTGAAAGAGAACAAAGCTTACATCAATACGCCACTACGCTCCCGAGCAAGGCGATGGGTGCCGAATCATCAATAAATCGATGGTTCTAATCCTACCAATTCAAGCATTTTCGGTCATTTTCTTCACTTAAAGCCTTATCCTAACCACTGCTGAGAACTACCTACAATTCCAATCTTATAACTCTTACTACTACTACTACTACTACTACTACTACTACTACTACTACTACTACTACTACTACTACTACTACTACTACCACTACCACTACCACTACCACTACCACTACCACTACCACTACCACTACTACTACTACTACTACTACTACTACTACTACTACTACTACTACTACTACTACTACTACTACTACTACTACTACTAACTACTAACTACTACTACTACTACTACTACTACTACTACTACCACTACCACTACCACTACCACTACCACTACCACTACCACTACCACTACTACTACTACTACTACTACTACTACTACTACTACTACTACTACTGCAACTACTCGCCCAACTACTAGTCTTACATCTACTTTGAATATGAGTTATACACAGCTCGCGTTTGTAGCTATCATTCAGCAGTTGGAGATAAGCTTCGAGATAAAATTCTGATCGAAAGTCGCTGAATCTTTCCCTCGTTGACACCTTAATCATAATATATCATAATTATTATTACTCTATTTTTTTTTAACTTTTTTTTTTTAAATATGTGTATATGAAGGGTTCATTCAAGTTAGTAATGTATAAAATTGAAATTTTTCGATAACTGTTATTTGATAACCATACTAGTTGTAGTCTTTTACTTATTACTTTTGTTTATTCAGCGTGCATATCTTAAATAAATAACGCATGACTCATTTGCGCATGACAGTGAAAATCGGAAATGTCCATAATATTTTCATTTTACTGAAGGCAAGTTTGCATTTTAAAGTCTAATATTTTATGTAAATTCTGTAGAAAGTACAGTTTCGACCACAAATTAATGAGGACATAGATGTCCCGGCTGAGCAAGTAGGTCACCTTTTTTTGTCCTTTCGTTTCTTCAGTCTCTACGGTCGTGCCATAATATTAGTGTTTGTCCGAGCAAAATCTCTGTGCATGACAGTAGACTTAAAACGGAACCCTGCTGACAATTTTCCTGGTCCATAATTATAGAGGAATGTGCATCTTTAATCCTGCGTGGCTAATTTTGTTCTGAGATTTATTTCAACAATTTTTTTCAGGCTTCACAATACATAAAAATGGAGAACCTGAACAGTTTAATCTAAACTATGGCCTGAAATCGACGCTTTTCCGCTACAGATTGGGGTCTTAGGAGGTTACGTAAACTGCATCTTTCATTATAGCGATTTTGAAAAATAAACCGTTTAAATAATATGAGACATGGACAACTTTACTATGTAAATGCTTTTAAAAACAGCACTCTCAGGTTTTAAAAAAAAATGCACAAGATTTCATTTGTCTCCATTCAGATCTAGATCTCTGGTTCGTCTGATTAAAACGCCCGAAGCAGTGACTCTTGGCCCGTTTACTGAAAACAGCTAGTGTATTTATAAGTTTTCACAAAGTGTCTTCGTAATACTGTAAACTAAGGGTTGTTTGGCGAAGCCAGACTAATCAATTTCGAGCATATCCAATGCCTTAGTGGCGCGATAACGTAGATATACATCTAGCCCATGATAGATCAATAACTTAAATTTGGATTTGAATGAACTTTTCCTACTATAGGTTCGTGATTTATGACGTTGGATGAATAATCAATTCCCATTATGGTTTCATGATTTATGACTAGATAAATGATCAGGTCCCATTACGGTTCCATGATTTATGACGGTAGATGAATGATCAATTCCAATTACGGTTTCACGATTTATGACGGCGGATGAATGTTCTATTCCCATTATGGTTTCATGGTTTAAACCGCTGGGTGAATGAATTATTCTCATTATGGGTTTATGATTTATGATGTTGAATGAATGAGATGACCTGTTAAAAGCTGTTTCCAGTCGCTGGGTGAACAAGTGAATCCTAATATATGATTTAGGTCTTAGAGGCTAAAAATAAATAACGCAAGAAGCGTAAAAAATACAGCCCCTGCTATAGAAGTTGTTTTGTTGTTGTTTTTTTTTAATTAAGTATTATCAAGTTTAAAGATCAAGACACTTTTAATGGCGTTAAAATAATTGGTTTAATTTATTCTTCATCTTTTTGTTTATTTGAGATTGATACCAGTATAGCTTCACAAGGACCGTACTTGGGGAAAAAAAATTATATGATGAATAAGAAACGAGTCATCGTTGAAATAACTTTAAGAAAAAAAAACCTGCTATCTTGTTGAGTGCGTTATCTAAGTTTATGAACTAGATGACTTTACGATGACATTGCACCGAGATGACCTCATTAAGTAAGCCTAAGTTTTTTTTAACATAATTATATAATCATATTTCTGATATGCCTCGTAGCTCAGTCGGTAGAGCACTGGGCTGGCAGCTCGAGGGTCCGGGGTTCGGACCCTTGCTTGGTGGTAAACGGTGAGATGCGATTCGAAAGGTGTATAATATGATGTTAAAGAAGAAATCTATAAAAACGTCATTATGAAAATTTTCCGGGCGCATATTTTTGAGGAAAATTGACGCAATGTAAATGAAAAGCATGTACGCGAATTGAAGTGAATGAAGATTGAAGGGTTAAGACGAGTCTTAGCTTAAGTATTATGTTATATGAAGTCAACCTATATCTCCAATCAGGTAGAGTATAATTGTGTGATTTGGGGAAAGGAGCAATCTTTCGGCCGACTTTAAAAAAATTCATCTCTCAAGGAAACTTGATAGCTGAGTGCTAGAACCGGATATCTACATTTCGAATTTTTTTTTTCTTTTTGCAGTATAAAATTTGTATTCACGTAATTATAGTAGCGCGATTCTTAAAAAAATTCCTAATATTCGATAGAACACGATAACAACCTTGAAAATGTTCGTGGAAAATAAAAAAAAGAAGAAAACACAGGCGAAAAATGTGGATCTAAGAACTTGCCATAGCTTAGATATTCGATTCTTGCAGTTATCCCGTTCTATTTTGCATCATTCTCTTGGCTTTCTGTAACTTGCAACACGCAGGAAAATATGTGGATCCCGGGAAAGACCGACCTGTCCATAGAATACAGGACAAATTCGCGACGAAAAGTCCATGCAAATAAGATTTCTGCGAATATATTTGCGTCCTCTCAGATTTTTTTACAGTGCGGTTTCTCAAGAAAGACCCCAGACTTGAGTCTTACCCGTCACCATTACTCACACATCTTCCATAGTCTCCTCTTATTCCCTCTTTAAGTTGATCTATCTTCGTATGCCCTCTTATTATTTCCCATCTTGAGCCACCTTCTTCCCAATTTTCCAACCCCAACCCCCACTTTGTTTGGCTCGTTTGTCTATGAGGACGTCCTCTTCTCCCTTCTTTAAGTTGTTCTATTTTCGTAACGTTATGCCCTCAACTGTTTTCCCTATCTTGAGCCATTTTCTTCTCGATTTTCCCATGCCTTTTATTTTTCTTCCTGGTCACGGCGCGATGCGGCAATCAAATCCAACGCTCACTTTGTTTGGCTCTTCAGGTCCTTTTCTTTTTCAGTCCATCTCGATGCTTTCATGTTTGCCTAGCATCGTTTCCAGCTTAACCCTGTAGATCTCTTTTTTCGATCTCGGTGGAGATTTTTTCCCCTATAATTGTAGCCATATTTCTTTTTTGAAAGTACCTGAGCAATTTTGTTTATATATATTTCCTAGTAAAAGTTTCCAGGGTTCAATCCTACAGAGCAAGGTCAATTAATATTGATTCGTATAGTTACAAGTTCAGTTCGGTTCCAAATTTTAACTGATGAATTAGCCGGACCAAAACCTGTACACACTACCACGTGACGTCAGTCATGTCACGATTCTGGGGACGGTGATTGCTCTGAGGGTTCAAGGTCACTGTGCGAGCAGGCGCAGGAAAGGGACGCCACTCGTGCAGGGCGATAAATAAACTGGCCAGTTTTGGTGGATTCACGGGTAGAATGAAGAGGTTTGCAAGCCCAGTCCAGCACTAACGGTGATCTCATGGACTCGGTTTCAGAGTTGACCAGTTCTGATTGATTGGTTAAAGAATTTTCCAAGCCCAGTCCAGCACTAACGGTGATCTCATGGACTCGGTTTCAGAGTTGACCAGTTCTGATTGATTGGTTGAAGAATTTTCCAAGCCCAGTCCAGCGATAACGGTGATTTCAGGGCTTCTTTCTCCGTATTCAGTATCAGTGTCTTAACCAGGTTTTTTTTCCTGGTTTTTTTTTTCTATTCTTGTCCCACAGTGTCCCGTCGACAGACCGCCGTGCCGCCCAAGAGAAGGGGCGGGGAGGACGCCGGAGAGTACCACAGCCCCGTGGGGAGCCCGTCAAGCTCCGTCAACTCGGACTTCTTCGACGTGAGAAATGACAACATGGAGAGCAGCGCCGAGCTCAGCGGGAAATTCTACAGCCCACGGCCTTCGCCAGTCAAGGCCATGCTGTCAGACGACAGTGACGAACTCCGCAACAACGGCTACTACAGCCCGATACCTTCCCCTGTCGCCGGAGCTAGGAGCCCCCAAAACGATGACGTCATTCACGGCAGCAGCAGTTTCGAGAGGCGGGCCGAGTTGGCGGATATAAATAACCGGGACTATTCGTCCACGGACGAGTCGGCGGCGTTGATAAAGGACAAAAATACCCGAGTTTACCTTCGCCGCTGGTATGTGCTGTTCGTGTTCAGCCTCGGCTGTGCCGTCACGGTGAGTGGTTGAGATCTGTCCGTGCAATATAGGTTTAGTGGTAGTAGCAGTACTAGTAGTTGTAGTAGTAGTAGTAGTAGTAGTAGTAGTAGTAGTAGTAGTAGTAGTAGTAGTAGTAGTAGTAGTGGTAGTGGTAGTGGTAGTGGTAGTAGTAGTAGTAGTGGTAGTAGTAGTGGTAATAGTAGTGGTGGTAGTATTAGTGGTAGTAGTAGTGGTAGTAGTAGTGGTAGTAGTGGTAATAGTGGTAGTAGTAGTGGTAGTACTGGTAGTAGTGGTGGTAGTGGTAGTAGTAGTCGGCGTGGACGTCGGAGTCGTAGAGGTAGTCGTTGTAGTAGTTGTAGTAGTAGTAGTGGTATTAGTGGTAGTCGTAGTAGTAGTAGTAGTAGTAGTAGTAGTAGTAGTAGTAGTAGTAGTAGTAGTGGTCGTGGTAGTAGTAGTGGTAGTGGTAGTGGCAGTGGTAGTGGCAGTGGCAGTGGTAGTAGTAGTAGTAGTAGTAGTAGTAGTAGTAGTAGTAGTAGTAGTAGTAGTAGTGGTGGTAGTAGTAGTGGTAGTGGCAGTGGTAGTGGCAGTGGCAGTGGTAGTAGTAGTGGTAGTAGTAGTGGTAGTAGTAGCAGTAGTAGCAGTAGCAGTAGCAGTAGTAGTAGTAGTAGTAGTAGTAGTAGTAGTAGTAGTAGTAGTAGTAGTAGTAGTAGTAGTAGTAGTAGTAGTAGTAGTAGTAGTAGTAGTAGTAGTAGTAGTGGTGGTGGTGGTGGTGGTGGTGGTGGTAATAGACGTTGGAGAAAATGTTTTTTGTTTGATATAGCCCATCCACAGAACAGTGACCTCATAGATATGTCGAGTTGGCGAAATAGGAAAGATGCCTTATATTAACGTACCGCCAATGTGGGCCTCACACCCACAAGAAAGCTCCCTCCGGATAGCAGGGCGGATGCTCTTACAACATACCGGTTGATAGCTCTGCTAGGAGAAAAAGATGAAAAAAAGAAGATAAAGATGATGGTCATTATCATGATATTGAAGAAGGAGAAGATGATCATCATCACCATCATCATCCTAAAAATCATGGTGATTATGGCAATGGTGGGCGAAGATGAATATTATACAGTGACTAGAGGGTGATTAAAGAAAATAATAAAGACTTAAAAAATGATATTGATGAAAATAAATAAATTTAATAATAATAATAATAATAATAATAATAATAATAATAATAATAATAATAATAATAATAATATTAAGTAGAAGAAGAAGAAGAAGAAGAAGAAGAAGAAATAGAAGTAGAAGAAGAAGAAGAAGGATGACGACGACAACGAAGAGAAACAAAACAACTACTGAATAAACATCAGCAAAAACAAATATCAACAACAACACTAAGAAAAATACACTTTTGTTGTTGATAAGAACAGGAGGTCATCATCTTGTTGCCATCTTCCCCCCCAAAAAATGTTCCAATTCTGAAGTCTCAATGTAGATATTCTGTCCTTCCCATTGAAGCGGCTAGAAGTGAACATTTTGTTTTTATTTTTTTTTCTTCACCTTCAGGGTTTTTCCTTCGGCCAGTACGGCCCGATCGCTCAGTCCCTGGAGAAAGCGTTCGGATGGTCAGACAACACGATAGCCATGCTGGGTATGTGGAACAACCTGGGCTTTGTCCTGATGGCCTGGCCGTTTGGAAGACTTTTGGAGATGAAAGGTTTGTGAAAGTTACGTTGAAGCATTGGTTGTTTACAGTGTTCCTGTTAGATTTTTTTTTTTTTTTCTTTCTTTTTTTTGCTAGTTCTAGATTTAACTCTTAAGTAAAAGAAGACAATTTGCAGGTGTTTTTTTTTTTTTTTTGCTTTATGAGCCTAAATACAAATAGCTCCTAAATTCTGTAAAAAAAAGAAAAATCCAAATTTTCTTATCAAGTACAAAAAAGGAATTTTGGCAAGGCAGTTAACCTCCCTCCGTGCGCTTTTTTTTTTTTTTTTTTTTGAGGGGGGGGAAGGGAATTCGTAAACTTGTTATAACCATTTAGAAAGATCTTTAAATAGGATGGGAAAGCACAGAATCAGTTGTTTTCCAGCATTCTATATATATTATATTGATTGGGACTATAGGGACAAAATGTTTTGATGTCACTTCTGAAACAATGCTATAGTTTGTTATTCTAGAACTATCTGTGGTTTTATCTTTGCTTAACAATAAAAGTGTTCTATGTGTAGAAAAAATTTCATGACTTATGATCAGCTTGCTCTATTGTAAAACTCGTTAACTGACTTGACATCTGTGTTCAAACATTGGTAATCAAGTATTCTATGTGTATTTAAAAGATTCAATCACATAGAACCAGCTTCCTCTATTGTAAAACTCGTTAACTGACTTGACATCAGTGTTCAAACATTGGTAATCAAGTATTCTATGTGTATTTAAAAGATTCAATCACATAGGACCAGCTTGCTCTGTTGTAAGACACACTAATTGACTTGACATCATTGCTCAAACATTGATGATCAGGAAGGGTCTCTGTTATTGTCAGATTGTTTGGAACCACTGGTGACGTCATAACTTTTTTTCCCTATGGACTACATCTCCAGTGACAAATATGTTGATCCCCCATGCTATTCTCAATAGATATGAAGTTTCTACCACTTTTGTTTCAATGCAGGTTTGAGGTTTGCAACCATTGTAAGTATGCTGCTTGTTACATTCAGTCTCGGACTACGGTGTGCCAGTTCGGATCCTGTCACGGCTAAATGGTAAGAAACAGCTCCTGTTCAGTTTGAAGTAAAGCAAATGGACTTTTATAGGGGCTGACTTATAGTTGTCTTGTTAAGCATTTCCTATGCCTCTCGCAAGATTTTGACTGGGTAAGCGAAATGTAAATAACACAAATTGGAAAAGCTCCCTTAAAGGCGGATTTTCCCATTTTAAGCTATAAGTAATGAAAAGATCCATATGAAATAACCAAATAAAAGTCTGCTTTTCAGAAAAAAACATTTTTTTTAAATTTTATGGACACATGTATTCTGATCCTTGTGTGCTCCTCTTCAATTTATGCTCTTTTTGAAAGTCAAAAGCTCAGAATTTTAAGTTTGGCGGTGCTCTTATAGACTGGGTCAAACTTGATCTTAGATGATTAATCATAATTCATTTTAAGGCATCCAGGAGTGTTAGTTTTCACTTTAAGGTATGTTCATTTTACATGAAACCATATGCAGCTAGCAACACCACTGTTCCACTGAATACTTATACATAAGATGCAGAGTCACAATATACAGAAGGAAGCAAATTGTTTAAGAAAATTGAAGGATTCACTGTTTTCCACAAATCATATACAATAATTTTATTCTATGCCTTTTTTTTGTATTCACTTCCGCTTCAAACACTTTGTTGCTAACTGCAATTCACTTCATGTAAACCATCATTTGGCTTTGAAATGACCTTGAAAGGAAGGTTGTGATAAAAGACCCAAAGTCTTTTTTTAATATTTGTCCTTTCAAAAATATGGGCAAAACCATAATTAAATTGATGAATTTCTTCTATTTTTTTTATGTAACTTTGAACAGAACAGGGAAGAGGTTATATATTAGAACTGACAAACCGATTTTCATAAACATACTTCCTTAAAAAAACCTGTTATTAATATTCGTTTTGTTGCTCGACCAAAAAAAACATTTATTATTATGTAGCCAAAACTTTATAAAGATAATAATGCAAATGATTCCTTTTCCCAAATCAGCATACGTGTAGTTCTTAAATTTTATTTTCTGGTTCTACTCAATTGCCTAGACAAAGGTGTACATTTCATATTGAGAAAACTTGAAATAGTGCAGAAACTGACTTTTCTTTGGAAAATAACTGGAGACTCTTGTGTTGAAGGCAAAAATCACGAAAAGATTTTTTGTTACAGACTAAAAATAATATTTCCCTTACTTATCAAAACATCTTGAAAAATTGATTGTTTAAGTCGTGTAACTCCTGCTCAGAAATCCCGCCTTTTTGTCTTTATTTCTATTTCTAAAGATCACAAATTGAGTTTTTCGAGAAAAGAGGGGTTTTTTTAATCAGAAGAAGCAAGATCATGATTTTTGTTAAATAAAACTAGGACTTCTCTTCACTCAGACTTTCAAGGAGTAAAATAAATTTTAATCTAGATGAAATTTTTTTTTCTATAATTTATTTTACTTAAATGTGATTTATTTGGTCATGTTTTTAGTTTTAATTTTTTTGGCAGGTTTTGATTTTATTTTTGTTTTGTTTTTTCAGGTTAAACAATATATCCCAGGTGTTGGCCGGCACAGCGTCCATAATCACGTACAGCTCCTGCGCACTTCTCTCCGCCCTTTGGTTTCCAGTCCACCAACGCACGACTGCGACTGCAATAGGAACCTTCATGGGATATCTGGGGATAGCGTTAAGCTTTATTATAGGTTGGTAGGGGTTTGAATCCCCACAGTGTGAAATTGATGTAAGGGTTACTCTGTAGGTGTATAATTTTCTATCTGCTTCTATGGCTTTTTGGTTGTGTGCGTCTCTGTCCTTCTCACTCTCTCTCTCTTTCACTGTCTCTCTCTCTCTCTCTCTCTCTCTCTCTCTCTCTCTCTCTCTCTCTCTCTCTCTCTCTCTCTCTCTCTCTCTCTCTCTCTCTCTCTCTCTCTCTCTCTCTCTCTCTCTCTCTCTCTCTCTCTCTCTCTCTCTCTCTCTCTTTATATATTTTCTTAATTCCCAATTCCTTGCAATCTCTTTCATATAAAATTTTTTGTCTCTGGATTAGAATTTAACTTTACAAAACTTTGTTCAAATGCAAAAACCAAGGTTGTAGACCAGAAAAGTATTTCACCATTATATTTCTATCCCATAACATCGATTTAATTGGCATCCTTCCTCAGGTCCACTGGTTGTCCCAGATCCTGGCTTCGCAGGCAATAACACTTCAGGCAGTAGGTGAATGCGGATCAAGAGTTAGCGTTCTTGACTGATATAGTTAACCTACTATGTTTCCATCAATTTAAAATCAACTACTAGTTAAACTGGATTTGTATCAAGGTTTTTATCTTGTTGAGCATTCCATTTAAATAAGTATGTAATTGGTATAGTATTAGACACTCGGCTACTGCACCGGAGTGTCAAATTCCTGGCTGGGTCGAGTAGGGATCATATATATAATATGGTAAGATTGTTCACATAAGTATGTAATTGGTATAGTACTAGACACTCGGCTACTGCATCGGAGTGTCAATTCCTGGCTGGGTCGATTAGGGATCATATATATAATATGGTAAGATTGTTCACATAAGTTCTGACATAACATTCACGTACAAAATGGATAACTAGCTGTAGGCAAATGGAAATTTTTCAGTATTCTAGGAGTATACTGTTTCTAGTAGCTGCTCCTCAGTGAAGTTTAGAAAGGCATCTTTGTTGGTACTGGCATGTCGTGGAATCTTTGTAAACAAGTTTTAATACTGCAGATTGCAAGTGCAATGCGAAAGAAATTTTTATTTTTCTATTTATTCAAAATCCTGCACTGCACTGGTTACTTCTCCAAAGAAAAATAGACTTTGAGCACAGAAGTATAGTGATGAATGTTTCAATGAAGAAAATGGGAGTATAGACTCTTTGCTTTAGCTACAATACATTTTATCTTTTTTTGTTTCTCAAGTTATTGCTAATAGAGTTTCATCTCTGCTATGATTTCTATTTTCCATGAGCTTTAAAGAGTCATTTCTATAGAATTTACAGAGGTTGTTGTAGGATGTAGAGCTATGGGCATTTTAATCATGAAATTGCATGCTGGATAAAGAGACTATATTCTATATGATTATGATTATGAGGAAAATTGTTTTCTCTCAATCTACAGTGCTAAAAAATCTTAAATTCTAAGGAGTAAAAAATTGCTTTTCAGTTTAAACTTATATTATTCGATAAATTTGAGACAAAAATGATACATTAACAACATATGTAATTTTGAATTAAAGACATATTTTGTACATTTTTTTTTATTTTACTGCATGATATTAATAGCCTGATTTTAAAGGTTTTAATTGATGTGACTTTGAAATTTGAGCATGTTTTAAAAGCTAAGCTTACAACATCTTTGTTGTTAAAAAGTTTCATTTCGATGAAGTTTTACAAAATACGCCAGCCAATAAAGATATTTAATCTTATCGCAGAATACTAAAACTGTTATCTTATTCTCGGTTGATCTAAACACGTCTTTGGAGAAATAGTGGTCGAGAAGTAAATACGAGCATCCTAGATTCTGAGCAAGTTTTTTTTTTCTGCTTCTTATATCTTATATCTTATATCTCATGTCAGTAGATGCCTTTGAAGGCTCATGTTTCCCATCGTTTCCGATGCCTACATTAGCAATATGTCTTCATAGGGTGGACTTCATCGAAGACAGAAATGTTTAGTTATTTGAGAAGTTTAATGTCACTTAAGTCTTTCAGGCAATCTTATAAGGAAACAGAAACGCTTAATCAAGGATAAAATGGTCTTTAAAACAAAATTCACAAATTTTACATGCATTTAATCTGATGTTGATAAGATTGTAAAAAATTTAATGAGTGATCTCTGTTATTGCTTTAGTGAGAATTTACACAGAATAAGGACTGAATGTGCTATGTGCCATTTGTTTTTAAACTGATTTTTTTTCTGTATGGTCTTTTTTTTTCTCTGCTAGATGCCACAGATGGTTCAGATGAAAGGGATGCAATCATGGTATATTTTTATTCTGGTAAGTTTTCTCGTTTACTCCCCTTCAATATGAAAAAGAAGAAGAAGCAAGCTTAGAGTTGCGTTTTTACACGGGTTTTTTGTTATATGTTCATGTGCGTGTTTTTGTTTTTTTTTTAATCAATTTAAAACAAATAAAAAAAACCCAGCTTTTTGCTTTATCATGGTTTCAAAATATTTTCGTTCTGTTTTTTTGTTTAGTTTTGTTTTTTGTTTTTTTTGTTTTTTTGGGGGGGGCGTGGGTTGTGAGTGCCTTTTATTAGATAAGTTCACAAATAAATTTTCCATATCTTAAAAAGTGTCTTCCTTACTAGAGCAATTTGTGGAGAGAAATTTGTGGAGAGAAATATGTTTTAACAAAGAAGGGAGTAAGAGGGTAGAGGTGCAGGGTGGGAGTATTTCTCCAATCTCTACTATTAGTTTTCATAATGACGTTTTTGTTTCAATTTGCTTTTCTCTCACCAGTTGCCGGAATTTCAGCATTTGTCCTTCTCCTGACCTTCATCTACTTCCCGGCTAAACCGCCACTTCCACCCACCATCAGTGCTGGCGTGAAGCGCCTCAGTCAAGGGGAGGGAGTGCGCAACTTGTTAAAGTGATTACCCAACTTGTAGCCGGAAATAGTTCAATTATTATTTTTTTATTATTTCCTTTTTTTATATTCACTTCCGCTTCAAACACTTTGTTGCATTCTGAAAATAGATTTCATGAAGCTAAAAGGTCCTTGATGGGATTTTTTTTCATGCAATGAAGAAAAGAAGAAAAAGAAGATTATAAGTTATTATACCTCAAATTTGAAGCTTGGAATTTGTCTATAAATTACTGATAAGCATGAGTTGATTGGATGAGTTTTCATGCAATATTAAAAAAGGTTTTATGGTACTGTTATATGTCTTAATTTTCCAGCTTGGGATTTCAGTCCATGAATTACATATAAGCGTGGATCATAAGTTATCTTGAGTAAGCGACAGTAAGCGCCATCTTTATTGAGGATTTTCAAAGCTTAAAACCAATGTGTTTGATAAAATTTTGTTTGCTTTTACCAGCCTTAGTGAACTGGCATACATGTAGCTAATGCTTGACTTAATTTGTTGAAAGTGATAAATCTACTTAAAACGATTTCAATAAATTGAATGTAAAATACAAGCTGTCATATCACCCCTATATTTGTTTCTTTTTTTACCCAGGAATGTTCAGTTTCATCTTATCCTCTTCATATTTGGGTTCGGGGCTGGAATCTATCAGGCGTTTTCTCAAATCCTGGATATTGATTTAGACGTTTTAGATGTCTCCCAGGTAAGTTCGTAAATAATGTACTACTGTGAAAAAGAAGTGTGAAGATACAGACAGGCAGATAGACAGACAAACAGATTCCGAGACACGCAGATTGGCAGATAGACAGAGACAGATGGACAAACTGACTGACAGACATAAAGAAAGAGATAGAGTCATAGAGACAGAGTCTGGGACAGACAGAAAGAGATAGAGTCATAGAGACAGAGACTGGGACAGACAGAAAGAGATAGAGTCATAGAGACAGAGACTGGGACAGACAGAAAGAGATAGAGTCATAGAGACAGAGACTGGGACAGACAGAAAGAGATAGAGTCATAGAGACAGAGACTGGGACAGACAGAAAGAGAAAGAGTCATAGAGACAGAGACTGGGACATAAAGAAAGAGATAGAGTCATAGAGACAGAGTCTGGGACAGACAGAAAGAGATAGCAAAACAAGTAAAGCAATTGTGTTGTTTGTGAGGTTGTACTGAATGCCATTATTTTATGGAGGAATAAAAGATACTAACAAAAATAAAACTGTTTTCCTCCTTACCAGCTTCTACAGATAGTTTATGCAACGTTAAAAAAGATAATAATAAAAGATCGAAAGGAATTGTCAATTAACAATGACGTCATATGTGTAGTTTGAAATTGTTAACGTTCACCATTTTTCAGAAGTTAAAATTTTATGACATAAAGAAGTTCGTACAAGACGAGTTAACAATCTCTACACAAAAACAACATTTTGAATCTATTTTTTGTTTGGAAAATCGATGGAGTTAAGAGCCTGTTAATGTCAGTCCACGGTTAAAAAAAAAAACAAAGGCCATTAAGTCTTGTTTTGAAAAGACAATAAAAGTTGAACATTTTCCCTGAAATAGCATTATAATGTCTGATACAGGTTATTACCCTTTCAAACCAACTGAGCTGGTTTGTGTCCCTTTATTTAATAGCTAGCTATTTATTCATTTCAGAAAAATTTTTGAGACTTTGAAATATTTTTCTTGTAAAAAGTAAAGACATAATGAAGTAAATTATATAACAATGGCAAGATTAGAAAAAAAAAACTCAAAAGAAATGTTTTATGGCTGGTTTAAACTTTCTGCTGGGTTTGTTTGTTAGCTCTATTTCTTTTCTTTTTTTTTTATCATTCAATTCTGGCAAAAACATAGTTATTTTCAAATTGTCCTAATTTTTACTTTTATAAATGAAGATAAGTGCTGAGAAAATTGAGTTAGCAAATGAGATGAAAAGGGGAAGGGAGAGAGAAACAAATAGCCTAGACAGACAAACGAGCAGACTAAATACAAAGAGAACTGCATGCAGATAGACAGACAAGAAACATACACATTGACAAAGACACAGAGATAGTCACGCAAAGGGACAAGCAAATAAACACATAGATGGACCGACAGAAAAAGGTCTAGAGATGGATGGACATAAATGAGTCATACACTCATGTGATTAAGTTTCAGTTTTGTGCTTCTTATTAGATTTAGAATGTCCTATTTCTAGAGGGGGTTTTTTTTCAGACTGAATTGGAATTGGATAGAATTTGGATACAATGCAGAAAGACAGAGACACAAATATAGTCAAACAAATAAACACATACACAGGCAGACACAAAGATAGTCAAACAGATAAACACCTTTACAGACAGACATAAAGATAGTCAAATAAATAAATCCATACACAGACAGACACAAAGATAGTCAAACAGATAAACACCTTTACAGACAGACACAAAGATAGTCAAACAAATAAACACATACACAGACAGACACAAAGAGATAAGGAGACAGATGAACAAAAATGAATCAGACTTTCATTGGAATAGGCTTTGGTTTTTGTGGCTTGTATAAAATCTAGAATTTCTTATTTCTATTGTTTTTGCAGACCCTAAAAATTGGATAACTTTTTTTTTATCTTCTCCAAACAGACTACAGCTGGTTGGATGGGGTTCTATTCTATAATAGGAGGCTGTCTTTTAGGTTTTATCACCTCATGGTAAGAAATTTGAGAGATAGGTTAAAACATGTTTGAGTTCCTATAAAATGAATAGGTATGTGTGTTGTGCGTGTATTCGTAAATTTGTATGTATCTCCTGTTAAGCTTTTGCATTTTTTAAAACTCATAATTGTTAGCCCATCAGTTTTTGCTGTTTTAGGAGAATATTTCTTGCCACACAGTTTTAATATCGGATCTTTTCCCATTCTTTTCTTGTAGGAACTTTGAATATTTTATTACATTAGGCCACTAGCGCCTCAAAAGACAAAGGTTACCTGTATTCTGAGACATTTTCGAAGATACAAAACTACAGTTCAAAATTTTTTTAAGGCAGCCATTGAAAAATTAAAATAACGAAATAGTTTAGTACCACTGACGAGTATATGATTTAAAATCTGCTAAAAAAATTTAGATTTCAAGCATAAAAATTTTCATAAAATTTAATATGTTGGCAATCATTCTAGAAATTTATTTCTTTATTTCTTTTTGGCTTTTTTTTTCTTCACAGGATCTCCGACATGTTTACCAGAAAGCTGAAGCTGTTTTTGTTGATGATGTTTATGCCCGCAACAGCCATGCTTGTCTGGTTTTTGTTGCTGATCAAGAAATACATAGCGACTGACATGCGTGAGTACTAATAGGGTGAATAAGTATGTTATTTTGGGTCTAACCAATCTGAGAAGAAAAGGGGCTTTACCCACCTCTGGTTCACGATACTCATCTAGAACAAGATTTCTCTAAGTTTTTCTTGTTTACAAATACACCTTGGACAAACTTGCCAATGAGGGCAAGTAAAGGATTATTTGTTTAGGACCAGGAACTAAGCATTGTTAAGGAATGGTGACCTCATAAGTTTATTCACCTGCTCGAAGATAATTTTATATTTTACGTCCGTTTTCTTCTTGTTGTTTTTTTTTTTTTGAGAGTTTTTTGTCATCTGTGTTTTCCAAAATCACATGTGAAATGATCCTCTTAAGGTATAACATTCAATAACACACTATGGTGGAATTTGGATTTTTTTTTTTAATTACATATCACCAGGACTGCTGATATATTTTGCATTGATAAAACTGGAACTGAAATAATAACTGATTTCGTGATGATTTTTCATAAATTTGTGTCATCTAGAATTTTTTAAAATGTAGACGATGATGGTTTGGAGTAATATATTTTGATAATAAGAATCATTGTACTACTACTACTACTACTACTACTACTGCTGCTGCTGCTACTACAATTACCATACTACTATTTCTACGACTACGACTACTGCTACCATTAAGAATTGTAAGAGCTAGAATTTTAATTAGTGCTAATCAGTAGGATAAGCTTTTAAATGAAAATGACGGGAAAATGCTTGCCATGGTGGGATTAGAACCATTGATTTATAGATGCCTCAGCACCCATCACCTTCCACTCAAAGAGAACATAGTTTATACTGAAACGCTTATGCCTTATCTCCCCCGCCCCCTGCCTCCTCTACCATATTCAAAACCCTCAGCTAGCTTGTACATCACTGTGATTGTCCCTGGTTGCTTCATCTACGGCTCCCAACCTCTGTTTTACGAGCTCGCCTGCGAGACGGCGTACCCTACCGGAGAAGATGTGGCCCCTTTCATGTTGAACACCGCACAAAATCTGGTGGCCACCGTCATCCTTGGAATACTGATTGTTCCTGGGTCAAGTGAGTTTTAACTATGGGTTGTTTGACTGAGTAGACACCTATGGGCGAGGCTAAATGTAAGGACAAGTTCACCTAAGATTACCCCAATATTGCCACCAGAGCTTATGCATGTAGATAAACAAAGGGAAACAGTTCTGGTATGTGAGTAAGAATCTTCTGTAGCACTAAAGCTTTAGGCTTTACTCTGCTGTGGTTAGCTGTAGGCTTTAATTACAAAGGGCCAGAAATGCTTATCTTTGAAGGATTTATTATCTCTCTCTCTCTCTCTCTCTCTCTCTCTCTCTCTCTCTCTCTCTCTCTCTCTCTCTCTCTCTCTCTCTCTCTCTCTCTCTCTCTCTCTCTCTCTCTCTCTCTCTCTCTCTCTCTCTCTCTCTCTCTCTCTCTCTATATATATATATATATATATATATATATATCTCTCTCCTCAGTGCTTGTCCATTACAATGTATTCACCTCCCACCTTTTTCTTAATTCAATCTCAATTTTTTAAAATTTTCTCTTCTGCTGCTCTTAAATATGTTTTCTTGCTCTAATTGTGTTATCTTTCTTGTCCTATTTAGTTCATTTTGGCCTATCTTTATCTACAAACCTATTGTGCTCTAGATACAATCATCGTCTAAAGATTCGTGTGAAGTCAGTCCTACTCTGACATATAACGATTAGATAAAGCCAATCTACTAATTAATAACTTCTGTAGGTTTATACATGTATGGAGTCCAGTTTTTCTCAGATGACAATATGTTAATCCTACTCTGGCATATGACTGGATTAGGTAAAGACAATCTATTAAATATCTCATCTTGTAATTATATATCATGTGATGTTTTTTTCTCAAAGTCAATCCTAATCTAGGAAATGAGTGTAAAATTATGTAAAGCCAATCTTCTAGAAGTCTTCAGTTGTAGATAGACCCTGTCAAGTGTTTCTTCTGAGTCATATACTCTAGCATATGACTGGATGCAGCAAAGCCAATCTATTAAATCTATCCTGCTGTACATTTATGCAATGTGCAATGTTTTTGTTTGTAGCCAGACCTACTCTATGAAATGATTTATCAAATTAAGTAAAGCCAGTACTTAAAATCTCTCCTGCTGTAGATCAATACAGCATCTGATGGCTGTTTCTAATACAATTAAGTAGTTTTGTGAAAGGACAAAAAACCAACATGGCATTTCAACTTTTGTCAGTCTGTTATACTTTAACTAAAAACCTATAAGCCCAAAATTCAGCTGTCGATCTTGATTGAACTGCTTTTAGCAGTGACTATAAGTCGGTGTGATTGAATGGTCACCACAGACAGGTGGCAAGTCCACGCACCTTAAGACATGTGGTGATGTGTTCTTTCTCAGTTAAACCGTATGCGAGAAACCAGGAAGGACTCAAGTCAGCGGTGAAAGGTTTCAAACTTTATTGTTTTAAACACACAGAAAAAAAAACCCAGTCAATAACTGAACCAAGGTCACATCTGACAAGAATAGAACTAAGAAAAGTCAACACATGAAATGAATAATCAAACTTAGGGGGATGTTAATGAATCACAGAGCAGCTTGCTTCTCAGACTGAAAGAATGACCACTGGTAAGTGGCAATGGGCTTCCATTCAAAGTCCAATCTGCCAGACACTCCAGAATGGTCATGTGACTAAGTCTAGAAGGTCAAAACAAAAAAAACATCCACTCAAGCCCAGAAAAGTCATGAAATTCATTTCATAAAAACGTAATTAATATCATAAAATATTTAAAGAGAAAGATTGTAAAAATTTCTGGAGAGAAACTCACACCTAGAGAGCTGTAGGAGAACAAGAGAAACCAAAACATAGACTTAGGCCCACAGCCTCAAAGTTAAAAGAAACTACCAAAATTAGTATTATGAGTATCAAGTAAATTACAGTAAAATCTAAAAAAAAATTGGATAAGAATAATAATTTTATTCTATAAAATGACAGGTGACACATAGGCTGGTTAGAAAAGACTTAATTGTCTAGTATTTGTTTGTTTGGGGATGCTGAGTTATGAAGGAAAGCGCCCTAGAAGCAGTACTTGTGTCCAGAGATGCCACAAAGTGGTTATACTTAGAATCGTCTTGGTTTATCTGACGTAACGCAAACTGTGCTTCAGTTTTGGCAAACCATGCATCTGGGTTAGATACCCAAAAGGTAGGCAATTTCTTTGGAACAATGCTATCAACCACCATTTTTTTGTAACAATAGTAGATCTAGTTCTTAATCTAAGTAATTTGTTTGAAGGCTCTGAACTGTTATTAAATCAGATTTATTTCTTAGCTCACAAGATGGTCATGAGTCATCAGGGTAACCAATTATGACAGTTACGAGAACAATTACTTAGTTCTGTAAGAGAAGAAACTCAGCCTTGTTTGTTGACCTTTTATTCTTTAACATAAAAAACTTGAAGCCTTAATTTCTTCCTGTAGATCTAACTGTTTTTTGAAGCGACTATAAGTCAGTGTGATTCAATGGTCGTGACAATGGTAAGTTTTTATTTTCAAAGTTTATCCTTCTGTAGGAAACATTCAGATTCAGTAAAGCCAATCTACTAAATCTTTGCTTCTCCAGGTGTCAGCTGGATCAACTGGGTCGTGACTGTCTCCATCGCACTCGGCCTGGTGCTACTGCTGCTTGTGAAAGAAGACTACAATCGCATGAAAGTCGATGATATGGAGGTGGATGTGCCCAAGCCAGACGGTGATGCTTCTTAGAAACCTCGATAACACAAGAGCTGACCGGAGATGTGAGCGAAATAAAGATCTGGGCTTGAATCAAGAGATATTCTTTCCTTGCTCTTTTTTTTCTGGTCATTAAATGACATGGCACAGTGTTGATTTTTTTTCCTTTATTACTTGGTCAGCCCGTTGATTTGATCTGTCATTATTCCAGTCTTGGTTGGATCTTGGTAGCAAGTAGATCTTTATTATCTTTATTAAGTCTTTCATGATGTAAAAGCAATCGTCTTTTCTTTGATCTTCTCTTCCCACCGTTTTATCTGAAACATAGTTAGTTATCCAGATACGGGTTTGGATATTAGTTGCAGTTTTGTTTTTTTAATTAAATAATGGCTACTGTCTTTCAGAATGTAAGCTAGTGAGAAAAACATTATTTCTGTCGTACAGTGCTGTAAAGGCAAGTTAACCAATTTTGTATTATACTTCTTCCTGTGGTTCTCTTGTTGAGATTGGAAAGCCTGGAATTGTCCTTCCCAGAATTCGTATTTTGTTAATTATTTTGATGGAATGTCCTGCTTTATGTGTTGCTTCTGTGTGAGCGAAGATTGATATAATTCCAAGACATGCGATTTTTTTAAGGACTTAAAACCTTTTAGTTGTTATTTCTTGAAATTAATGTTTTACATTGATTACTAAAGCAGGTATGATCCCTTGCATGTGATGCTTGAGTGTGTTCCTTCAACCATTCTAATCAGAGGATTTTTGAGGTCCATTGTGTGAGCGATATGGTTTTATTTACTAATTTAGCCCTACGGACTAATCAAAATTCTAAATGTGAGCATACATTAGTGAAATAAGATCTTTAGAAGGGGAATTGCTTCAGGCATGAGACTTGTGGTTGGTGACGAAAGATTCGTTGTCTGATATAGTCATTTCTTTAAGGAGGTTTCACGTTAACATTGCATTTTAAAAATCCTTCCTCCGGCAGTGTGGAGAGGAGACAGGGAGATACAACCTATAAACTGATGGCGTGACTCTAAACCTGTGGTCAAGCGTCGCCGTATATCTACAGCTAGTGTTGTATCTCGTGGTTCTTCTATCCTAAGGAACTTCCTTTGGAGAATGGAAGGGCAACATGCAGGTCTGAATGTAAAACAATTTTATCTGGCCTCGGCTGTCAAGAGTTTTGTGGCTGCCAATTTTCTTGCGTAATTTTTACATTCTCAACTTCTGCTGTTTTATCACATTTCTTGTGAACAAGAATGGCCTTGTTTCTTAAATTAAATCCTTTTGACATGCATGGACTTATAGTCTTGTGATTTTGCTCAAGTGAAAGAGGAGATAAAAGAAATTGAAGGAAATCTTAAATTTAAGAAACATACCCAATGGTATTATTTGATTGTTTGATTCACTGCATGATGTTGCCTGGCCATAATAAGGTGATCTAAGGATTCTTTTGTATTTCAAACAAGTCTCTCTGGGGTAGGGGGAGATTGGAAAAATGAGATCTCAAACTCACTCACTAACCCTGAGAGGGTCAAGTCCAAGAAGAATGCAAATACCAAGGGAGGTGTTCTAACCCCACAGCCACCTGCGTTTTTCACAATGAAAGTTTAACATCTCCATTAAGCTTCTATAGGCTGTTGGTGGTGTTCTGGGTTAGAAGTTTCCCTCAGATCTGCTGAAATCTTGTGTTGCATTTTCAAATCATAGTATCGCATTATTTGTTACTGATTAGCTCTTAGACTCAATGTTTACAGCTCTTGTTTCAATGTAAATGTTTTATGCTTATGCACATATGATACAAAGAAAATCCTATGAATATGTAATTTTTCAATGTTTGTTTTTGTATGGAGTCATATGATGTTGCTTTGGTTTAGTTTTTGTATTAATTTCACCATAAAGATTTGTGATATCATGCCAATCACGAGCGATTTGAATGTCGCAATAATCACATTATTAAAAGACTTCTGTAACTTGAGATATAGATCTTAATTATATATTTATATTTATATATATTTACATTGAGGTAAAATCCCTGTTTTAATGTTAGAGATAGCCTTAAGGGATAAAATAAGGACATAATGTTACAGTGACATTCGAAGTACGTGATTTACGTCATACATGCCAAGTTGACTTCATCTGCGATAAATGTTTTTAGCCTTTCAACATGTGAGAAGAAGTGCCTTCTTTGTATTTTTTGCAATAGAATGTATAAAATCTTTTATGACGATTTTCTATGAAACGTTTCCGAAAAAAATATTTTTAAAAAGGGGTACCAATGTGCCATATTACATTTCAAGTTGATTTGTTTCATTTCTTTGACAGTGAAATGTTTTTAGCAGTGAAAATTTTTAGTGTAAACTTTTGCTGGACGACCTGTTATTCCATGACTATATAAAAGTTGAGAGGTTAATAAAAATGGGAGGGGAGAAATCGTTCTCCCAAATATCGTTTCTCAGGTTTAATTCTAGACACTGTTATCTAGGTCTAAGTCACTAATACAAGTTGCATTACTATTGAGGGAGAGCAGCTATTATGTTCTTTCCTTAGGTATTTTAAGCTTTTTTTTTTTTTAATTGCTGTGAGAAGGTTGTGAATTCTTGCTAAAAGTGACCACAAGTGCCTTGTGGGAATTCATAGCTACCTTTGTATTGAAACCTTCATTAAAATAAATGTTTACAATGAATTAGGATTTACAAAAACAAATTAGCTTACTATTGTTTTGGTCTTTACTTTTATTTTTCTTTATAGATTGTTTTTATTTATTTTTGGTTTGCTTTTCTTTTTTTTTTAGTTGGTACATGATGTAATGCACTTCCTTTTGATGGTACTAATCCCATGTACCTTTTTTTCTTTTTCCGTCTTTGATGGGATTTTATTCTCAGGGAGCTGTATCCTTTTTCAGTACAAAATGTGACCTATATGATTTGAACAGGAATCCCTCAATTACAATGCAAACTTCCAAATTGTAAACCCATGAATATCCCTCAATTTTCTCTCACTGTCTGAAGAATGTGAGACAAAAATGAGGTGTTTTTTTTTTGGTTTTTTTTTTTATGAATCTTGATTACAAATTTTGTTGTGTATTTCAGTTGTCAGGAGATCCTTATGAATTCCATATGACATTGCCTATTTGTTTTTTATTTGTTTTATACTTACCTACTCTCTGTTAGTAAAATTATGACTATGAGTTTGTAATATCATTTACAGAGAGATCTTTGTTAAGTCTAATATTTTTTTAGTGTAAATACTATCTTAAGCTCTAGTGAGAACAATTGTATTGCACATTTTAATTTTGTTCTCTGTGGGCAGAATTTCAACGCTAAGACAAATACATTTCCTGTGTCCTAATGGCTTCTGAAATAAAGTTGTTGTTTTTTATTTTATGTTTGGTTCAACGTTTTCTCAATAATTTATGACTGTAAAAGAGTTGAACTAGATACGACTGATCTATTTTTGTTTTTAAACATTAAAAAAGGTTCATTCCAAGCCATGGTTCCTCTAGTTTAACAATCTTGATGTAATTTTCGTTCTGTAACTGTTAACACGAAATGTAATTAAGATCAAGTCAGGCAGTTCGAAAATAATGACTGCCGCTCGCTCCCTTTGTCTGCGAGTCTGTCTGCGCGTCTGTCTGCGCGTCTGCTTGCGTTATGGGTCATGCAGCTTTCTGTCTGGTTTAAATCTTTTTCTCATATACTGTCTCCCTCTCTCTCTCTCTCCCTCTCTCTATATCTCTTCGATCACAGTCTCCCTCTCTCTCTCTCTCCCTCTCTCTATATCTCTTCGATCACAGTCTCACTCTCTCTCTCTCTCCCTCTCTCTATATCTCTTCGATCACAGTCTCACTCTCTCTCTCTCTCCCTCTCTCTATATCTCTTCGATCACAGTCTCACTCTCTCTCTCTCTCCCTCTCTCTATATCTCTTCGATCACAGTCTCACTCTCTCTCTCTCCCTCTCTCTATATCTCTTCGATCACAGTCTCACTCTCTCTCTCTCTCCCTCTCTCTATATCTCTTCGATCACAGTCTCACTCTCTCTCTCTCTCCCTCTCTCTATATCTCTTCGATCACAGTCTCACTCTCTCTCTCTCTCTCCCTCTCTCTATATCTCTTCGATCACAGTCTCACTCTCTCTCTCTCTCCCTCTCTCTATATCTCTTCGATCACAGTCTCACTCTCTCTCTCTCTCCCTCTCTCTATATCTCTTCGATCACAGTCTCACTCTCTCTCTCTCTCCCTCTCTCTATATCTCTTTGATCACAGTCTCACTCTCTCTCTCTCTCTCCCTCTCTCCATATCTCTTCGATCACAGTCTCACTCTCTCTCTCTCTCCCTCTCTCTATATCTCTTCGATCACAGTCTCACCCTCTCTCTCTCTCTCTCTCTCTCTCTCTCTCTCTCCCTCTCCCTCTCTCTCTCTGTCTCTATCACTAACTGTATATCTCTGTCTCTTTCTGTATCTTTCTGTCTCTCTCTCTCCCTCGCTCTCTCTCTCTTTCTCTCTTTCTTTTTCTGTCTCTCTCTATCTCTAACTGTATCTCTCTGTCTCTTTGTCTCTTTGTCTCTTTCTGCATCTCTCTCTCTCTCTCTCTCTCTCTCTCTCTCTCTCTCTCTCTCTCTATCTATCTATCTATCTCTAACTTATATCTGTCTCTTTCTGTCTCCCTCTCTCTCTTTCTCTCTCTCTCTCTCTCTCTCTCTCTCTCTCTCTCTCTCTCCCTCCCTCTCTCTCTCTCTCTCTCTCTTTCTCTCTCTCTCCCTCCCTCTTCTCTTTCTCTCTCTCTCTCTATCTCTAACTGTATATCTCTGTCTCTTTATCTGTCTCTTTGTGTATCTCTCTTTCTCTCTCTCTCTCTCTCTCTCTCTCTCTCTCTCTCTCTCTCTCTCTCTCTCTCTCTCTCTCCGCCCCCCCTCCCTCCGCCTCGCCTACATCCTTCAGGCCATATTTCTCTCATCTTTCTTCAGTTAGGCTATCGCACCATGTCTCTCCCCTGATACAGACCACCGCTACTAAGTCCAGCCATATTATTACTGTGAGCGAAAGAAGCAAACACGGTCATTAATACATTAATATATTAAAGAAACACTTAAAGGTAAAACGAGTAGGTCTAGACATCCATCTTTAAGTGAATTATATAATTTTTATATGTGTATGTGTGTGAATATGGTTTGGACGTGTTTCTCCTAAGCCTAATTCGTGTTTCAATTTTGAAACTAGAAAATTTAAATAGGCCTACATTTAAAATGTATAGTTAAGTCAGACAAACGGTTTGAATTTGAGTAGCACTTCTCTTGAAGTTTAGATGTTTGGTACTTATTTTTTTTTTTTTTTAATTTTGCCACCAATCTTTACAGTTCTGTTTTATTATTTATCTGTAAATAGTTATTTTGCAAAAGAGAAGGGGAAAAAAAGAAAAAGAAAGAAAGAAAGATCAAATGTGAAGATTGAATTATTGAAACTGACTTTGACATTTCGCCCATTATTCTATGATTATTAAATTACGATTTTTGTTGAAACGTTCAAGAGAAGAGAGTTGAGATAATATAATATTGTAGGCCGGCTGTGTGGAATTGTGTGAATGTAGGGTAAGGGAGGAAAGGAGAAAAAAAAAAAGGGGGGGGGGTGTTGCTTACCGAGAGGTTTCTAATAAAGAAAGAAAGAAAAAAGAGGAGAGGACGAAGGAAAACAAAAAAAAGGTGAAAAAAAAAATAAGAGAGAGGCCAACTGGCAACTTTGGAGCTTCAGAGTAAAGAATACTCCCCTACTAAAAGACGCTAAAAACATTTTTTTTTATCAATCTTCGTCATAAATGTTGGCACTAACGTCATTAAAGGGTGACGAAATGCAAGAAAAAAAAATAAATTTTTGCCCTTTTTCTCAGTCTTCTAAAAACGTCGCATTATGAAAGATCGAAGAGCAAAATCTGGTATTCCATACTATTAAATACAATGTAAAATGATGTCTATTT
>JAWDGP010000004.1:15000-22500 GCA_033675545.1 Elysia crispata | reverse complement strand
GTCACCTTGAATTTAGCTTCGTTAAAAACCTGCATATTCTATAATTATAGCTTTGTAATTATCTAGCCAATCACCCAGCTCTACCTCGACAAGTTTGCGACAATTACCTGCTTTATTGCAGATGCTCACGTTTTCCTACCGGTCGTATCTCTCTTTTCTTCCTTGGCATCTTGTTTTGTCAAGCACAGTTTAATATTGTTGATATAGTCCGCCCAGAAATAAAACTCCAGTCTTGTCTCTCTTTTCTTCCTTGGCATCTTGTTTTGTCAAGCACAGTTTAATATTGTTGATATAGTCCGCCCAGAAATAAATCTCCATTCTTGTCTCTCTTTCTTCTCTTGGTATCTTCCTAATAGCAAGCATTAATTTTTGTAATTGATATCGGCCGTCGACAATACATTAATATCAGACAAACCACCAATTGTGTCTCCCTTTCCTACAACCTGCCCACAACCACATTTATGCGTATCAAACACACGTCAACACCCGTCGCATCTACAGATCGATGGTTCGAATCCCATGATGAAGAGAATTTTTACGATCATTTGAACTCAAAGCCTTATCCGAACTGTACATATCTAAACATACAAAAGTCACAGTTTCGAGAGTTTAATTAAACTCAGCTCAGCTCACGCAAATCGGACACACTAGGTCTAGCTTTACCAGCTGTTGGAATAAATTAGAATAAGAAGTAGTGTATAACCGGTGGTGTTATTTTATAGAAGTCGATATTGATGCATTGTTTGTAAATTCAGAAAATGAATGAGGAGTGAAAATTTTCTCTGCAGGATAGACTAATGCAAGCTAGAGAGATAGATGAAGAGAGAGAGAGAGAGAGAGAGAGAGAGAGAGAGAGAGAAAAGGTAGGGAGGGAAATACTACGAGTTTGAAAGGGAGATAGAAAGAACAACAGGGAGAGGAAGAAATAGATGTATAGCAATGGCGAGAATGCTAGATACAGAGGCAGGGACAGTGAGGGAAGGGGAAAGACACAGAGAGAATGGAGAGATGGAAAGATAGAGAGAGGGGGGGGGGAGAGAGAGAGACAGACAGACAGACAGACAGTTAGGCAGATAGAGAGAGCTCGAGAAAAGGTAAACACATACAGGCAGTCTTTCAGAGAGACTTATACACACATGTAGAGTAAGACAGTTCTAAAAAGAAAGAGGAAGACAGGCAGACTGACAGGAAAAAAAGAGAGAGAAAAAGAGACAGGCAGACAGAGTTAGACAGAGGAGGACAATGCAGACTCATTAATATAGGGACAAACGTACAGACAGACACAGACACAGACATACAGAAACAGACTGACACAGACAAACTGACCATCTGCACTCGAAATTTTAATATATCACATTTTCATCTTCAAAACCATTTTTTTGTTTTTTGTTTGTTTGTTAGTTTCTTTTGTTTTGTTGTTGCTTTTATTTATTGTTGTTTTTTTATTTTCTTTAAATTTTTAGCAAGTTACCCTTTTTGGCGGCCAATGTCTAGAACTGGTCTATAATTATCTTCATGGCGCATGGCGTCTCCACGAAGATTCCGCAACCAAGAGCTGCGACTGCCGGCCTCTCTCTCAACTTTTCGCACTCAGCAGCCCACGGGCTCGATTTAATTACGGATTTTTCCACCGGTTTATTAAGAAGACCACAGCTGAAGCTATTCAAATTCACCGCGTTGGTAAAAATCTATGAACTCCGGCTTAATATCATAATTTTATTAAGTCTTAATTTTGAAATTACGAAGGAGTTCAATTTGTCTTCGTCATAAATAGGCAACGCTTTAGTATGGATATTGAAGATTACGTCAAAAGGTGGTGTCTAGCGCAGCACATTATCGCTCACAGAACATCTGGGTCTTCCGGGGTATTTCTTCTGTGCGTGAGTCACGGCACTGGACGAAATAAATTGACCACAGGTGGACAGGGCTGGTCATTCGTGTTTCATCAAAAATTATTCAAATTGTAGATGGACAATTAAGCCTATGTGAAAACGATCATAAACATGTTGTAAATGAAACACTGTCGCTTTTCTCGGGTTAACCCATCTGAACAACAGAATCGTATAGTGTGAATGAGTCATCCATTTACCATTGGTAAGGTGAATACTCAGTATGAACAAACAATAGCATTGTACAAAATTAATAATAAAATATCTTTTTCGAAATACTCTATTATTACGACTGCTTCTGCTGTTGCTGCTACTGCTGCTACTACTACTACTACTACTACTACTACTACTACTACTACTACTACTACTACTACTACTACTACTACTACTACTACTACTGCTACAACAACTACAAGGGCTACAGCTGCTATAGCTACATTTAATGCTAATTTGTTGAATTTTTTTTTTTGAGGGGGGGGGGGGGGGGGGTTTTTTTTTTTGGTGTTGTTGTTTTTTTTTGGTTGTTTTTTTTTTTTTTTCTCTTACCCCATTCAATAAAAATATATGAAAGAGGGAGAAAAAAAAACGACAAAAACAGCAGCAACAACATTAAGAAAAAGAAAATCAAAAACAAAAAACAATAACAGAATAAGAAGAAGAAAAAGTCTTTCTGTCTCTTTCTCTGGCTCCTTCTCTCTCCCTGTCTTTCTCTCTCTCTCTCTCTCTCTCTCTCTCTCTCTCTCTCTCTCTCTCTCTCTCTCTCTCTCTCTCTCTCTCTCTTCTGTTCTCTCTCTTTTTTTCTTCCTATTTCCGTGTGTTTCTCTGGCTCTTTGTCTCTCCCTCTTTCTCTTTCTCTGTCTGTCTGTCTCTCTCCCTCTCTCTCTATCTCTATCTACACCCCCCCCCCTTCTCTCTCTCTCTCTCTCTCTCTCTCTCTCTCTCTCTCTCTCTCTCCCTCACTCTCTATCTCCCTCTAAGCCTTGAGATCACTGCACAAAGGGACTGAGCTTGTAATTTAAAGTTTTTCTTTGAATCACTCAATCAATCTGTCTCTCTCTCTCTGTGTCTGTGTTTCTGTCTGTCTGTATCTTTCTCTCTTTTTCGTGATAATTCTATCTATGAGTTTCTTTTGTTTCATCTATTTATCTATCTCCGCCTCCCCATCTCTCTATCTGTCTATTCAGTTTCATCAACCTGCTGGATTTCTGAGATTTCCCTCTTTTTTTTTTCAGTATCACCGCATACCTATGCATTATGCATTAGGCGCATGCGCTCTTTCTCTCTTTCTATCTACCCTAGTATCTGTCTGTCCGTCTGCTTTTCTCTTCATCTTTTCTATCAAGATAACTCTCTCCTCTCTTTCTTCGCCACTGCCTTTCTCTCTTTCTCTCTACCATGTGCAGAGCCATCTGCTCCCCTGTGCAGATGTGACTCTGACATCCACAAGAAAATCAATAGATACAGTTCTGACTTCACTGGTGAAGTGAGGTGGAATATTCACGACTTTATCTACGTATAGGACTACATTAGGTAAACACATAACAGTAGTCAGCTACAACAAAAACATTGCATAAAAGCAATAACAGCACGGCATGAATAACAACAACAAAAGCAACGACAGCACGGCATGAATAACAACAACAAAAGCAACGACAGCACGGCATGAATAACAACAACAAAAGCAACAGCACGGCATGAACAACAACAACAAAAGGAATAACAGCAGAACATCATCAACAACAACAATAACAACAGCACGGCATGAACAACAACAACAAAAGGAATAGCAGCAGAACATCAACAACAACAACAATAACAACAGCACGACATGAACAACAACAACAAAAGGAATAGCAACAGAACATCAACAACAACAACAATAACAACAGCACAGCATGAACAACAACAACAAAAGGAATAGCAGCAGAACATCAACAACAACAACAATAACAACAGCACGACATGAACAACAACAACAAAAGGAATAGCAGCAGAACATCAACAACAACAACAATAACAACAGCACAGCATGAACAACAACAACAAAAGGAATAGCAGCAGAACATCAACAACAACAACAATAACAACAGCACAGCATGAACAACAACAAAAGTAACAACAGCACAGCATGAACAACAACAACAACAACAAAAGCAACAAGAGTACGGCATGAACAACAACAACAAAAGGAATAGCAGCAGAACATCAACAACAACAACAACAATAACAACAGCACAGCATGAACAACAACAACAAAAGGAATAGCAGCAGAACATCAACAACAACAAAAGTAACAACAGCACAGCATGAACAACAACAACAACAACAAAAGCAACAAGAGTACGGCATGAACAACAACAACAAAAGGAATAGCAGCAGAACATCAACAACAACAACAACAATAACAACAGCACAGCATGAACAACAACAACAAAAGGAATAGCAGCAGAACATCAAAAACAACAACAACAATAACAACAGCACAGCATGAACAACAACAACAAAAGGAATAGCAGCAGAACATCAACAACAACAACAATAACAACAGCACGACATGAACAACAACAAAAGGAATAGCAGCAGAACATCAACAACAACAACAATAACAACAGCACGGCATGAACAACAACAACAAAAGGAATAGCAGCAGAACATCAACAACAACAACAATAACAACAGCACGACATGAACAACAACAACAAAAGGAATAGCAGCAGAACATCAACAACAACAACAATAACAACAGCACAGCGTGAACAACAACAACAAAAGGAATAGCAGCAGAACATCAACAACAACAACAATAACAACAGCACGACATGAACAACAACAAAAGGAATAGCTGCAGAACATCAACAACAACAACAATAACAACAGCACGACATGAACAACAACAACAAAAGGAATAGCAGCAGAACATCAACAACAACAACAATAACAACAGCACAGCGTGAACAACAACAACAAAAGGAATAGCAGCAGAACATCAACAACAACAACAATAACAACAGCACAGCGTGAACAACAACAACAAAAGGAATAGCAGCAGAACATCAACAACAACAACAATAACAACAGCACGACATGAACAACAACAAAAGGAATAGCTGCAGAACATCAACAACAACAAAAATAACAACAGCACAGCATGAACAACAACAACAAAAGGAATAGCAGCAGAACATCAACAACAACAACAATAACAGCAGCACAGCATGAACAACAACAACAAAAGTAATAACAGCACAGCATGAACAACAACAACAACAACAAAAGCAACAAGAGTACGGCATGAACAACAACAACAAAAGGAAAAGCAGCAGAACATCAACAACAACAACAACAATAACAACAGCACAGCATGAACAACAACAACAAAAGGAATAACAGCAGAACATCAACAACAACAAAAGTAACAACAGCACAGCATGAACAACAACAACAACAACAAAAGCAACAAGAGTACGGCATGAACAACAACAACAAAAGGAATAGCAGCAGAACATCAACAACAACAACAATAACAACAGCACAGCATCAAAAACAACAACAAAAGGAATAGCAGCAGAACATCAACAACAACAACAATAACAACAGCACGGCATGAACAACAACAACAAAAGGAATAGCAGCAGAACATCAACAACAACAACAATAACAGCAGCACAGCATGAACAACAACAACAAAAGTAATAACAGCACAGCATGAACAACAACAACAACAACAAAAGCAACAAGAGTACGGCATGAACAACAACAACAAAAGGAATAGCAGCAGAACATCAACAACAACAACAACAATAACAACAGCACAGCATGAACAACAACAACAAAAGGAATAGCAGCAGAACATCAACAACAACAAAAGTAACAACAGCACAGCATGAACAACAACAACAACAACAAAAGCAACAAGAGTACGGCATGAACAACAACAACAATAACAACAGCACAGCATGAACAACAACAACAAAAGGAATAGCAGCAGAACATCAACAACAACAACAACAATAACAACAGCACAGCATGAACAACAACAACAAAAGGAATAGCAGCAGAACATCAACAACAACAACAATAACAACAGCACGACATGAACAACAACAACAAAAGGAATAGCAGCAGAACATCAACAACAACAACAATAACAACAGCACAGCATGAACAACAACAACAAAAGGAATAGCAGCAGAACATCAACAGCAACAACAACAATAACAACAGCACGACATGAACAACAACAACAAAAGGAATAGCAGCAGAACACCAACAACAACAACATTAACAACAGCATAGCGTGAACAACAACAACAAAAGGAATAGCAGCAGAACATCAACAACAACAACAATAACAACAGCACAGCATGAACAACAACAAGAAAAGGAATAGCAGCAGAACATCAACAACAACAACAATAACAGCAGCACAGCATGAACAACAACAACAAAAGGAATAGCAGCAGAACATCAACAACAACAACAATAACAGCAGCACAGCATGAACAACAACAACAAAAGTAACAACAGCACAGCATGAACAACAACAACAACAACAACAAAAGCAACAAGAGTACGGCATGAACAACAACAACAAAAGGAATAGCTGCAGAACATCAACAACAACAACAATAACAACAGCACAGCATGAACAACAACAACAAAAGGAATAGCAGCAGAACATCAACAACAACAACAAAAGTAACAACAGCACGACATGAACAACAACAACAAAAGGAATAGCAGCAGAACACCAACAACAACAACATTAACAACAGCATAGCGTGAACAACAACAACAAAAGGAATAGCAGCAGAACATCAACAACAACAACAATAACAACAGCACAGCATGAACAACAACAACAAAAGGAATAGCAGCAGAACATCAACAACAACAACAACAATAACAACAGCACAGCATGAACAACAACAACAAAAGGAATAGCAGCAGAACATCAACAACAACAACAATAACAACAGCACAGCATGAACAACAACAACAAAAGGAATAGCAGCAGAACATCAACAACAACAACAATAACAGCAGCACAGCATGAACAACAATAACAAAAGTAATAACAGCACAGCATGAACAACAACAACAACAACAAAAGCAACAAGAGTACGGCATGAACAACAACAACAAAAGGAATAGCAGCAGAACATCAACAACAACAACAACAACAATAACAACAGCACAGCATGAACAACAACAACAATAACAACAGCACAGCATGAACAACAACAACAAAAGGAATAGCAGCAGAACATCAACAACAACAACAATAACAACAGCACAGCATGAACAACAACAACAACAAAAGGAATAGCAGCAGAACATCAACAACAACAACAATAACAACAGCACAGCATGAACAACAACAACAAAAGGAATAGCAGCAGAACATCAACAACAACAACAACAACAATAACAACAGCACAGCATGAACAACAACAACAAAAGGAATAGCAGCAGAACATCAACAACAACAACAATAACAACAGCACGACATGAACAACAACAACAAAAGGAATAGCAGCAGAACATCAACAACAACAACAATAACAACAGCACAGCATGAACAACAACAACAAAAGGAATAGCAGCAGAA
>JAWDGP010000004.1:0-5000 GCA_033675545.1 Elysia crispata | reverse complement strand
TAGATAATGATGATGATGATGATGATGATGATAATGATAATGATAATGATAATGATGATGATGATAATGATGAGGATGATGATGATAGTGATGATGATGATTATGATGACGATGATATTGATGATGATGATGATGATGTAGATAATGCTGAAGATATTGATGGTATTGATGATGTGGATAATGCTGATGATAACCATGATGATGATGATGACGATGATGAACATAATGCTGATGATATTGATTATAATCATGAAGATTTTGAAATGCTGATGATATTGATGGTAATGATAATGCTGATGATGATGATGATGATGATGATGATGATGATGATGATGTAGATACTTACAATTACGATACTCATCATTTCCTGAAAAAGCGAAGGCTAACTATATTTCTACTGGTAGCCAGAGACTCCTTAAAACGGTAGCACTAAGATAAGTATCACAACATTCCCTATGTAGGGAGCTGATTTCAAGGATGTTTCGGCTCTGAAATGATAGGCGAATAGCTCCAATCCCATATTGCAATAAGGATAGAGGTATCGCAATGTGACTTCCTCTGGAACAACGCTCAGTCGTTGGTTGTAACAAATTTTCCGATTCTGGCAGCATTTCTGACTGGCGTCGACAGTAGCCAAGGTCTTCTCCTAGCTCCCTCCCCTCGAGACGCTCCCGCAGGAGGTCTGACCGTCACATGTGGGTTCTGATCTGCTCTCAGCCTAAGACGTGATAGAACCTGCTCCACTCGAGTCCGCGGTAGCTCAGCATGTCGCCGCCTGTGTGTTCTTGTAACACTCCTGACATGATACAACCCGCTCCACCCGAGTCCGCGGTAGCTCAGGATCTCGCCGCCTGTGATTTCTTGTAGCACTCCTGACATGATACAACCCACTCCATTCGAGTCCGCGGTAGCTCAGCATCTCGCCGCCTGTGTGTTCTTGTAACACTCCTGACATGATACAACCCACTCCACTCGAGTCCGCGGTAGATCAGCATGTCGCCGCCTGTGTGTTCTTGTAACACTCCTGACATGATACAACCCACTCCACTCGAGTCCGCGGTAGCTCAGCATGTCGCCGCCTGTGTGTTCTTGTAACACTCCTGACATGATACAACCCACTCCATTCGAGTCCGCGGTAGCTCAGCATCTCGCCGCCTGTGTGTTCTTGTAACACTCCTGACATGATACAACCCACTCCACTCGAGTCCGCGGTAGATCAGCATGTCGCCGCCTGTGTGTTCTTGTAACACTCCTGACATGATACAACCCGCTCCACCCGAGTCCGCGGTAGCTCAGCATCTCGCCACCTGTGTGTTCTTGTAACACTCCTGACATGATACAACCCACTCCACTCGAGTCCGCGGTAGATCAGCATCTCGCCGCCTGTGTGTTCTTGTAACACTCCTGACATGATACAACCCACTCCATTCGAGTCCGCGGTAGATCAGCATCTCGCCGCCTGTGTGTTCTTGTAACACTCCTGACATGATACAACCCACTCCACTCGAGTCCGCGGTAGATCAGCATCTCGCCGCCTGTGTGTTCTTGTAACACTCCTGACATGATACAACCCACTCCACTCGAGTCCGCGGTAGCTCAGCATCTCGCCGCCTGTGTGTTCTTGTAACACTCCTGACATGATACAACCCACTCCACTCGAGTCCGCGGTAGCTCAGCATCTCGCCGCCTGTGTGTTCTTGTAACACTCCTGACATGATACAACCCACTCCACTCGAGTCCGCGGTAGCTCAGCATCTCGCCGCCTGTGTGTTCTTGTAACACTCCTGACATGATACAACCCACTCCACTCGAGTCCGCGGTAGATCAGCATCTCGCTGTCTGAGTGTTCTTGTAACACTCCTGACATGATACAACCCACTCCACTCGAGTCCGCGGTAGCTCAGCATGTCGCCGCCTGTGTGTTCATGTAACACTCCTGACATGATACAACCCACTCCACTCGAGTCCACGGTAGCTCAACATCTCGCCGCCTGTGTGTTCTTGTAACACTCCTGACATGATACAACCCACTCCACTCGAGTCCGCGGTAGCTCAGCATGTCGCCGCCTGTGTGTTCATGTAACACTCCTGACATGATACAACCCACTCCACTCGAGTCTGCGGTAGCTCAGCATCTCGCCACCTGTGTGTTCTTGTAACACTCCTGACATGATACAACCCACTCCACTCGAGTCCGCGGTAGCTCAGCATGTCGCCGCCTGTGTGTTCATGTAACACTCCTGACATGATACAACCCACTCCACTCGAGTCCGCGGTAGATCAGCATCTCGCCGCCTGTGTGTTCTTGTAACACTCCTGACATGATACAACCCACTCCACTCGAGTCCGCGGTAGATCAGCATCTCGCCACCTATGTGTTCTTGTAACACTCCTGACATGATACAACCCACTTCACTCGAGTCCGCGGTAGATCAGCATCTCGCCGCCACTGTGTTCTTGTAACACTCCTGACATGATACAACCCACTCCACTTGAGTCCGCGGTAGCTCAGGATCTCGCCGCCTGTGTGTTCTTGTAACACTCCTGACATGATACAACCCACTCCACTCGAGTCCGCGGTAGCTCAGGATCTCGCCGCCTGTGTGTTCTTGTAACACTCCTGACATGATACAACCCACTCCACTCGAGTCCGCGGTAGCTCAGCATCTCGCTGTCTGAGTGTTCTTGTAACACTCCTGACATGATACAACCCACTCCACTCGAGTCCGCGGTAGCTCAGGGTCTCGCTGTCTGAGTGTTCTTGTAACACTCCTGACATGATACAACCCACTCCACTCGAGTCCGCGGTAGCTCAGCATCTCGCTGTCTGAGTGTCGTTGAAACACTCCTGACATGGCGCAGATGATAGCCAAGGTGTTCCCCTGACTCGTCCGTCCGCCTTGTGTGATAACCGTCAATCTACAGCAAGATTGTCCCATCGTTAAAGATGGTGAAAAAACGTTATGGATTTAATATAGTCCATATTCTATGAATCAGATTAATTTCTACAGATCTGAGGTGATAAATTTTATCCTTATTCAAATTTTCTCTTCGATTGTTTAGAACCAGGCGTGACGTCAAGTTAATTTGTAAATTTTTTGGTGACCAGAATAAATATCTACTTACTTTTGTCTACTGTTTCTAGCTACTCAATAAACAATCTATAATTATGTCGTTTCTAACGTTTCTAGCTACACAGTAAACAATCTATAATTACCTCGTTTCTAACGTTTCTAGCTACACAATAAACAATCTATAATTATCTCGTTTCTAACGTTTCTAGCTACACAGTAAATAATCTATAATTACCTCGTTTCTAACGTTTCTAGCTACACAATAAGCAATCTATAATTACCTCGTTTCTAACGTTTCTAGCTACACAATAAACAATCTATAATTATCTCGTTTCTAACGTTTCTAGCTACACAATAAACAATCTATAATTATCTCGTTTCTAACGTTTCTAGCTACACAATAAACAATCTATGATTATCTCGTTTCTAACGTTTCTAGCTACTCAATAAACATTCTACTTACTCGTTTCTACCGTGTTTCTTCGATTGTATAGAACCAGCCGGAACATTTTTTTTGTGTGATGAGAATAAATATTAATGGTTGCTAAGGCTTTTGAATGACGTCAGAGGTATGTATTGATCTGCTGAAATTAAAGGAACGAGAGAAATAATTATGTCTATCTTGAATTTCTGTTTGGTTTGGTTTTCATTTTTTGTTGTTGTGTTTTTGTTTTGTTTTGTTGTTTTGTTGTTCCTGTTTGTTTGTTTTGTTGTTGTTGTTGTTGTTTTGTTTGTTTGTTGTTGTTCTTGTTGTTGTTTTTTGCTTTTTTGTTTTTGTTTTTTTTTTCTTTTGTTTTTTTTATTATTATTATTATTTGGGGGGGGGGGGTGGTATTTGAATTTGGCTTTTTTTTTTTTTTTTTGTTGTCTTTTTTTTTGTTTTTTTTTTGGAAGGAAGAGGGGTTGGGGGTTGTTTGCTCAACTTTGAAAGTTTGAAGCCTTGTAATATTGTAAGTTTATTGAAACTGAACTTGCGATATAAAGAAATAGAGCTTTATTTTCACAATAATATTAACAGCAATGAGGTCGAAAATCTCGTAAGATGGTTTGCTTTGTTTTGTTTTTTTTATTTTTTTTTTTTTTTGTTTCTTTGTTTTTTTTTTGTTTTGTTTTTGTTTTTATTCAAACCTGACGATAAATAATAACCATCCAGTTTGTGAGGTTATACATAATGATGTATAAATAGTGCTAAGTAGCTTGCAAGTAAGATCTAGACATCGGCTTATCAAACAGCAAAACAAGATTTAGACAGCGGCTTATCAAACAGCAAAACAAGATCTAGACATCGGCTTATCAAACAGCAAAACAAGATCTAGACATCGGCTTATCAAACAGCAAAACAAGATCTAGACATCGGCTTATCAAACAGCAAAACAAGATCTAGACATCGGCTTATCACACAGCAAAACAAGATCTAGACATCGGCTTATCAAACAGCAAAACAAGATCTAGACATCGGCTTATCACACAGCAAAACAAGATCCAGACATCGGCTTATCAAACAGTTGTAACAGCAAAACAAGATCTAGACATCGGCTTTTCAAATTGCAAAACAAGATCTAGGCATCGGCTTTTCAAATAGCAGAACAAGATCTAGACATCGGCTTATCAAACAGCAAAACAAGATCTAGACGTCGGCTTATCAAACAGCAAAACAAGATCTGGACATCGGTTTATCAAACAGCAAAACAAGATCTGGAAATCGGTTTATCAAACAATTAAAACAGCAAAAAGAAAATCTAGACATCGGCTTATCAAACACAAAACAAAATCTAGCCATCGGCTTATCAAACAGCAAAACAAGATCTAGACATCGGCTTACCAAACAGCAAAACAAGATCTGGACATCGGCTTATCAAACAGTTGAAACAGCAAAACAAGATCTAGACATCAGCTTACCAAACAGCAAAACAAGATCTAGCCATC
>JAWDGP010000003.1:17500-66853 GCA_033675545.1 Elysia crispata | reverse complement strand
GGTATCCTGGTTTGCAGCGCTTGCATTGGTAATATCCACGTTTATTTTTACAATGTCTTCTTGATCCCGAGTAGCAGTTGTGACTGTTCTGCATACATTCATTTATATCTGAAGATCATAAAAAAACAAGGAAAAGTCATTTGCGAATTTTTGTTTGAAAAAAGTGTGTTTCCACCGTGCAAACATTTCTATACAGATTAATTTATGTTCTATCTTATCTTATTTTTTAAGCTCTATGACCTCATTAGTCTGGTGTGTATCAAACATATTTCACCATTTTGAACTATTTTAACAATTTTTCTAGAACTTGTCCTTGAACAAACTGCTTTTCTCCCCCCAACAAATCGCAGCATTTTATGCATCCTGAAATAAGGAGTTTGCCATAAACTTTCCAGATAGGTATACACAAGCAACTGAGGTTCTTTATATTGTATATGGGGAAAGAAACTCATAAAACAGCCGATTTATAAGTGTGTTTCACACTGACACGAGGTAAGATAAAGATTATAAGTATTTTGGTTTCGGGAAAGAATATTAAAAAGAAAATATTAAGTTATACTGAATAGGCTTATAACTTCATTGAAATTTCTCTGTTCTATGGGTTTAAAAATAAGTCAATAATTGTGTGGTCGACAACTGATACTTTGTAAAGTAGTGAAATAAAAATTTCAGGTCCACCCATTCACACAAAAGTGATTTAGAATGAGGGTAAAAAATATACAGTGCTTCAAAACAATAAAGTTAATTTAAAACGCAAAAATATGTTGAAACATGATGAAGGCATATCTAAGGAAAATTGAAAAAAAAAAGCATTTGGTAGAAGTGAATAAAATTAAAACAAGAAAAACTTAATGAAATAAAACATGATTCGTGAAATCCTTCTCAAGATATTGAAAGGTTAATCGATTTATATTTAAATATGTAGATTGATGGCTGAATTGAAAGTTAGTTAGATCAGAGATACTCTTTTAATAGGAAGTGAGATGTCACGAAGCTAAGAGTTTATACTGCACTCTTAGTACGACATTTTGTAGGAAAATAATGAGATGAACGTATTGGAACTTGGAACTTTTTTGTGTCTTCTGCCAAAATATAGTCTAGGAGATACAAGGATATAGAAAATATAGATCTTTTTTACACAGTCGTTCTAATGTCGTTTTTAAGAGGCCAATCCAAAATAAAAAATAAATCCTTAAAATTTTTTGCTTAAGATCGTTATTAACTTTTGAAAATTGAAAAAAAAAAAATTATCGTATAATGCTAAAGTGATGCCGCACAACAATGCATAAATATTTATCCAATATTCGAAACTGTTTAAATTGTGTTTAAAATGGTTTGCGACTTAAATAATGGGCGTGTCAATTCATAGGAAATACGTTATACCAACAAAACTGTTTTCTTACAGTTTGTAAGGGGTAATTAATTTCAGTATCTCTTGTTCGGAGTTGCTGTTTAAAGACAGCAGTAAATATTTTGCTTACAACGGCGGCTTTGACAAAACAAATAAAATCGTTGTTTTTTTTTAATAGGAAACTGTGTGTAACCTTATTTTAACGTTTTTAAAAAATAATATTGTAATTGCATCATTCATAATGTAAAGGACTTACAAAAAGTATCAATTTAACCATATGGACAAGGAGGTCTCAAGAACCTTTTCTAAAAATATCACCATGAGGGATCAGTTGCTTTGAATAATTATGCGTGTTAGATTCGCTAGTGTATGTCCTGTAATTTAACCACAAATTAATCTAGAATATTTGTCTGATCTTCCAGTAAAAAGCTTGAAAATAGGCTAGGCACTTTAGAATACTTCCACTATTCTTTTCTATTCTGTCTTGAAGAAAACAGTTACAAAGTGAACTTAATGCTACCTATACAACGTTTCTTTTTGGTAAGACGGTATCCTGATTTGCAGGCCGTGCATCGGTAAATTCCAATTCGATTCTCGCAATCTTCTATGGATTTGCAGTTGCGTGTGTTCTCATGACATTCATCTATATCTGTTGATCGCAAAAAAAAACCCAGAAAAAATCAGCTTAATATGAATAGGTTGGCTTGCATTGTACTAAGAATGCAATAACTAAAGAAAACTGATAATAAAAAGTATGCAAAAAATCTGTGAGCTAGTGGTTTTACCGTTGATTACTATGTTAAAGAAAATTTAAAAAATTAAATAGGAATAATCATATTAAAATATGGCGGTGTATGAAAAAGATAAGACAAGAAGAGATAAAAGATGGAAAAGATGTGTCATAGTAAGAGAAAGTACAAATTCAAACAAAACGAGAAAAAGTATTATACGTAGTTGACAAACTAGAGAGAAATATTCTTAAAATGAGAATAAATGGCTAAATAAAATCGTTCATATCTTGAGAAAAAAAGGTCGATATATATTCTTTAAAAAATTGATTAGATAGAAAGATAGGTTAAGTTTATTCTACAGGACTGTTATAAGTTTTGTTAGTAAATTAACTTTTATCTACCAAAGCTTTCTTTACTTAAATGGAAAGTTTCCGTATTATTGTGAAATTATTCATGAAACAGAACAGACGTAATCCTGATAAAAGCATAAAATAATATAAAATAATATTGACAGACAAGTTGAAAGAAAAGTAGTAAAGCAATACGAAATGTAACGTAGATTCTATTGCTCAAACAACTTTTTTACTAAGGAAATATTGCATTTAAATAAGAAGGATATTTTTGTCAGATAACCTGTTCATTTTGGTTATAATTCTTCAAGATATGCCATTGTAAAGCTTGTATACCGTTTTGCATGCAGAGCCAAGTAGACTCGCACGGTCTCTCGAGGATTTGCAATTGTGTTTAATCTTTTGACACTCAGTTATGTCTTCATAATGTTGGAAGTTAGAGATATGTAGCTATGAAGTAAATAGAAATTTGTTTGCGAAGGAGAAATGTTTCGAATGTTCATGCAGTTTCAAAACATGTTTAATTATTTTATCTCATATTCTGAGTCTTTCTTTTTGTGAGGTTGCAATATAATATTTATTAAAATTCGTTAGGCTTGTCTGCATAAAAGAAGTTACAGGAACAGTTTTTGCTGAGAAAAATTGTTCTTACGAAGAGTAGCATTTAAAGCGCAAGTTATATAAGCCTAAGACATCTATCATATTTATCGATCACAATATAGACACATGATAAAGTTTCTATTTTAAAGGAACCTTTCGGGTATATATTTTTATATTACATTGCCTATAGTGCAGGATTGATCGACAAGTTGCTATAGAAACTTTAAAACCATTTTAAGTGTGGGTAAATAAGGCTTTAAGACTTGAGAATGATAAGTTGTATACATCTTTTTTTTTTTTTTGGTGGGGGGGGGATAAATATATATATATATATATATAAATATTAACATGTTATTTTTTTCTAAACAGGAGATGAGATGAAAAGATGTGACTTAAAGACAAAAAGCCGCTTGCAAAAGAAGTGTTTTTTTTTTAAAAACTATCAGTAAAAAAAAAAAATAAATAAAATAAAATCGACGGATCTACAATGGATAAAGTAATAAATTTTCTTTTTTAATGGAAAATTTTTCGTATGAATTCGTATTTTACATTGCCTATATAGCAAGTGGAATCGACGAGTTGCTATAGAGACGTTAAAACCATTTACAGTTTGGATAAAGAAGACTTTGAGACTTTACAATGATAAGTCTTATACATCATTTTTTGGAGGATATATGTATATATATATATATATATATATATATATATATATATATATATATATATATACGAGTCGTATATATATTGGCACGAAGACCAAAAAGCCGCTTGCAAAAAAATTTATTTGTTTTAAACCATCAGTAGTAAAACTGTAAAATAATATCGACGGATCTGCAATGGATATGGGTTTTTCATTGGAAAAGTTGTTGGAAAGCGAAACAGAGATGGAAAACAAACAAAGGCATTAAAAGGTGAATGACGAAAAAGAAAAAAGAATGAATATTAAAGATTATAAACTTAAAGAAACACGGACTTCAAGTGAGATTAACGGGCAGTTAATTTATTAATCGATTAATATAGATAGAAATTCTCAGAATATGAAAATCACTGGATGAAGAGGCTGAAATATACTAAATCTGCTTGTAGTTATTTTTAGGAAACGCTTTTTTGTGATTTAATTGTATTAGTAAAAAAAATGTAATAAAATAAAATTTTTAAAAGTGCCGACTTAATCGTCTACTTACTCGTTTTTTTTCCCATGATTATGGAATTCGAAAAAAAATTTTAGATTATTTTTGGCTTAGTTAATTAACAAATCTGGTTGAAATGACTAAAATGTTAATTTAAGTAATCAAGGCTAAGTCACTGTTACAAAAAAAAAATGTTTCTAGTTCCGAAACACAAAAATGGTGGAAGTAGTATTGAAATTATTTACGATAGAAAAGCCTTGGTTTTTACTAAGAAGTCATGTTATGCAAAAAAAAAAAAAAAAGAAAAAGAAAAAAAAAATCCCATCTAGTTTATGAGTTCCATAATGAAAGAAGTCATAAAACACATTGTATATTTCACTGAAGTTTATATAGACTTAAAAAAGCGTTGTACATTTTTCAAGCATTTGTAACACATTATTCCTTTCGCTTAAATGTTCATAATAACACAGCTGTAAAATTTATTATAGAATGTGTTATATAAAATCTAAAAAAATAATAATTAAAATAATAATAATAATAATAAAAACAATAATAATAATAATGATAATAATAATAATAATAATAATAATAATAATAATAATAATAATAATAATAATAATAATAATAATAATAATAATAATAATAATAATAATAATAATAATAATAAAATATTACTAATGATGATGTGAAGAACAGAACTCGCTGAACTTGTTGATCAAATCAAACAAACAGTTGCATATTCAAGCAGTGAGAATTCTTATATTTCCACTACATTTTTACTTTATAGTTTTGTCTATGGAGTAGCTTATCAATTCATCTACAATCAGCAGAGTCACGTTCATTAAGACAATTTTATTGGTGTTGCCATAAGTGTGATTTATATAATTGAGCAATGAATATTATTTCTCTATCTGACATTGCTCTTTCAGCTTATGAAAATATCTTGACAATTAAATGGACTTGGGAACTCATTCTTGGCGAATGAACTGTTTCAATAACACTAAGAATTTTACAGGTATATAACCAACTTGTGGATTAATCAAGTACCATGCTCTTAAGCATGAATTTTCCTTCCATCATTCCATTTGTCACAAGATATTATAGATTCTCTGTTTATGGTCTAAAAGGTTTCTTGGCGTTTTCTTTTTATGCTGATCATGACTACGTATTGCTTTTATGACCGATTTTGTTGCACCAGCTTCTCGCAACACAGTTGCGTTTAATGAGTTTTGTAGCATTCTCTGTAGGAACCACATTTCTGTTGTCTCCAGTTTCTTTTGTAGCTGCTTAAAAACTATCCAGGCCTCGCATCAATATATTAGCAATTCAGGGCTCTTGTGTAAACCGAGATGATTTAGGTTTTTTTAAATGAACTGATTTCCCCATCAACTCCCATTGCTGCTGTTTTGTACCCGTACACATTTTTGATGACTCGGAGATATTTTAGACATATCTCACCTGTGTTAGTTGTGTCATTATGTGAACATCTCTTTCCGTCTGAAAAGTCTTGTTGTAATCAATGAAGCACATTCATAACTTTCATTGTACTTCCAGAGCTCGTTCAATCACGATTCGAAGGCTATGGAGAGCATTATTGTATCTATTCCCTCAACAAAGTATCCCTGTTGCTCTGCTATTTCTGATTTGATTTTGTTTGTGACTCGCATCATAATGATTCTTAAGAGCATTTTGGTGATATGGTTCCTGAACTTCCTATGCAATTCTCACTCTGTTGAACTGGTTTCTTTGGCGGCACTATAAATATAAATTTGGAGATGTCTCGTGGAATATGACCTTTGCCATAGATTTTGTTGAGTAATATTGTGACCTTATCATTCTTTAGTTTTCTAGTGCTTTTAAAAGTTCCGTTGATATACAGTCTAGGCCTGTTCCTTTGACTCATTTCATCTTTTTTAATTGTTGCCTGGATTTCATCTTTCATGATAGGTGGACCATCAAAATTGTGCTTCATGAAATTGTGTTCCTTTCTGTCTTCGAAAATGTCACTTAGGTAATATGCCCATTTTCAAGGATTGTTTTCTTTTGTTTACTTAAGACTATCTGTTTAAGGACGCTGTCAGACTGGCCGTGTATTAGAATGATTTACGTATATTCCTACAGTGCCTTCTCGAGTAACAGTTTTTTTTTTCTTATTACTTTCATTAATATCTCTAGATCGTTAAAAAAGAAAATCAGGTTCTTCTTTATTACAAAATAAAAACACTGAAAAAGCTTTCATGCAGATTTGCTTATTTCATTCTTCATTTTTCATTATGTTTATTTTTCTTTTACTTCCCATCTTCTTAGATCGGAGAAATTAAAAACATTTTACAAGTTATTATTATTATAAAATATTTCCTTTGTACAAATGATCGTGAAGTAAGAAGCTGTCAACCTTTGAGCTAATAATTTCTGTTACAACCTATCTTTAGATAAAAAAGTAGTTTCCAAGTATATTTAATAATTAAACGCCAACAAATAAAGCAGCTAATGAGACAGGTTTGAAAGGAGTAAAAGATAGAAGGAGAGATAAAGATTATATTTAAAGGTATTTATGATAAGAGCGAAAAAAAAATACAGAGCTGGAAAGATGAAAATAGCAATTTATTGATCGATACGTATAAATTGATATATTAGATTGTGCAGGGATTTAACAAAGGTAAATTCGATTTTAAAAAGTAAAAAGATATAGCAAACTTTTGAAGACAGATTCAAAAGAATCGTTTTTAAAACAGTGTAACAAGTTTTTAAAACTTTTTAAATTTAAGAAAGATATGTGGTGGAAAATAAATACTTTAACGATCGTAAACTAATAATGACCTTTTTACACTAATCTGGGGTCACCGGATGAAGACGCCGATCTATACTCAAACTGTGCCTTCTACTATCTAAGATAGGCAACAAGTAGAGATTTTTATCCATCATGTATGATAACTGTAAGAAGATTTGAAAAGCCTAATACAACATCGATTGTATTTGGGTCTTTGATTTTGCGTTTAAAATCCGTTTTTTCTCTTTTTTCCCCCTAAATTATGGGACAATCAATTTTACTTAAATCTGTTATGAAGAGCAAAAAGGGCAACTAATTCGGAAAGTGGTCATTATTTCATTTTTATTAATACAATGCTGGTGTTGTGGTAAAAAAATGTATTGCTCTTTTTTCCCAGACACTGAAACCGATTGAAGGGAATTTAAAATTTAAAAAAAGCCTTGCTTTTTATTGAAGTAATTGGTTTTTTATTTGATATAACTAATTGTGGTCTAGCTGTTGCTGTTAAAAGAAAATTGATTAAAAACTTACTGTTTGGTGTTTTTAGGAAGCAGGAGTGAATATATTTTTGGATGTAAAACGGTTTTTTTTCTGATACAAAACATGAACATTTGCAAAAAAAATTGTTAATGTCGGAACGTTACAATTATCTTTAAAGAATTATATTGGTATTAACCTTATCGCATCATCAATATGTCAATGGCTTACTTGAGATGTAAATGTAATATTGTGAAAGAAAACAACTAAAAATGATGTTTTACAATCATACAAAACTTACTCGAGTACTTTTTATAAAGACTTATAATCTCGATAAAGTCGCATGTGTCTGATAATCATATTTTTAATGTAAATTCTATGTACACTGTTTCTTTTACAAATTTATAATTCGTTTAACATACAAATAACCAAGGTGCTTTTTCATATAATATGTGTTCTTTGTACCTTAAAATCTTAACATTTTTTTTGTGATAAACTGTGATACCTCTGAAGTGTGTTTTTAAATCGCCCATCTTACCATTTTCTTTTTTCTTGTGACATCGAAAGAAAAGTTTTCGCAATTGCCTTTTGAGGGCAATGCTTCTTGCTTGATTATACAGAACATCTAAGTGCGTATTTGAAATTGGTCGCAATCCAACGTACACACCCTTTTTAATGCACTCCGTCAGGTGATCGATGTTTCTGTGTCGCGGAAACACGAATAAACGAAAGAATTGAATGTAAAAGGCAACAAAATTACTTAAAAACATTTTTGATTACTTAAATAGCAAGGGCAATGGAACATACACGCATATTTTAATCTTAATTGACTTTTTTTATAATCTGAAATTTAAAATTTATTACCATCAAGCTGCTTTTTGAATCGTAAAAACCTCAATAATAATTATTTCCTGGCTTTGCCAATCGTGCAGAATCGTGTAGAAACCCTTCTGTAAAAAGTGATTTAAAACTCTAATTTTTTTTTTATTGATTAGTTTTACTTTCGATGATAATTTTTATACGAAGGGCGGCTTGTCAAAATCAAAAGTTACTGTTCAAATAAACAGCGATGCTCTGTGCGACATTATTTCGGTTAGAGATGATAAACTCCTTGTTTAGGGGGGGGGGGGGGGGGCGAGGGGGTATAAAATTAAAAACAAAGTCAGGAACAATATTTTATGTAGGTTTCTGAAAATGAATGCAGGTATGTCAAGATATTTATCTTTGGTGATGCATTTTTTGTGAAACCAGAAATCTAACGTTAAAATCGGAAAGTCGGAAAACGTTTGAATCGGCTTCAAAACAACATCTAAAATTAGGTTCAAATGCATTTTTAAAAAAAAATACGTCTATTTAAATTAATTAAAATGGTGAAAAGATCAATAGGAAAAAAATCATTGTTTGGGACTCACAATGTGACACCAACTACTACCAAGTTCATTGCATGGTGATCTGAGGTCATTTATTTTTGACAGGTGGTATGTATTTGAATACGGAATTACGGAATGACATTAATAGTTATAAACTGACAAACATTTTTTCTAATTTAAATACTATGTTTACATGGGGAAGAAAAAATATGACGTTTCCTTAAAGATACTTTCATTCTTATACATTTCCGATTTGCAGATCACGTGTGCACTTTCAATTTCTCAGCTAAGGAAAAAAAAATCTCAGTCGTTTCGTCTTAAACACAAAAAAAGCCAGTGTTTCATTTTTCATTGGAGATTGAGGTAAAAAAAAATACATCTTACCTGCAAAATACGTTTTCCAAATATTCCAAATCTCCCCTGTTTTCCACCAGGCCCGGATAAATCTGCAAGAAGTTTTCTTCGCAGTCTAGCACTGTTGATGCTACACTGACGAGTGCAGAGTATGACATTATGGATGCCACTGGAGAATAGGCGATGCATTTGTTTAAGAACTCAAACTTTTCGTAGAAAGAAGTTTTATAAATAGAAATATGGTTCAGTTTCACACACCGTCGCCAAGAGTGAAGACATTATAAAACAAAGTAAATTAAAAATGTTGAAAAATGTTACTGATTATCATATGTAAACAAAATTTAATTTTTTGTTGTGTTTTGGGATCATTACATTTAAAGTAAGATAGTGAAGTTAAATTGATATCACATAAGTTTCGCAGCTGATTATACTTATATGTTCAATGAATACAATTTTATTATATCAGCAAGTGATATGCTGCTTGTTCTAGAAAATCAGTTTATAGGTGATGAGGTATCCAAAAAAGTAAATTTTACACAAAAATTCGAATTTTTATTTATCATTGCTTTTTTTATTGACATGACCAAGACAAAAATGACTGTATTTAAAAAGATCAAGTTTTGTATATAATTATTTGATACAAATCCTAAATGTTAAAGATATGTTAAATTGAAATACCGTGCTACTAACGCTTTTGAACAGTAAGAAATTCACTAAAAAACATACAAATGCATTGTATAAAATTGCTTGATAAATTTTATTGTTTTTGTAGTACAAATTGAAGCATAAATATATATTCACATAATACTCTGCAAAGAAGTATTTACACCAACCTAGAAGGATACCCAGAAATGAATGTAGGAGGGCACAATATGAACAATTTCAGATACGATGATGAAACTGCATTAAATGTGATGATTATTCAACATTGTTGAATAAGAGAGAAATGATTAGAATTGTACTGCAAAAAGACAGAACTAATGGTCGTCAGTCGAATCCATGTGTCTCCACAAATCAACAACTTTATCAATGGGGGAAAAACTCAAGCAAAGGGATGAATTTGGACACTTTAATATCGAGCGATGTATTCAACAGTATGCAATTTGCATTTAGAACGGCACAAGCAAAAATGAATTTCCAAAGTATAAAATCGGTAATAAATATTATGGCATTTCCGTATTAACAAAAACAAGAACCATGGGGGACATTGAGCCCATCCTAATGTATGAATGCTAAGACAGTACACTCTTGGAAAGCTCGGAAGAAAATATAGGCAACAGAAAATCAGTTTTCTTTAAGAAAATGGTTGAATCTCAAAGACTGCAAAGAAATCAATCGATCCAAACATACAAGAATCTGACAGTCATAAATGAAAATCATAAACGCCAAGCAACCTTTTTCTAAAGATATTGAAACATCTTCTGACAACTAGAATGATTGAAGAAAAATGCAACAGAGAAATCCAGGGAGAAAAGGTGTTAAATGGCCCAGCAAAGGCTAAAAGTAGGACGAGTGGCTGGTGCTCTTAAAGCGACCGGAGATCGAGATGCGTAAGAGGTCATGATTGCCTTCGTTTAACCATGGCACGTGATTGGTTCACCAGTAAAAAAGAGAATTTTTTTTGGTTTATGATAATAATTGTAAGTATAGAAGGCTAATTTTCATGTTAAATACCATTTTGTGTAGTTTAAGGTAATCGTGGCGTGACAACAAATAAAATATAATTTGTTCACTTTTGACATCTTTTTGGTTAGGAATTTGTTTTTCTCACACATCTTCTAGCCCTGTAAAAGAGCATTTTTTGGCCATGGATAAACGCAATTCATAATCTTTACTTTACTATGGAATTTGGTTTGATGCGTTATTGATCTCCAATATCGTTAATAAGCGGTCCTCATACCAGTATTTGTCACTGTTTAAAGTGATAATGCTGTGGGGGAAAAGACAAAACTATTGCTTTAGCCAAGAAATTCTGTCAGTATTATCCACTGATTTATGAACTTTTTTGTGTAACTACCTTACCACAGTCAGAAGTTTCAAACCATGATTACCATAGAGAGGGGAGCGGTAATTTACAAGATGATTGCATTGATGTTACTATGAAAAGGGCGTGAGAGTATAAAAAAATTCTCTATTTCAATAGTTCCGATCGTTTTTAAATCACTTCTCCCTTGAAATTCATCTTAACAATTACTTTCTAATTGAACGGATGGTACCCATATCTTTTCGGCTATTTTGTGCAGATTATCACATGGATAGTAATTATTTACATTCAGCCTTCAGGGAAGAGTCAAAAAACTCAAATTTATATGAAAATGTGTTGTTTATTAAGAAAATGTTTACGACATGTATTTAAAAAAAAATTTTTCACTTTATTTATCACTCGCCGAGAAATTTTAATGATCGTCTCTTTTTTACGATAGGGGGTAAATTTTTGGCTCAACCTTTACCTTCCTTTGTTTAGCACCAAAGTACGAATAATGAAGTATATGTTTCGGGAAAGCAGTGGCACAGTTAATAATGAATCTCAAATGAGATAAAAAAAAATTAGCCTTCTTTTCAAAAAGTGAATAATATAATAAACAGTCTACGAGAAAGTTGTATTATCCTTCATATTTTTGTAAATGAATAGTGTTGAAAGTGTCGTAAAAATACCAGATAGGCCTTATTGAGATCATTTTTACGATGCATTCATTATATGGACAATTTGTGTTGTCAATGCACGTTTGTTCAGCGAATGTTAATTGACATGATTACAACCATTTTCTGCCCAGACTATCTATTTTGAGAGGAAAATTATGTGTGGACTTTGCTAAAAAACAAATTTTTTTTAATTGTGAGATTTTCTTTTTCGATTTGACCAGTAGAAAAAAAAAAACAAACATTTTGCGCTGTATTTGTAGCAACCATTTTGCAAGTTAAGATTTTAAGAAAAAGGAAGAAAGCTTAAACAGCAAAAAGTTAGTGGGTGCTACTTTTGTGTACTAGTCATTAAAAAAAGCACAAGGTTAGAAAATGAAGTACAAATTTTTAATTTACCCTGAGAATACCAGATAGCCATTTCATCTTATTCTATCTTAACTTTCCCCGCACTGCATGTGTATATCGAAACAGTCTCTTGAAACCCGACATGTCGCATATGTTATAAAACAAAGTGGATAAGGGGTAATTTATTTTATTGCGAAATTGTGTTATCTATTATATAACTTAATCTGTCACAAGATATTTTAATAAATAAAATGCTGATTTTCTGCTTGAAAAGCTTTTTTTTTTTAATTCAATCGATTTGAGACGTGAAAAAATAAAAACATAGATTTTTTAAAGAGAAGTATCATGTCTCTGTATAATTAATTTTGTTATTGATCGATTAGTATCAGTTTTTTAGTATTTTTGTTTGTTTTTCCTTGAGTTAGTTTCAGTTTTTCTTGTTGTGTTGTTGTTGTTTTTTAAATCTAAATATAGGTTGAAAAGTATGTTTTGCGCATTTAATTAGGTTTGTTTAAAAGACAATATCTGAAGAGCACTCCACATGGAGAAGACATAAATGTGACCATGCTAAAGCTATTTAAGTCAGTACATATATATCAATGCAGGTTTATGTTGTTTTTCGTATGTCGCCACCATATGCAACATACAAGCGAAATGCTCGAAAAGGGATTTAAATCTTACACTGGATACGGCCTTATCTTTTGCTTGAAGACAGATATAGTGATGCCAAAGCATAAAGTTTAATGTGGACAAATTTTTTTTGTTGGTCTTTATCACCTTTTGTATGAACAATTTTCCATTTTTTTTTTGCCTAGAAGAATCTATTTAATGCCGGAATGACAGTAAATGGGTTTGAACAGTATAGCAAAGCTCACTTGATGGAAATTGACTGTGAAATCTTTTTAAAGAATACAAAGCCTATTTATCTCCTAACGTAACATTAAGATAACAAGTTCCGCGTACACAAAGCAGACTTGAAACTACTCAGCCAAGGTTGAAGTATCAGTGTTAAGGGTTAGAGGATTCTCAAACCAGTTTATTCCCAATAGAAAACTCGCTTCTTTTAACAAGACGTTTTTAGTGCAAAACTAACTGTTTATGCAGAAAAGGGGAAACACATATTTTCCTCACTGTAATTTTAACATTTTTAAATATAAACATAAAAGTTTGTTTATATATATATGTTATGCAAACGACAAAACCATAAACGCAGATGCAGTGTTAACTACCTTAGGCAATTTAAGTTACGGTTGCAGGTGACAGCATTCGAGACTGCATTAAAGGTATAGGTTTAAAAGCACTAACACTTGGCTGGCGCCAACAATTAAAAAAATATTTTCAATTAGGTATTGAACTTTTTAGTCATACTTTCACCGTTTTGCTGTTCTCTGAAATTACCAGTTAAACGGTTCAAAGCATGAAATCACCAGTCAAACGGTTCAAAGCAAGAACTCCGCACAGTAATGATTTAAGGCCTGATTAAATCTATATTATACTATCTTGCCTCAATAGGTTTTTTTATGAAAAATTCTGTAGGAAACATATAATAGCTATATATAATGAATTACCATCTTTGAAGTCTGGTAAGCAGATCAGTTGCATTTGACGAAGTTCTTCTTCGACCATCGTTCTCCACATGCTGGGCTCACACTGACCTTCATAGTTAGTCCAGCAGTCTGTCATGCGATGTCCTTTCTGTCTAAAGGAGGCCAAAACAGTAATAAAAGGGCTAGTGTTTTCTGGTAAGAATCTGCCAGTTGATACTGTCAGATAAATTAAATATTTTGCTTGCCAAAAGAACTGTATGTTCTTCTTAGTATACCTTCTCAATAATGAAACAATTGGAAGGTTTTGGATCCGTCATAATGGTTCACGGTAGTCAAAGGTAACTAAATGTATTACTATTTAATACATCTACTTTACTACGAAGAGTTCTGAATTAAAAGAAGGTTTGTGTCACATAATGAAAATGTGTCCAAGACGGATATAATATCGGAATTTTTTTGCAATTTTTCCTTTTGATTTAGATCATTAAATAAAAAGTCATTCAAAGTGTAAAATATTCTACAATTTCAAAAATGCGAGTAACGAGTGCTGCGTGTTTGTTTACAATTAAATGTCTAAAAACCACCGTCATTTGGTCAAATATATGAAACATATTATTGGGGAAAATTGACTGTATATTGACATTGTGCTTTCTTTATTTACTCTGAATATAAAAAAATAGGAGAGAATGGTATAGCTTTGTCGTGGATACATCCATTTCATAGGTAGTGATTAAAAGATAATACATTTTGGATTGGGTAGTTGTGTTTAATTAAAAAATATAAAAATTTTTTTTACAGATATTGGCTAATTAGAATCGTGCCACGTTCACATAAATTTAAATATTCAAATAAATTAGATGCTACATATATAGAGGAACAATGTTGCATTTGGAATATTACAATTATCATGTATTAAGAACCAGCGTTGTAAATTTGTGACTATTGTCAATACCCTGACCAAAAAGTTTGTTTTTCACTTGTTTTTTTTTTCTTCTCTTTGGATATAACATTTTGTGTTCCTATTGGAAAACTTACAAACCAAATTGGATAAGTCATAGGACGAGTATAGCGACTTAAATACCACAGCACTATATGGTATGATATACTGTCATAATGAGGGCATTATAGAATAACGTAGTTTTTATTGCAGCAAGAAAAACCGCTATTCGTCGTTTTAACTTTTGCAGAGATCTAAAAACGATAATAATTGTCTTAACTAGTAAATATTACAGTACATTCTTGGACCGTGACTTGAAAGTTTTGTCAGGTGGTGGTGCTCTTCTTTTCACGTTGGATAGGACCTATTTCTCTGTATTGACACAGTGAGAGAAGACCTCTTTCTGCTGGTTTAAACTTGGCTGATGGTGCAAAATTTCTAACGTTTCTTCTAAACAAAGTGCACAATACTTTTTGTCTGGTGTGATTCGTCTCATATTTTTTACCATTTCACATTCTATTTTGTGGTCTACGTTGTTGTTTTTAATTCCCAAATGTGTTCATATAATCTTTTAGCTGAATTTTCATGCTTTAGTTTAAATGATGATTTATGTAAGTTATATCTTGTTTCAAATATTTTTTCAGTAAGTCCTATATATCTTTTTTTTTACAGATAATACGACTGGAGATATAGTTATCGATATACAGATATCGATATGTATAGATAGATTGATAGACAGATAGACTTATTTGTTATTACTAAAGAGCAGCCAAAGAATTTCTTAAAATATTCGGAACCACAAAATGTTTTTATCCGCACTATAATATTCCCGTTCTCATTTCATTTATTGGAAATCCCAAAAATATTTAAGTATTATAAGCTAAGTCTTTACATGTATTTCTTTTACATTATGTTATTACATTAATGGAATGTTCACCTAAATAAAGAATCAAATTGTAAGATACACAAAAATCTACTTACGAGCAGAATATGTTGATCTGGCTTTGGTTTCGAAGGTTGTTTAGCACGGTCCCAAACTCGTTCTGCGTTGTATTCCAACAATGGTAGAGCGCTTCGCATCCTTCTGATCTTCCCACTATATTTTTTATGGCATCGTAATCTTTTAAATGGAGGAAATCCCATTGTCAAATATTCAGAAATTTTTGAATATTTTTTTCGAACAATTGCTTTTTGTAAAGCTTTTTCGTTTCTACGGTGTACCTTAACCTCAATCTTAAAATTAATTCCTCCCTCCTCTCTTTTAAGATTTTTTTTCCTATTCTTATCTTTTTCATACCTATCTCTTTTCTTTTTAAGCTTCTTGTTGTTTAACTTTCCATTTCCCTTTCTTTTCTTTTTCTTTTCTTTACAACACTGATGCGAATATTAGTGGGTTTTATTCATATTCTAGAAATCTTTACACTGAAAAAAGTCATTTGAAAAGTAAACAAAAATAAATTTATTCATAACTATTATTTTCCAATTTTTTTAAAACCTTTATTTAATCTAAAAAAAAAACATGATTTTTTACGCATCACTATTGTTCACTTTCAAATAAAAAAAATAGTTGAAGAGACTTACGCAAACATTTGTATATTCTATTATTTGAATTAGCTTGTGATAAAACAAGTTTTGATACATAAACTGCAACTGCTTCTCCACAATTTGGCTCAGACACTCTGTGAAAAGTACGTATCATGTCTTCAATAGTCCTGAAAACAAAACCAAATGGCCATGCTTAATTTCAATGGTAGATACTCAATTTGAGTTTTAGAATAAGCAATGCATCTCACTTTATTTTATTTGAAAATAACATATAGTATGAGCATTTTTATTCTTAAAAACCTTCTCCAAGATATATCTTCAAAAAGGTTTACACTACGCTAAAATCAAAAATCATTACTGTAAGTTATGTTTCCAAAAGCAAAATGCAGCATTTGTGTAAAGTATATGCAAAGTTTTTTTTTTCTCTTTCTTTTTCTCTTATTGACCGGAATGATCATGTAAAAACTACCACTGACTGATTTTAGTTAGATTGGTGAAAATAATAGTTCTCTAGTACAGAATGACGACTCAAACCTAGCAATATTTTTGTCGGCCTCAATTTGTCTCTAAAATTTCCTCTTTCACAAATTGTTTTTTTTTTCTTTTTTTTTTTGACTCATGATGAAAAATCAATCTTTATCTGTTAGAACTTGTGTCCTTCTTTGCTTTGTCTCTCTAAAATGTAATTAGAAAATTTTACCGCACCAAATTTGGAGACGGAAGAATTTAGAAAATAATGTACACATTAAAAGTTAACATCTACACAGTACAAATGTGTAAGCATGTAGTATAAATTTTTCAAGATTTTTTCCAATTTTGATGCATAGATTAAAAAAAATTACGTAATTCTGATTCAGATTGATATAGTTTAACTAATGAAAGAATGTTTCGTTCGCATTCAAGGAATTTGTTTTAGTTTTTAACATCTAAAAACAGTAATTATTTACAAAGAGCTCCTTTTTTGCCGTTTCATTTATTCTCTATTCTGATGAGACAGAAAAAAATATACATACTTCTCTCTAAAAGCAGTAGGCCTTTCGTGTAGCATGATTAGAACTTAAACTAAAGAGGCTTGGTCTGTCCCATTTATATTATTATAAGTTATGTTTAAAAATCCCAGTGTTAGTTACAAGTCTATTTTAAGCTGCGCAAATTCAGAGTACACATACTATTTTTAGATTGCAACACTTAGTGTTATTTATTGTCGTGTCCATTACCGACATATTTGGCCGTCCCGATCTGACATTGATTCCTCTTCTAGTGTGAGGACTTTTTTCTGGTAGTGACGGGCAACGGCGTTCACGTCAGTGATCAGCTTGTCCATCTTTTGTTTGATGCATTCCGATTCAAGGACTCTCTCCAAAACTAAACAGTAGTGAAAGAAGAAAAAAATTTGATTATTAAAACATTCCAACTTATGATATGCTTTTAAATCTTCACAAGTGCACAAAAATACAAACAGGCGCAGTATTGTCAAATATTTTAATTTTTTCGTTAACTTAAGGGTCTACAATGAATCTTTAAAATCGTGACAAACACAATGGCTTAAATCTAGATATGTATTAAGCCTGCTCCACAGCTAGATTTACATGGTTAACTTTTAGAAGGAGGTGGTGTGCTCGGTGTAGAAAAAACTCCATTATCTTATGTTTTACCAGACTTCATGACAGGCAGGATTTAGAAAAGGTGGAGAAGGGGAGCATTCGTATGATTTTGTAGGTTGGATATTTGGATATTTGGATATCTAATGGATTGAAATTTTGTCGCAATCTTTCTCTCTCTATCTCTCTTTCTCTCTCAGGATCTCTCTCTTTCTATATCTCTATCTTCTCACTTTCTCTCTCTCTATCTCTTTCTCGATCTCTCTCTCTCTCTTTGAATCTCCTTCTTTCTCTCTCTCTCTCACTCTCTCTCTCCGTTTCTACTTTTTCTCTTGTTGTTTCACACTTTCTCTTTCTACCTCTATCTCTCTTTCTGTCTATTTTTCTATCTCTCCGAACTTGATTATTTTTAGCGAACATTCTATGCTTACAGCAATGTTTAAATCCCTCAAACTCCATAAAATTAATTTATTGATAATTTAAACATTTCCATTTTACGTGTCTCATTATTAAGATCGTCCTTCAGTTGACATTGTAAATTTCTAGTCCTCCTATGCATGGCCATTTTAGACTTGAGTGATTCGTCCTCACATGTATGGTAGTTTGATAGCCAGCACCATTCAGCATCAGTTGACACGCTGAGTAACAGATAGATTAATGCGAGAGAGAGAGAGAGAGAGAGAGAGAGAGAGAGAGAGAGAGAGAGAGAGAGAGAGAGAGAGAGAGAGAGAGAGAGAGAGGGACAGAGAAAGAAGGGGGGTGGGGGGAGAATGTGCATACAATGAATTCACATACATGAAAATGGACATCCTTCGAATTGATCAACCAAAACAAAATATAAAACTAAAAACATAAGCAGTAGAAAGCATCGAACTTCACATTATTGTCTTATCAATTAAACATAAACAAAAAACTTTCGCTCATCACAAGTTTTCTGAAAAAAAAAAGTTTAGAATGTTTTAGATAAGGATATTTCATATATTTCAAATCAAAGCTAGCATTACCCTACCCATACAGAATGCCCATAAATTACCCTTCGAATTTTTTCAACTTATGCACGAAAAACTGGCCTCGCAATAAACGTGCTACTAAAAATAAACCAATTTCACGTGTCTTTTAGGGGCCATTGTGTTGTTTGAGGTTTTGATAACAGGGAAATTAATAAGAAAAAAACCTGCCTCTTAACTCCTTATCCTCCCCTTATTTACTTGTGACTCAATCAGAATCAGTTCAAGTTGTTTATTTATAAAGAGCTCAAACATCTATCATCTTACAACTGCTTTGCCCAAAAAGAAACGGTTATTGACTTAATCAATTTTGTCAAAAAATGTATAATGCCATCGCAACATTATACCAGTATATAGCTTTCAAATCAAATGACTTTCAAATGGTTTATAATCCAGTTATAAAACCAACACGTCTAGCGGTTTTGTTATTTATATAATATCATTAAATCAGCTTTTTATCAAACAATTCATTAATAAAAAGTAAATTCTGGATCTTACGGTGGTGTACAGCTCTGTTTCAGCTGTGCTTTTGTCGGGAAAGAGATGGGTTCTGGACTGCAGCGCTTAAGCTCCTCGCAATGCGATTCTAAACCTGAACCGAGAACAATGACAAAGGTGTTCCATAAGCGACCAATAACTTTGGTAAAGCCACCAGCTTTAAGATTCCATACAATGGAAACAATGTTTAAGTTTGCAGCAGTCCAGATCTATTAAATTACCACATTGCAAGCCGATAGTCATATCAATAATTTTTAAATGAAAAAAATATAGCGCCGCATATTTTTTATTATGATGAAAAGAGGAATACAACAAATTTGTAATGACTTGTACCTGAAAGAGTGTTACTCTAGATTGCGGCCCGGAAAGAATATTATAGTAGTGTTTTTATCCTATGCATAGGTGGTTTAAAAGAACATGACGGTATTTACATATTCATATTACTGTGATTGTCACAGTCGTGATGAGGATGGATTGTGTGTATGCGATGGCTATGCATGTGTGACCAAACAAAATACAATAGAAGACGTTGCTCAGTTTACCATGCAGATGTCCTTATCGGTTGGTATATCAAAAGAATGTCTATTTGAAGGTGTTTCAGTTGATGGAGATGATGTAACATTCAGTACCGCGAACAAATTCCATAGGACGACTAATTCTGTCAATGATAATGACTCAGATGATGACATATTGCCTCTAGCTTATTTAGCTAGCAATAGAACTCACACAGCGCTCCCAAATAATCAGATACTCGGTGATCATGGTGATGATTCAGATAAAGCTAGATTTCCATTGGCTGAATTGGTTGGAAACATAGGTAACGACACGTTTCCTACTCAGCAGCTGATAGAAGTATTGAGCAATGAATCTGAGGATGAAGATTCGCCCTTAGCTCAGTTAGATAGAAACCGGTCGAAGGATTTTCCACAAATGCAACAGGCATCGGGAAAAGAAGAAAATGAATCTCATTTTCATGTGTCGTTAAGCCATGATGAGCAAAATCAACTGGCTGAAATGAAAGAGACACTTACTGAAGATGTAACTGACAAGGATTTCATTCCCACACTCGAAGATCTTCTCTATTGCTCAGAATCAAACATCAGTTCAGCTGATGCCTTGCCAAGAAAACGAGAATTTATACGAGGAAAAATCGGATTTTACTTAAAACTTCAACTCCAAGAAGGACAAAACTCTACCATTCTGCAATTATTGAAATACGTGATTTTAAATCGCATACAGATCTAATAGATTTTGGCCTAAAGTACATGAATGATGCTCAATTGTGTCTGATATTATACATCCCAACTGTCTGATAGTGGTGGACACTCTGCCCTAACCAGTCCCTGTCCTGTTACAGCAAGGCGAAGCAGAAAGCGCATGAGGAACGTCGAAGACTGGAAAGTAAACGTAAACAAACGGCTGAGATATACTGGCGAGTCGTGAGTTACAAATTCAGATAAAAAGAAAAAGAGAAATTAAAACGAGATGCAGAAACAAATGCAGAAATAAGATAACTGAAGGTGAACGGCAGTCAATCTTTCACAGTTTTCGGAGCACATGCTACTTCTCAACGCAGACGGAGTGCCTCTGTAAATTTTTAGAGAAGGTGAAAAAGAAAACTGCAGAAAACATCTATTTCAAGGCGTGATAATACTTATTTGTACAATCTGGAAATTGGTGGAAAGAAGATGAAAGTTTGCAAAAAAATGTTTCTAGACACACTTGATATTACGGACAGAGTTGTTTTTACTGCTGTGGGCAAGAAAACAGAGATTGGCACAAGTGGCATAGAAAAAAGAGGGAAACATACTGAACGCGGAAAGGAATCGGAAAAAAGGTAAAGTAAAACAGCACATTAACAGCTTTCCTCGCATGGAAAGCCATTATGCTCGCACAGATAATGAAAGAGAATACTTAGATAACTCTTTATTTCTGCAAAAGATATACGAGCTCTACGTGGAAATTCGGAACAAAGAAGGATGTACAACTCCAGCTTCCGAATCCACCTACTGATCGGTTTTCAACTTTGAATTCATTATTTCATTCAATAGAAGAATGAAAGACAGATGTGATATTGTGCAGGGCACGACAACCTTCTCTCAGGTACAGATATGGCTGAGTATCGCGACCACTTAATGTTGAAAGATGAGAGTCGCAACTATAAAGCAGGAGTAAAGGATAATGTAAAGAAAGATCCATATCTTTCGGAGTTGCTAATGCCTAACCAAATGGGAATCCTCTCTTTACTATAAACGGAAACTGAACGTCCAAAACCTCACAGTATACGATTATAAAAACGGTCAAGGTCACTGCAATGTTTGGTCAGAGGTGGATGCTATGAGAGGCTCCTATGAAATCGCTTTGTGTGTTGTTAGCTACCTTAACGAACTTCAAAACCAACATGTCCAAGATGTTATTTTGTTTTCCGATAGTTGCGGAGGAACAAAAACATTTTTCTATGCTATGGTATGCTCTGGGAACGATGAGATTTTGATCAATTGAACACGTGTTCTTTGTGTCAGGTCACAGTCAAAACGAAGGAGATAGCATGCACTCTACAATAGAGTGAAGCAGTAGAAATATTGCTGCTTTGACACCAAACAAATGGGCTCAGCAAATGAGATCTGCAAAACGAAAGCGCCTAAGATACATTTTTAAAGAACTGGACAAAACAGACATTTATATTTTTTTTTAAAGTTGCAGAATTGCTTAGGAACTTTGAACTCGACACGAAGAAAGATAAAATCAGGTGGCTGAAAGTCGAACGGTTTAAATTGACAGCCCAACAACCTAACATTGTATTATGACTATGGAGAAAATTGCAGAAAACTAAACCCATCACAAAAGCAGAAAAGAGAGTCAAATGTTCCTGACCCAAACACATTGAGGCTAGAAAATGTATCTCTTACACCCTATCCGCTTCAAAAGTATAAATACTCAGATTTATTGCTGCTGTGTGAGAGGCAAATCATTTCACATGCGCATCATTCTTTTTTCAAAGAACTTCCCCACATCGAATAGCTTACATAATGTGTGCAAAGTTTCATTTTTAAATGGGAATTGCTGAACCCTTAACTTGGTTATTTTTACCAGTTATCGACAGCTATGTATGGTCCTACACTCCTTTTTTCATTTTGTTTACGAAAGGAACTTCAATTGTTATGTCAACGTTCGCCAAAAAGCATTGGCATTTTTGTGATACTATCAATCTATTTGACTAAGGTGGTTAACTCTTCAAGAGTTGCCTTTCTCTGTTTGCCATGTTAGAAGACTTACTTTTTGTGAGCAATTGGTTTAAGGTATAAGAACCCGAAAAACACATAGCATTGTCAAAAATAATGAAGCCTAACATAAACTATATGTCCGCTCAATCAAAATAAGGGCTTTTGGGCTAACGTTGAAATAACAAATGGAAATTTTTAATCTGAAATTAACGGATCTGACCATTGAATATGATTTTTTACGCCCACAAATGAAATCGCCTCTTTATGAGATTGGGTACTTTTATGAGTGTTGTGATAAAAAATAACAAAAGTTGTCACACTTATAGTTTTTATCAATATGAAATGAATAAAGATTTTAATCTCTACGTGTTAAAGACAATGAAAAAGGCTGGAAGTTGCATTATGATAATCAAAACAGTTTATTGCAATCAGAAGTCTAACTGGTAGTAGATGTACAATAATAAGTGTTTGCAGAAGGCTAGGGTTCGGATTTTTTCCAAAAGATAAAACTGATACGATCATTATCGATTTTCGATTAATAATCATTGTTAGTCATCAATAAAATACAACCGTTGCTGCCTAACCTTAGACATACTATTGTAAGTGGAAATACAATAGTTTTATATACATTTTTTCTGCCCTAAAGGCATTGAAAGTCAAGTTACCATAGTATTATTTACTCTTTTTAGGCAAAAATTTTATGACCTAAAATTGCATTAAAATACAACAAGTTGTGAAATACATAAGTTCATAAATGTAGTTTTATGTCTATGAGCAATTGCATATTTAAAAAAAGAGAGAGGGGTAAAAAGTGAAAACGTTAAACGGTTTTTCTCTTTTTCTCGAAACTATCATTTTGGACTTACAATAGTATTTTTTTCCGCGCGGCGATATATTAGACTCATAAACTGCAAAGCATCAGCTGATTATTTCTAACACGTGCAGATTTTGATACGTTTTTTTTTTAATAATTCAATGGAGATTTGCTTATTTTGACAATGTCTTCATGATGGAATATCCTTCTCTACAGAAGACAAACCTTTTATACATTTTTGACCAGCAAATTTTCTCTTTGGAGGGAGTTTCTAATTTTACGTATGGTTGTTATCTTTACGGTGAATTATAATCGGAGGGAGAATATATATTTATACAAAACCTTTTTTTTAAAGATATATGTAATATCTTTGAAGTTCTAATCATATCAAAATTTCAATATTCATTAGAATACATGATTTACACAAAATATTATTTCTAAAAAACTTCATTTATCTAATCAGATAGACAATTATATTTCTTTTGAGGAAAAGGTAGTATTTCAATGTGATATAAATTATCCAAATAGAGACCTTTCTCTGATTTATGTCAAAATCTTCAATAATGCTAGTCTGTTGTTCTATTAAGTTTGTAACTGGCACTTGGTAAAAAATAAACGAAATTCTAATGAGTTATACTTATGCGGGGCTTTCTAGAAAACTTTGCCTTAACAAAGCCTCTATACGAGTAGCATGACAATTATTAATCTTCTAACCTACTTTGAAAACAAATTTCTAAAATGTGCTTCGGAGAAACTTGCTGATGTTGCCAAAATTTTACTACCTTTCTTGCATTTAAAAAAACACCAAAAATCAAAACTAGCCGCTCATATAAAAAAAAAACTGCAGCGAAAGAAAATGCATGCGCATAGTGTTTAAGTTATAGAATGTAGCAAAAAGAATAAAAGTCAAGTGTACCACTGGTGATTGCAACTAAACCAGACAGGAAGGCAAAGAAAATCCTCATCCTGTTCATCTCCATGAAAAACACGGTGGTTAAATACCCTTTAGGAGAGATAATGAGATAATTCCAAGAGATCAAGAGTATGCTTGGAGACAAGGTTGTTATTGCGCATAAAATGTGAGAGTATTTTTATAATAGTTATATCGGTAGCACCTGTTCTAAATACAATAGTCGTAAAAGTAATAGTAATAGTAGTAGTAGTAGTAGTAGTAGTAGTAGTAGTAGTAGTAGTAGTAGTAGTAGTAGTAGTAGTAGTAGTAGAAGTAGTAGTAGTAGTAGCAGTAGCAGTAGCAGTAGCAGTAGCAGTAGCAGTAGCAGTAGCACTAATAGTAGTAGTAGTAGTAGTAGTAGTAGTAGTAGTAGTAGTAGTAGTAGTAGTAGTAGTAGTAGCAGTAGTAGTAGTAGTAGTAGTAGTAGTAGTAGTAGTAGTAGTAGTAGTAGTAGTAGTAGTAGTAGTAGTAGTAGTAGTAGTAGTAGTAGTAGTAGTAGTAGTAGTAGTAGTAGTAGTGGTAGTAGTAGTAGTAGAAGTAGTGGTAGTAGTAGTAGTAGTAGTAGTAGTAGTAGTAGTAGTAGTAGTAGTAGTAGTAGTAGTAGTAGTAGTAGTAGTAGTAGTAGTAGTAGTAGTAGCAATAGTAGTAATATTAGTAATTGTAGCAATGGTATCAATTTTTAATGTTGGTGTTTTTGCTGTGGAAGTAAAAATTATTAAGGATAATTTCAAGTTGCTGTAGGAATAATATCAGTTATTTCACTATTACTATATAAAGAGATGGAATGTAAAAGAGGTTTGGCAATCAAAGTGGATAGGGTGAAAAAGACCTGGTGATGAAAGAGAAATTAATTTCGTAATGGAGGGGAAACATATTAATAAGATAACGCAGAATTTAGACAAATATAAAAACATATAAATAGTGAATCATACGTATATAAACAAAGATAAAATTAGGGAGAATCTCGAATACTTACAACAGGAAGGAAAAGTTGAAGAAGATTAGAGGAAAAAAGATTGCAAAGAGGTAGGAGAAAATCTAGAAATCATCCCAGGAGCAGAACAAAATTTTAGCAGGAAATACCTGAGGGCAGACCGAGTGCTTTTCCTGATGTTTTCTGTCTAAAAAATTATTACAAGAAAGTACGAGTAGTAGTAGTTACGTTTACTCCGGGTAATGCTGAAACATTGACTGAATTTCGCAAACATGACTGCTGGTTTTTCTTGTCTTGTGTGATCTCTTCTTGGAGACAGGTGTACGCGTCGGTCAAACCGGCATTGACATAAAAACGGAGCAGACCAAATTTAAGATTTATGTCTAGTACTCTGTAACTGTAATAGTATAACAACGTCGCTAGCTCAAGTCCAAAGAGACCGTGGTTTTTTATGTCGGTTAGTTTAAATATTTTAAAGGATGTTACAGAAAGATACTGATTAAAATTCGTCCATTACTGTTAGTATTAATTTGTTCAAACTACATTTGAGAATAGAGTTTAGATGAAGAAACCGAAAGATGTTTTTACTAAGGTTTCTTTTTCAATTGGCAGTTGTAGAATGTTTTTCCTTTATAACGGAAATATCCAATGGAAATTTCCAGGGTTTTTTAAATGGGACTCATTATTTATACCTTTAATAATGTTTTTTTTCCTCATCGTATCCTTGTCAAAAAGAAAGCGATTTCGTAAAAACACAGTTGTATTCTTAGTTCAAGATTGTGCACGACTTACTTTTCCTGATTGTTTTATGTTACTTATTGACAAAATCGCTGTTTATAAATTTAAGTCCTCCGATTAACAAAATGATCTAACTTACCAGATATTGTACAATTAAAAAAATAGTATTTGTAGGGTGAAAATTTGCTTCAAACATATGTTTGTCATAACAAATGAAGTGCCTTTCGTAAACAAAATGAAAAAAAGGAGTTTAGTGCCATGCAAAAGACATAGCTGTCGATAACTTTTTAAAAAACCAGGTTAATGGTTCAGCAATTCCCATTTAAGAATGAAACTTTGCACACATTATGTAAGCTATTCGATGTGGGGAAGTTCTTTGAAAAAAGAATGATGCGCATGTGAAATGATTTGTCTCTCACACAGTAGCAATAAATCTGAGTATTTACACTTTTGAAGCGGATAGGGTGTAAGAGATACATTTCCCAGCCTCAATGTGTTTGGGTCAGGAACATTTGACACCCTTCTCTGCTTTTGTGATCGGTTTAATTTTCTTCAATTTTCTCCATAGTCATAATACAATATTAGGTTGCTTGGCTGTCAATTTAAACCGTTCGACTTTCAGCCACCTGATTTTATCTTTCTGCGTGTCGAGTTCAAAGTTCCTAAGCAATTCTGCAACTTTAAAAAAAATATAAAGGCCTGTTTTGTCCAGTTCTTTAAAAATGTATCTTAAGCGCTTTCGTTTTGCAGATCTCATTTGCTGAGCCCTTTTGTTTGGTGTCAAAGCAGCAATATTTCTACTGCTTCACTCTATTGTAGAGTGCATGCTATCTCCTTCGTTTTGACTGTGACCTGACACAAAGAACACGTGTTCAATGGATCAAAATCTCATCGTTCCCAGAGCATACCATAGCATAGAAAAATATTTTTGTTCCTCCGCAACTATCGGAAAACAAAATAACATCTTGGACATGTTGGTTTTGAAGTTCGTTAAGGTAGCTAACAACACACAAGGCGATTTCATAGGAGCCTCTCATAGCATCCACCTCTGACCAAACATTGCAGTGGCCTTGACCGTTTCTATAATCGTATACTGTGAGGTTTTGGACGTTCAGTTTCCGTTCATAGTAGAGAGAGGATTCCCATTTGGTTAGGCATTGAAGCATCTCCGAAAGATATGGATCTTTCTTTACATTATCCTTTACTCTTGCTTTATAGTTGCGACTCTCATCTTTCAACTTTAAGTGGTCACGATACTCAGCCATATCTGTACCTGAGAGAAGGTTTTCGTGCCCTGCACAAATATCATATCTGTCTTTCATTCTTCTATGGAATGAAATAATGAATTCAAAGTTGAAAACCAATCAGTATGTGGATTCGGAAGCTAGAGTTGTACATCCTTTTTCCTTCCGAATTTCCACGTAGAGCTGGTATATCTTTTGCAGAAAAAAAGAGTTATCTAAGTATTCTCTTTCACTATCTGTGCGAGCATAATGGCTTTCCATTCGAGGGAAGCTGTTAATGTGCTGTTTTATTTTATCTTTTTCCAATTCCTTACCGCGTTCAGTATGTTTCCTTCTTTTTTCTATGCCACATGTGCCAATCTCTGTTTTCTTGCCCACAGCAGTAAAAACAACTCTGTCCGTAATATCAAGTGTGTCTAGAAACATTTTCTTGCAAACTTTCACCTTTTTCCCACCAATTTCCAGATTGTACAAATAAGTATTATCACGCCTTGAAATAGATTTTTTTTTTTGCAGTTTTCTTTTTCACCTTCTCTAAAAATTTACAGAGCTTCTCCGTCTGCGTTGACAGGTAGCATATGCTACGAAAACCGTGAAAGATTGACTGCCGTTCATCTTCAGTTATCTTATTTCTGCATTTGTTTCTGCATCTCGTTTTAATTTCTCTTTTCCTTTTTATCTGAATTTGTAACTCACGACTCGCCAGCATATCCCAACCGTTTGTTTACGTTTACTTTCCAGTCTTCGACTCACTTATGTCAGATGGCATGAGAAATGTGAGATTATGTAATGCTGAGGTCTTTGTGTACAGTTGATCCCCACAGTCTTGCAAAAGGACCACGTTAGAGGTCATTCATTGAGTCACATTTTTGGTCTTGTTGTAGGCCACAGCTATCATTGCCATAGCAGTACATTGTTTGCCTTGGCGTGGGTATCGTGAGCTACCTTGGTGGCGGCTTCCTTGAACGTGTAAAACCATGTTAGCCTGAAAATAATTGGAATGGGTTTTTATATGAGTGAAAACTGAAAAGAAGAAGCGCAAATATCTTTGAGATAGGCAAGGAAAAAATCTTCATTTTGGCTTTGATAGAGAATACAGGCAATTTTGCATTGGATCCGAGAAGTCATTAGTAACCAGTGGAGCGCTATGAAAACAGGGATGATGTGTTAGGTTTTTACCATTGTAGAAGCATTATTCATCATCATACTGTCTGCCAGATAACCTAGACTAGACTAGTGTATTTTGACACACAACAATTTTGATCTAGACCCAGGGCCTTGAATCAAAATCTAGGCACAAAAGAAGACAGACTATCATAATGAGAATGATGTTTTACATCTCTACCTCTGAAGTGAATTATCATATTGCGCAAAAGCATAAAAACTTACTGATTTTGATTGATGTTTTCTTGGGTATGACACCAGAACCGTATGAACTTTCGAAATTAAACGAGATGCAGAATAGGAAACATGTTCAGTTAGACAAATGTAAAATCACTTGGACGCGCTTTATATCGATATCGAATTGTCAACAATTTCACGGCCAAAAAATAATTACCAGAGTTTTATTGATGAAAGGAATACTAAGAGCATTCGCGCAATGTAAGGAGATAATGTGAAAACTTGGTAAATCAAGAGCAGGCCTTATAGTATGCAACTAAAGTGTAAAGGATAGTATTGTAAGTCGAGATACGGTGTGATGTTACATGACTTCACGCATTAATAATATTGCAAGTGGAGTTACCATAGTATTAGTTCTAACTTTTCTAATGTTTTAGAACGTTTTTTATTGTAAGTCGAATTGCAATAGTATTCTATATTTTATTCTACCCATTATGAACTTACGATAAAACGTATTTTGCTAATATCTCAAGAAATTTTTGACGACATTCTCAGGGACTAGCTCATTAGAAGCGCATTCTCCTGACGATTCTAACGATATGAATATCGAAAAAAAAAAAACATTTTTGGACATAAGATAGTATTCTTTCCGGGCCACTCTTTCAGGTACAAGTCATTACAAATTTGTTATATTCCTCTAATCATCATAATAAAAAATGTGATTTAGAAGTGCTGCGCTATTTTTTTCATTTAAAAAACATTGATATGACCATCGGCTCGCAATGTGATAATTTAATATATCTGGACTGTTCCAAACTTTAACATTGTTTCCATTGTATGGAATCTTAAAGTTGGTGGCTTTATCAAAGTTATTGGTCGCTTATGGAACACCTTTGTCATTGTTCTCGGTTAATGTTTAGAATCGCATTGCGAGGAGCTTAAGAGCTGCAGTCCAAAATGCATCCCTTTCCCAACAAAAGCACAGCTGAAACAGAGCTGTATATCACCGCAAGAAACAGAGGTTTTTTTTCTAGGAATGAATCGGTTAATGTTTTATATAACATTAATTTAATGATATTATATCAATAAAAAAACGCTAGCCGTGTTGGTTTGATGAATGGATGATAAAACATTTCGAAATCAGTCAAGCTATATACTGATATTATCTTGGGATGGCATTACAGATTTTTCGACGAAAACTGATTTAGTCAATTAAAGTTTGATTTGGCAAACCAGTTGTGAGATGATTGATGTTTCAGCTCTTTATAGACAAATCACCTTCAAGCTTATTAACTTCCCTGTTATCTAAACGTCAAACAACTCAATGGCCCCTGAAAGACATTGAAATTGGTTGATTTTTAGTCGCACAGTTAGTGCGAGGCCAGCATCTCGTGCTGGTGATACATAACAAAATGCATAAGTTGGAAAGCTCGAAAGGTAATCTATGGGCATTCTGTACAGCTAGGGTAATGACCACTTTGAATTGAAAGGTATTAAATGTCCTTATCTTAAGCATTCTATTCTTTTGTTCTATTTTTTTTTGTTTTGAGAAAGCTTGTGATGAGCGAAAGTTTTTTGTTCAGGTCTTATTGATAAGACAGAAATGTGAAGTTCGGTGTTTGCAGAATGTGAAGACGTTTCTCTCAAGCCACAAAAACAACTACAGCAAATCCAAAACGAACTTTTAAATAAATGTTACAAAAAATAACGTTAGAAATATATGACAAAAAATGCTTCGTAATTTCACTCCTTAAAATTTTCAATTGTAAATTTAAGGAATTCTTCACAATGTTGTAAACGCGAAAAGTAAAATTGCATACAATCTCAGTTTTCCACTTATCATGTTTAAGTTTTTTTTTGGGTAATAAGTACACCTGTACTTATTATCCAACACGTTTGAATGAGGAATTTTTTTCCCTTGGTCAATTTCTTGATCGATTTGAATGATGTCCATTTTTATATATGTGAAAGCATTGTACAGAATGAATCTGCACATTTTCCCCCCTCTCTCTCCCTTTAATGTATCTGTTACTCAGCTTGTCTACTGATGCAGAATGGTGCTGGCTATCAAACTACCATACATATGTGGACGAACCACTCAAGTCTAATCTGGCCGCGGAAAGAATAATTAAAAAGTTACACTGTCAACTGAAGGACGATTTTAACAAAGAGAACCGTAATGAGGAAATGTTTAAAATGAACAATAACTTCATTTTATAGAGTTTGAGGGATTGAAACATTGTTTTAAGCATAGTATGTTAGCTATATATAGCCAAGTTGGGAGAGATAGAAAAATAGACAGAAAGAGAGATAGAGGGAGAGAGAGAAAGTGTGAAACATAAAGAGAAAGAGAAAAGAAACGGAGAAAGAGAGAGAGACAGACAGACAGAGACACAGAGACACAGAGAGAGCGAGAGCGAAAGAGAGATGGAGAAAAAGAGAGTGAAAGAAAAGAGAGAGAGAGAGAGAGAGAGAGAGAGAGAGAGAGAGAGAGAGAGAGAGAGAGAGAGAGAGAGAGAGAGAGAGAGAGAGAGAGATTTGGACAAAATTTCAATTCACTAGATATCCAAATACCCAACCGACAAAATAATACGAATGCTCCCCTTCTCCGCCCTCTCTAAATCCTGCCTGCCATTAGGTCTGGTAAAACATAAGTTGACGGAGTTTTTGTAATGAAATGTTTTCTACACCGAGCACATCCCCTTTTTCTATAAGTTAACCATGAAAATCTAGATGTGAAGCAGGTTTAATACATATCTAGATTGAAGCCATTGTGTTTAGCACGATTTTAAAAATTCATTGTAGACCCATAAATTATTAAAAAAAAATAAAATATTTAACGATACTGCTCCTGCTTATATTTTTGTGCACTTGTGAAGATTCAAAGGCATATCAGAAGCTGGAGTGTTTTATTAATCAAACTTTTCCTTCTTTCATTACTGTCTAGCTTTGGAGAGAGTCCTTGAATAGGAATGCAACAAGAATAGTCAAAAGATGGAAAAGTTGATCACTGACATGAACGCCATTGGCCGTCAGTACCAGGAAAAAGTACACGCACTAAAACAGGAACCAATGCCAGATAGGGACGGCCAGATATGTCGGTAATGGACACGATAATAAATAACAGTTTATCAATGTTAAAAAAAAGATATGAAAAAGATTAAAGTAGCAATCCAAAGATTAAAGTAGCAATCCAAAAATAATATTTGTGCTCCGAATTTGCGCAGCTTAAAATTGACTTCTAACACTGTTTGCAGAAGAACAATGTTATGGAGGGATTTTTTAAATATAACTTATATTACTTATATAAGTAAAACTGGGATAGACCAAGCCTCCTTAGTTTAAGTTTTAATCATGAAAGAGAGTAAAAACGTTGCATATACTTAACACAAATGCTGCATTGTGTAAAAGAAATAACTTGAGAACAAAAACATTTTGAGAAACTTATATTACAGTATTGATATTTAACTATAGTTTAGAGCAACATTTCCAAAGTTAAATCTTGCAGGAGGTTTTTTACAATACCAAAGATCATACAATATGGTGTTTTAAAACACAGTAAGGTGAGATGCATTTCTGACTCTAAAACTCAAATTGAGTACCTACTATTGAAATTATGCATTCCCATTTTGTTTTATTTTCAGGATTTTTGAAGACACGATACATAATATTCACCAGAGTGTCTGAGCCAAATTGTGTAGAAGTAGTTGGAGTTTACGTGTTTAAAGTGTTTTTATCCAATATTTCAATTAATAAACGATACAAGTGTTTGCGCCAGTCTCTTGAACGGTTTTGTTTTTTTTAGAAATGAACAAATTTGATTCGTAAGAAATCATTTTTTTTTAATTAAAAAAAAGTGTTAAAAAAAAACAACAAAAAAAAAAAGAAAAAAAAAAAAAACAATTATGAATAAATTATATCTGTTTAGTTTTTTAATAACTTTTTTAAGTGAAAAGATTTCTATAAAAAAGGACAAAAAAACTTATACTTGTAATAGCATCAGTGCTGTAAAGAAAATAAAGGAAAAGGAAAGTTAAAAAAAGAAGAAGCTTAAAAAAAAAGAGATCGGTACGTAAAGGCTGAGAATAGGGAAAATATTTAAAGACAGAAGGGAGGACTGAGGTTGAGATGCACCGTAGAAATGAAAAAGTTAACAAAAACATTTGTTCGAAGAAAATATTGTAAAAACATTCTGAATATTTTACAATGGGATTTCTTCCAAGATTATGATGCCATAAAAAATATAGTGGGAAGATCAGAAGGATGCGAATCGCTCTACCATTGTTAGAATACAACGCAGAACGAATTGGGGACCATGCTAAACAACTTTATGAATCAAACCCAAATCAAAATATTCTGCTCGTATGTAGTTTTTTTATGTAGATTAAACTTTGATTCATTTTCTAGGTAAACATTCGGTTTCTGTTACATTTATTTGCACCATTACTTTAAATTAAAAAAGAGAATGTAAAAGAAAGAGTACGCTTATAATACTAAAAGTTGAGGATTTTTAATGAATGAAGTAAGAACAGGAATAAGATAGCGCATGCAAATAATTACATTTTGCGGTTTCAAATATTTTGGGAAATACTTAAGCTGCTTATTACTAAAAAATTTAATCTATGTATGTATGTATGTACGTATGTATGCATTCATGTATGTATGTATGTATGTATGTATGTATGTATGTATGTATGTATGTATGTATGTATGTATGTATGTATGTATGTATGTATGTATGTATGTATGTATGTATGTATGTATGTATGTATGTATGTATGTATGTATGTATGTATGTATGTATGTATGTATGTCTGTATGTATATGTGTGCGTGCGTGCGTGCATGTATATATAAATGTATGTATGTATGTATGTATGTATGTATGTATGTATGTATGTATATGTGTGCGTGCGTGCGTGCGTGCGTGCGTGCATGTATGTATAAATGTATGTATGTATGTATGTATGTATGTATGTATGTATGTATGTATGTATGTATGTATGTATGTATGTATGTATGTATGTATGTATGTATGTATGTATGTGTATATATATATATATATATATATATATATGTATATGTGTGTGTGTGTATGCAGCCATACTATATATACAAATATACATATATATATTTATATTATATATACTGCTGGAAACTAAAAAAAAAAACAATGTAGACCACAGAATAGAATGGGATATAGTCAAAAAAAAAAGTCGTGTGCACTTGGTTTAGAAGAAAAGTTAGAAATGTTGCACCAACAGTCAAGTTTAAAGCAGAGGAAAGAGGTCTTCTCCCACTGTGTGCATAAAGAAAAATAGCTCCTATTCAACGTGTAAAGAAGAGCACCACTTGACTAGGCACGAAATTTTAAAGTCATTGACCAAGCATGTACTATCACTAGTTAAAACAATCATTATCGTCTTTACATCTCTGCAAAAATTATAATATCACATAGTGCTGTGATATTTAAATCGCTATACTCGTTCTATGACTTATTCAACTTGATTTGTTAGTTTTTCAATAGGGACATAAAATGTTAAATTTCTAGAGAAGAAAAAGATACAAGTGTAAAACAAACAATTTGGTCCGGGTATTGAAAATAGTCGTTTACTATTAAAATCACTAATTTACAACGCTGGTTCTCTGTCTATGAAAACCGTGATGATATCCTAAAAGCACCATTGTTCCTTCATATATGTAGCATCTAATATAGTGCAGTACTTCAAATTTATGTGAAAGTTGCACGAATCTGAAAAGTCATTATATGTAATATTTTTATTTATATTTCCACTACCCAATCCAAAATGTTGCATCTTATATTAACCAATTAAAGAAATGAATGGTTGTACAACAAAGCTAAAACATTCTCTCTTCAAATTTGTTGATGTTAGGAGATAATAAAAAAAGCACAATATCAATACACAGTCAATTTTTCCCTAATAACAATATTTCATACGTTTGACTAAATGAATGTGGTTTTTTCGACATTTAATTGAGAGAGATACGCAGTATGATTATTCGTATTTATGAAATTGTTGAGTGTTTTACACCTTGAATGAAGTTTTATTCTGTTATTCAATAATCTAAACTAAAAGTGAATATTACAAGAAGCTACGATATTATATCAGTATTGTGCATATGTTCTTTATGTAACACAAACCTTCTTGTAATTCAAAACTGGTTGTAGTAAAGTAGTGGTAAATAATAGTGATAAATTCAGTTACCTTTGAATTCCTTAAACCTGTAGCGACCGTAGTAACCTCCATTACTTGACATTTAAACCTGCAGTGTTGTCAGTTGGAGGTCACTTCCGCCCAACGACGCTAGACGAGTCAGCCTTCACATAAGAGACATTCTAATCTGCAACTTTTGTTTTGCTCTTTTAATAAAGTTATTTCAATGTTAGAACATAGTTCTGCGTTAACAACTTAATCCTAAATTGGTGACCCCGACGCTGAACTCGTCAAACCAAGACCTACGCTACACTTACAGCTCAAGTTCTAAATCCAGATCTAGATCTAGGCCGATCAGCTCAAGCTTGGTAACCTTAATATAAACCAACACAGACAGTAAAATATAAACTAGATCTAGTTTCGCTCAACCCTTGTCACAATGTCTCAAGACCAAGCTGAGTCGGCGCAGGCACTGCTTGATGCCCTCACAAGCCAATTTCAATCCATCTCAATGCAGCCGGGCTCTCAACTCAATGCGGTATCCATTAAATTACCAGAATTTTGGACCACATCACCAGAGGTGTGGTTCGCTAGAGTTGAGGCCCAGTTTGGCACACAGGACCAAACAAGGTACGATTATGTTGTCAGTGCGCTGGATTTCAAAACAGCCGAAGAGGTACAGGATGTATTGGTTAGCCCTCCAGAAGCTGGAAAATACACTACGCTAAAAAAGGCCCTCATCAAAGCCTTTAGCAAGTCCCAGACTCAGCGCGACAGCGAGCTACTAAATATCAACGGATTAGGCGACAGAAAGCCTACTGCCCTGCTCCGTAAGATTAATGCTTTAAATGACGACCCCCAAACTTTGAAGAGGGCACTGTTTCTTTCCAATCTCCCCGCTGACGTACAAAGCATTCTGGCAGGCCAAGACTTCAGTGACATCGAAAAGCTTGCAGAGGCTGCTGATCGTGTTTGGGAAGCCCGTTGTACAAGCGTACATCACATTACACAGGATTCTGGTCAACCTTCCGCCACTATTGAGTCTGTAAAAAGACATAGAGCACAAATGACACGTCCTGTGGATACCAACACCACGTCCAGTTCCCACGTGCCCTGTCCACCTGTGTGCTTTTATCACCTTCGATTTGGACCACAAGCTCGCAACTGCTAACTGGGTTGTAAATTTTCGTCCCTTCTGTCCAAAGCTTCGGGAAAAGACAAAGCCAGCCGCTAGGCGTGTCAGCAGCTGGCACTTCCAATCAGCCAAGCACGCTTTCGGTTGTGGATAAGAAATCTGGACACTCCTACCTGGTTGACACGGGAGCAGAGTTATCTGTATACCCTGCTTCTTTACAAGATCGACAAACTTAACATCCTTCCACTACACTCTCCGCAGCTAACGGGACTTCAATCCGCACATGGGGCAAACGTAGTATCTCGCTGGCGTTGGGTCCCAAGAGGCACTACACCCACGAGTTCTACATCGCTGATGTCACGCGACCTATCTTAGGTGCGGACTTCTTCACAACGCATGGACTTGCCATTGATCTTCGCGGCAGGCACCTCTTGTCGCTTGATAACATTTCTATTCTCTTACAAGATACCGAACCTCCCCTTACTCTTGCAGGTTTGGGACTTCCTCATCAAAATCGGTATTCCGGCCTGCTTCAACAGTTCCCTGAGCTCCTCACTCCATGTTTTCAGAGCTCCATCAACAAACATGGTGTCGAGCACCACATTGTAACCCATGGCCCTCCAACTCACGCTCAAGCCCGACGTCTAGACCAAGAAAAACTTTCTGCTGCCAAAGCCGAGTTCCTGCAGATGGAAGAAATGGGCATTGTCCGTCGATCAAAATCACCATGGTCTTCTCCTCTCCACGTGGTCCCTAAGCCGGGTAGTGAATGGCGCCCCTGTGGTGACTACAGGCGTCTGAATGCATCAACCGACGATGACCGCTATCCACTCCCACATATTCAAGCTAAGATTGATTTGATCAGAGGCTACCATCAGATTCCCATGACTCAAACATCCATAGCAAAGACCGCTGTGATCACTCCTTTTGGACTCTGGGAGTTTCTCCGTATGCCTTTTTGGGCTTAAAAACGCTGCCCAGTCTTTCCAGCGGCTCATGGACGGGATACTCAGAGACGTGCCTTTTGCATTTGTCTATCTTGATGACATTCTGGTTGCCAGCCATTCACCACAGGAACACCACCAACATCTTCAACAGCTTTTCACACTTTTGTCTTCAAATGGACTGGTCATTAACAAAGCCAAGTGTGTTTTCGGCGCTGATGAAATCAATTTCTTGGGGCATCATGTTAGTGCTGCTAAAATTACTCCACTTCCTGACCGGATTGCTGCTCTTCAAAACAGAAGTGCACCTACAGATCGCACAAGCCTACAACGCTTCCTGGAAATGGTGAATTACTACCACCGCTTTCTTCCTGGAATAGCTGACACTCTCGCCCCACTACATGCTCAGGCAAGTGGAAAAGGACAAACTATAGAGTGGTCAAAAGACTGCCGGGAGGCTTTTGACAAGGCCAAAACCGTTCTGAGCAAGGCAGTACTTTTACATCACCCTCAACCAGATTTACCAACTAGCCTCACTGTCGATGCATCAAACACTGCCATTGGTGCCCAGCTTGAGCCACGCAAAGGCCGATCTTGGGTGCCACTCGCTTTCTTTTCCAGAAAATTATCGGACTCTGAAAGGAAATACAGTGCCTTTGATCGCGAACTTTTAGCGTCATACAGTGCCATCAAACATTTCAGACACTTTTTAGAGGGCCGATCCTTTACCCTCTACACTGATCACAAGCCATTGACATCTGCTCTGATAAGTCAAACCGATCGTTCTCCACGGCAAACAAGACACCTTTCCTTCATCGCGGAGTTTACCTCCAATATCCAACATATCAAGGGCAAATTTAACGTTGTGGCAGATGCTCTTTCGAGGATTAACACCGTTGACACCTGCGAGGCAGCCGTAGACATTCCCCACAGCATGGTTCCAGATACTCTTTGAATTGACCACATCGATTTCGACCAACTCGCTGAAGATCAAGAAAAATCGGATGGGATGGCATCATATCGTACAGCCACCACGGGCCTGCTCCTCCAGGATATCAATATCGGCTCCTCAAAGCTACTCTGTGACACTTCCATGGGACCACCAGTGCTACCCACCTCCTGGACTCGCACTGTGTTCGACAAGATCCACGGGCTCTCACACTCTGGAGTTAGACCCACCCAAAAGGCAATTGCACAACGCTTTGTGTGGAATGGTATGAAGCGTGACATACGTAAGTGGTGCAAAGAGTGCCCTGACTGCCAGGCCTCCAAAATTCACAGACACACGCGCTCTCCACTCACAGAACGCCTTCCTCCATATGACAGGTTCTGTAGTCTCCATGTAGACTTAGTGGGACCTCTTCCGGAAAGTCAAGGCATGACTTACTTGTTTACCATTATTGACCGCTTCACGAGATGGCCTGAAGCAATTCCTGTTCCAAACTATCATGCTTCCACGTGCGCTTCAGCCCTTCTCCATCACTGGGTTGCAAGATTTGGAGTACCTGTAGATATAATTTCTGACCGTGGCAGACAGTTCACCTCTGTTCTTTGGACCCAGTTAAATATGCTCCTCGGCGTTGCAGCCAACACCACGACAGCTTATCACCCACAAGCAAATGGAATGGTTGAGCGTCTTCATCGGCAGCTCAAGGCATCACTCAAAGCTCGCACAACCGGCGCTAACTAGTTTGATGAGCTTCCTATGGTTCTGTTGAGTATTCGTTCTTCATGGAGAGTCGATCCTAGCTGCTCCCCAGCCGAACTCGTTTATGGCTCGACACTCCGTATACCCGGTGAATTCTTGCAACCACGCGAGGCACGCGCTGTCGAACCTGATTTGCCTCTCCTAAGACAACTCCAACAAAGCATGCGCTTCATTCAGCCACCTCCACCAAGATTTCATAGAACGCAAACTGCCTATGTTCCTGCCAACTTGACGTCAGCCGACTATGTGTACGTTCGGAAGGACTCGCACAGACATCCTCTGCAACGTCCCTATGACGGACCTTATCGTGTTTTAAATAAGAGTGACAAATACTTCACACTTGATGTGAAGGGACGCACAGAAACAGTCTCCATCGATCGTCTAAAGGCAGCTCATGTCACACAGTTAGCTACTCACAAAGACAGCAACCCTGTTCCCTGCCTGATGGATCCACCCTCATCAATCTCCAGGCTAGCTGCAACGTCTTCGCTTACCCCGTCGACAGACAATCCCATTACAACAACACGCTCTGGCAGAATTCCACGGCGTCCTGTGAGATTCCGCTGACAACACACTCCGAATGGTCTATCGCTCCTACAGTTGAACTGTATCCCGCTGGGAGGGGGGTTATGTAGCGACCGTAGTAACCTCCATTATTTGACATTTAACCCTGCAGTGTTGACAGTTGGAGGTCACTTCCGCCCAACGACGCTAGACGAGTCAGCCTTCACATAAGAGACATTCTAATCTTCAACTTTTGTTTTGTTTTTTTAATAAAGTTATTTCAATGTTAGAACATAGTTCTGCGTTAATAACTTAATCCTAAAAACCATTATGACGGATTCAAAAGCTTATAATTGTTTTATAATGGAGAAAGTATACTAATCTGTTTATAAAACATACATATCTATTCGACAGCATTTTTATCTGACAGCACCAAATGTCAGATTCTTAACAGAAAACACTAGCTTTTCAATTACTCTTTTTTCTTCTTTTAGGCAGAAAAGACATCGCAAGACAAAATGATGGAATAACTATGAAGGTCAGTATGAGTCTAGCATGTAGAGGAGGATGGTTGAAGAAGAGCTACGTCAAATGCAACTCATCTGCTTAACAGATTTCAAAGATCGTAATTTATTATATTTATCTATTATATGTTTCCTACAAAGTTTTTCAAAAAATAAAATCTATTGAGGCAAGTCAGTATAATCTAGGTTTCACCAGGCCTTAAATCATTACTGTTCAGAGTTCAACCCTTTGTCTAGTATTTTCAGAGAACAGCCAAAGGGTAAAATTATAGCTGATAAGTTCAATACTTAATTGAAAATCATTTTCTTTTAATTTTAATATTGACGCCAGTCATGTGTTACTGCTTTTAAAACTATACCTTTAATGAAGTCTCAAATGCTGTCACCTATAACTGTAACTTAAATTTCATATTGGAGCTAGCGCTGCATCTGTGTTTATGGTTTTGTTCCTTTCTAGGCGATTCATATATATATATATATATATATATATATATATATATATCATATCTATATATAATTACAAATGTCAAAATTATAGTGAGGGTAATATATGATTACATTTTCTGCATAAACCGTTAGTTATACACCAAAAACATCTTGTTAAAAGAAGAGAGAGTTTTCTATTTGTGAAATAACTGGTTTCAGAATTATCTAACCCTTAATACTGATATTCAAGCCATGACTGAAGATTTTCTATTCTGGTTTGTGTACAAGGAGATTGTCATGTAAATTTTACGTTAGGAGATAAATAGACTTTGTGTTCTTGAAAAAAGGCTTCAGAGTTAATTTCCATTAATGAGATTTGCCTCACTGTCTAAACCCATTTACTGTCATTCTGGCAATAAAAAGATTATTCTAGGCCAAAGAAATAGAAAATTTATTGTGCAAAAAGTGATAAAATAAACAAAGAAACAAAAAAAAATGCTCATTTTCCACACTAACTTTTTGATTTGGCGTCGCCATACCTGTCTTCATTCAAAAGGTATTGCCGTATCCAGTGTAAAGTTAAAATCCCGTTTCGAGCATTTCGCTTGAATGGTGCATGTGGTGGTGACATACGAGAAATTAACGTCAATCTGCATTGATATATATTTTGCGCATGATCACTGTCTTGCATGGCACATTTGTGTCCTCTCCATCTGGAGTGCTCTTGAGATATTTTCTTTTAAACAAAATTATTTAAGTGCCTACAACAGACTTTTCAACCTGTATTACGATTAAAACAACAACGACATAACAGGAAAAAACTCAAACGAACTCAAAGACAAACAAAAATACTAAAAAAAATGAGACTAACTGATCAATAGTAAAAAGCATGCAGAAAGAGGATGTCTCTCTTTAAAAAAAATTATATTTTTTTACTTTAATCACGTCTAGATTGGAATGAATAGTAAAAAAAAAGCTTTTCAAGCAGAAAATCAACATTTTTATTTATTAAAATATTTTGTGATAGACTAACTTATATATAAGATAACACAATGTTCGCCTTGAAATAAATTAGCTATGTGTCGCTTTATTTTATAACATATGCAACAATGTCGATGTCAACAGACTGTTTCGGTACAAACATGCAGTGCGGGAAAAGCTAAGATGGAACAAGATTAAATGATTATCTAGTAGTCTCGGCGTAAAGCTCCTTGTCTAATCTTATGTTTAGTTTTCAATGACTAGCAGACTAAAACAGCACACAACAACTTTCAAACTTGAACATTTTATAAGTATTTGTTTAAAACTTCCTAATCTTTCTTAGATTCTTAACTTACAAAATTGCCGCTACAAAAAGAGCGCAAAAATGTTTGTTTTACTATGCACTGGTTAAATCGATAAAGAAAATCTTACAATTAATAACCCTTATTTAAAAGGAAAGTTCACACATAATTTATCTCACATAATCAATCGTCTGTACAGAGAAAGTTTGTAATCATTTGAATAAACATTATTTTGGTAGGCAGCTTGCATTTACAAACTATTGAGCAACAAATTATCCTAACCCATATAATGAACGCATTGTGATTATGATCTCAATGAGGCTAAACTGTTATTTTTATGACTCTTTCAACAATATTATTGTACAAAATACGTCAAGGGTAATATAACTTTCTCTTGTTCTACAGAGACTATCATACACTATAAATCAGCCTGTGCAAAGAAGGTTGAATCATGTATCGGAGCGTTTCCTAAACACATACTTTTTTATTCGTACTTTCGTTCTAAACAGAGAAGGGTATAGCTTCAACCAAAGAGTTGTTTTTTTTCCCTTGCTTGTAGAGAGATGATCAACTAAATTTCCCGGCGGGTGATAAATAAAACTTTAAAAGACCGAATACGTGTCGTAAACATTTGCCTCATGAACAACACATTTTCACCTGAATTTGAGTTTTTTAAACTCTTTCTTTTAGGTATAATGAAAATAGTTACTATCCATGTTAGAATCTGTGCAAAATTGCCGAAAAGATATGGGTACCATCCGTTCAATCACAAAGTAATTTTCATGATGAATGTAACGCATTGTACTATAAGTTCATCTATTCATTTCCTCACCCTTTTATTGGTGCGTAACTTTTGGGTAGCGGATCGGGTAGATCTATGTACATTATCTTATTTAGTTGCATAACGTTTGTATTTCAAGCCTAAAAACTTAGTTTTGTTTATTGAACACAGCCCGCACTTGGATGGTCAAGATTCTTCTAGAATCTCCGACTTAGTTCTAGCATAGTAATGATCTCGTCACCTCTTGTTTACCTTTGTTTTGATTGGTTGCTAATTGCTAATAACGTGTACCGAGAATGTTCTCTTATGATTTATGTAATTCCTTTTCTGGATGATTCGACGAGATTTTGTATAAATAAGAATCCAAATTATATTTGGTCAGTCAACATTATAGAGTTTATAGTGAGTCGACAACATTCAGTCTACAGTGAGTCAACATTATCGAGTCTACAGTGAGTGATTGTTTTAAGTCTACTTACAGTGAGTGATTATTGAGTCAACCTACAGATGTTGTACAGTTTAGCTCTTGTGTTGGATTAAACAGTTTGCAATTCTTACTTGCGGACTTCGGACTTTTTTCTACGGACGAGTCGTGTGATTGGCTGTAAATATTTTGAAACCCCTAGACAAACAGAGCCTATCATCAAAATCTCTTACACTGGGGGCTCGTCCGGGATTGAATCTACAAGTTTGGCGCATCGGAGAATATTTGGATCTGGAGATCTAGATTGGTTCCAGAGTAGATCTAGATAGGTTCCAGCGTAGATCTAGATCTAGATTATCAACCATTGTCTGCTAGGATCTACACAAGGGGTTTGCTTGCCTGATTCGTCAAATCTAAATTTAGATCTAGAGTCGGAGTCGCTCAAAGCCAACAGTGTGTTCTGCGTAAACTGTGTCGTGTGTTTTATGTGAGTATTCGAAGCATTTCTCAGCTGATAAAGGTCCATAATGTCGTCCATTCAAGAAATTAAAGAGATTGCTGAGGAACTGCAGTTACGAGGAGATGAAAAAAAAATTATTATTGAACAAATGGATAAATTTTGAAAATTACAATCTGAAAAGGAAGAGCGAGAAGCTAAACTTCAAAAGGTAGAGTGAGAGGCTAAACTTGAAGTTGAGAAAGAAGTGAGAGAAGCTAAACTACAAGCTGAAGAGAGGTTAAAGATGGAGGAAATGAGGACACAGATAGAGTTGGCAAAGATACAAGCACAGGCAAGTCAGCAAAGTGAACACAACCTTACATCAGGCAGCACAAGATCGGTCCATGAAGGAGAGAATTCTAAATTCAAGATGCCTAAATTACCGGCTTTTGTGCACAGAAAGGATGACCTTGATTCTTGGCTACTTCGGTTTGAGCGATTCGCTACCACAAGTGGATGGCCCAAGGAAAGCTGGTGCACACCATTATCACCACTGCTGAAAGGAAGAGCGTTAGAAGGGTTTTACCGTCTCTCAGAGACCGAGGCCACAGATTATGATCGTGTCAAGAAAGTCCTACAAAAAAGATATAGTCTGACTGAAGACGGCTATAGGCAGTGATTCCGCATTTGTTCACCAGAGGAGGGAGAGAACCCCAGCATGTTCATCGTCCGCCTCAAGACATACCTAGAGCGATGGATGAAACTGGTGGAAGCACCACAGACATTTGAGGCTCTCAGGGACATGTTTGTGAAAGAACAATTCCTAGACTCAAGTCCGGCTGATTTGTCTACATACCTGGGGAACAGAGACTAGCTGACCTTGAAGAAGTGGCGAGGTCAGCTGAGTTATTCCTTACGGCCCGCAAGAGACAGCTGAGCGACCGAGCGAGGCAAGGCACTACTCATGAGCAAAACAAGCCTCCCATTTCCAAGAAGGAAGAGATCATTTGTCACAATTGTAGAAAGCCTGGTCACACTACCAAGAAATATAGGAATAAAGAATAAATGGTAGAGGATGTTATCATTGTGGAGAGTTGACTCACATGAGGAAGGACTGTCCGAAGCTGAGGATGAATAACAGTTAAGTTACGTCATCCAAGAGAGCAGGATCGGCAGCCATGCGGGTTATGGAAACCCAAGGATCAGCATCAGGGGAGGATGCGGGTAAAGCAGACACCAGATTTGACGTCAGAACCGAAGTCCAAGACGGGTTCTGAAGTTGGCGAGTGGGAAGAGAGTTCCAGCCATGATAGACTGTGGAGCCTGTGGTGGTAAGGGTCAGCCAGAGAGCTGAACTTACCGATCGTCAAGGGCCTTGTTGGAGACAAGACAGTCGACGTGTTAAGGGACACAGGTTGTGAGGGCGTCATGGTTCGTCGTGGGTTGGTTGATGATGATCAGCTAACAGGAAAGTGCTGTTTGATTGTCAGGATCGACAATACAGTACTGCTGGTGGATGAGGCAAGGATTCAAGTCAAGACACCTTATCTGTCTGGCGAAGTGGAGACGCTATGCATACCGGAGGTCATATGTGATCTTGTTGTGGGAAACGTCCCGGGCTCGGAACCCAGATGACCCTGATATGACAGCCATGGTTGGTGCTGTAACGACAAGGGCCCAAGCAAGACAAGAGGTCATGCATAGGCCACTTACATTACCGGATACACCGAACTACACAGGAATGGATCGGAGAGAGCTGATCCGACTCCAGCAAGATGATGAAGCCATCAAGAGGATGGGCGAGACTGCTATGTCTGAAAATCGCGCGGGAAGAATATCATTCCTCGAGAGAAAAGACGGGATAGTATACAGAGTTTATAATGACGAGACCCGCGGAGGGGCTAATGTACGGCAAGTCGTTTCCCAGAAAGCCTGAGAAAGTACATGATGTCAGTAGCCCATGATACGATCACCGGAGATCAACTTGGAATAAGGAAGACCAGGGAGAAGATAATGAGTGACTTCTACTGGCCTGGCATATACAAGGACGTGGCCAGATACTGCCGCTCGTGTGATATATGTCAGAGGACGCTGCGCAATGAAACTAGTTCAAGAGTACCCGATGTCTCGAGCCAGACGCGAGATGATCCCGACGTTCCGTTGTGTGAGGCCGTAATTAAAGACTACGACTACGAGGCAGATAGGGGCCATGTCCAAGACAATTTGACCGGTGATGAACAAGGCTCCGAAGATCTACCCGAAATTGGCACGTGGGGACAGAAGGAAGATGCTGCGGATGTCAAGTTCGGTGGAGCCCTGACGTACGACCAAAATCGGGTGCTTCAGATGTTGGTCCAGAAGTTCAGCGAGATATTCTCAGATCGTCCAGGCGACACTAATCTTGCTGAGCACCGGATCGACCTGACTTCCGACATACCTGTACGTCAGACGCCGTATCCTGTACCATTCGCCCTGAAGTCTTCACTCAATAAAGAGCTACAGCAGATGGAGGACCTTGGGATAATACGGAAGAGCGACTCACTATACGCGTCGCATGTGGTCGTTGTGAAGAAGAAGGACGGGAGTAATCGTATCTGCATTGATTTCCGTCGTCTCAACAAGATTACGGTTACTGACCCTCAACCAGTTCCTTCGCCAGCCGAGTCTTTCCTTGGTATGAGCGAGGACAAGTACTTCTCCAAGCTCGACTTGACCAAGGGTTATCACCAGATACGTGTTAGGCCTTCAGATATCCACAAGACTGCTTTCGTGACGATAGGTCAACACTAGGAGTTCCTGCGGATGCCGTTTGGGTTGTTTAACTCCGGCATGACCATGACAAGAGCAGTGCGACGACTTTTGGAGGGAATGAACAACGTAGTTGACTACATCGATGATCTGATGGTGCATACCAAGACGTGAGAGGAACACTTGCAAGTCCTGGAGGAACTCTTCAAGTGGTTGAAAGCGGCCAACCTAGTTGCGAGACCAACAAAATCCGAACTGGGAGCGACACAAGTCGACTTCCTAGGACACCGCCTTGAACGAGGGACAGTTGGACTTTAGGACTGCAATGTTGAGAAAGTGAAAGACGCCCCGAGACCGACCAACAAGAAAGAGATTAGATCCTTTTTAGGTTTAGTTGGTTATTATCAACCATTCATACCTAACTTTGCTGCTATTGTCGCCCCGCTGTCAGATCTAACTCGTACAGGTCAGCCTAACAAAATTGTGTGGGGAAAGCCCCAGGAGAGAGCGTACGCCGCATTGAAAAAAGCTGTAATTAGCAAACCCATACTGATGCTCCCTGACGTTAATAAAGAGTTTGTTCTGAGAACAGATGCATGTGATATAGGGTTAGGCGCCACCCTGATACAGAACAGGGATGGGCACATTTTTCCTGTCGCTTATGCAAGCAGGAAGCTTCTAGATAGGGAGAAGAGATATTCTGTGATGGAGAGAGAATGTCTCGGAATTGTTTGGGGTATAAAGACATTTGCTTTGTATCTTTATGGTAAGCAGTTCACGCTTCAGACAGACCACCGACACCTTGAATTTCTAAAGGTTTCTAAATTTGATAACCGTCATATCATGCGTTGGGTATTGGCTCTGCAGAGTTTTGTTTTTAGAGTAGAACACATTAAAGGCAAAGATAATGTGGGAGCTGATTTTCTTAGCAGAGTTCCTGTATACTATTTTGAATATTTATTATTAAATATAATATTTTGATTGCATTGTTAACATTGTTGTGGAGTAAGCAACTTCTGATATTCCTGTACTTATTGTAATATTGTATTTTACCTTTTTCGAAGTATCACTTCTATTGTTTGTATCGCCAGTATTTTTGGGTTATAATAAACGTAAAGCATGACTGCCAGTATGCCCACATCAAAGTAAAAGTCTCGTGATGTATCCATTGTATTGATGATACTTGTATCAAATGGAAAGCAGTATACAATGCTTTGGCTGTGATAATAAATTTTTAGGAAAAATTATCTTATGTGGGGGGATGTGTAACACATTGTACTATAAGTTGATCTATTCATTTCCTTTTTTGGTGCATAACTTTTGGGTAGCGGATCGGCTAGATCTATGTACATTACCTTATTTAGTTGCATAACGTTTGTATTTCAAGTCTAAAAACTTAGTTTTGTTTATTGAACACAGCCCGCACTTGGATGGTCAAGATTCTTCTAGAATCTCCGACGTAGTTCTAGCATAGTAATGATCTCGTCATCCCTTGTTTACTTTTGTTTTGATTGGTTGCTAATTGCTAATGACGTGTACCGAGAATGTTCTCTTATGATTTATGTAATTCCTTTTCTGGATGATTCGACGAGATTTTGTATAAATAAGAATCCAAATTATATTTAGTCAGTCAACATTATAGAGTTTATAGTGAGTCAACAACATTGAGTCTACAGTGAGGCAACATCATCGAGTCTACAGTGAGTGATTGTTTTAAGTCTACTTACAGTGAGTGATTATTGAGTCAACTTACAGATATTGTACAGTTTAACTCTTGTGTTGGATTAAACAGTTTGCAATTCTTACTTGCGGACTTCGGACTTTTTTCTACGGACGAGTCGTGTGATTGGCTATAAATATTTTGAAACCCCTAGACAAACAGAGCCTAACAGCTCACCCTCATCATCAAAATCTGTTACAATGAATTTTCGAGGGAAAACTGACTTAACAACAGTCTGAACTATTTAATTAGAGAACTTTTTATACTCTGACGTCTTTTTCATAGTAACAACATTCATTTTGTAAATTACTTGCATTATGCCAATCATGGTTTAAAAATTCTCACTGGGTGAGGAGTCACACAAAAACCTTCATTAATCTGTGGATAATACTGACTTAATTTCTTGAATATAGCCTCAGCGCCTAAAGCAATAGTTTTGTCTTTGCTCCCGTAGTATTATCACTTTAAACAGTGACACATTCTGGTATAAGGAGCGCTCATTAACATATTGTTATTATACAGGGCTAAGAGATGGCTGAAAAAAAATCTTAACTAAGAAGATGTCATAAGTGAACGCATTATATTTTATTTGCTGTCAAACAACAATTACCTTAAACTACACAAAATGCTTTTTTGAAAAAAAATAAGCTTTCTATACTTAAACAAGTATTATAAATAAAAAAATGGCTCTTTTCTTTACTGGTCAGCCAATACCGTACCATGGTTAGATGTAGGCAATCATGACCTTTAACGCACCTCGATCTCCAGTTGTTTTAATAGCATCAGCCACTCGTCCTACTTTAAGCCTCTGCTGGGCCATTCCACATCTTTTTTTCCTGATTTTCCATTTTGTTCAATCATTTTAGTTGTTTTAAGATGATTCAATATCTCTCGGAAAAAGTTTGCTTGGCGTTTGCAATTTGCATTTATGACTGAACTTGCGTTGACAGCTTCTTGAAAAAATGTTTCGTTTGATTTCTTTGCAGTCCATGAGATTCAACAGTTTTTTTTTTTCAAGAAACTTATTTTTTGTTGCCTCCAGTTTCTTTCGAGCTTTTTGAAACTGTACGGTCCTGGCATACATACATTACGATGGGCTCAATGTCCCCCATGGTTCTTCTTCTTGTTAATACGGGGGGGGGGGGCATTGTAAACTTCTTACTATCCAAAAGCGTTAGTAGTACAGTATTAGCTAATTTAACATATCTTTAACATTTCGGAATCCTCTCAAATAATTATTTACGAAACTCGATCTTCTTAAATACATGTAGTCATTTATATCTTGGTATGTCAATAAAAAAGCAATGATAAATCCAAATTCCAATTTTAGTCAAAAGTTTACACTTTTGGATTTTTTTATAACCTATATATTGACTTTCGAGAACTAGTAACATTTCACTTGCTGTTATAATAGATGTCTTAGGCTTATATAACTTGCGCTTTAAATACTACTCTTCGTAAGAAATTCTTTTATGCAGACAAGCCTAACGCATTCCAATAAATATTATATTGCAATCTCACAAGGAGAAACACTTAAAATATGAGATAAAAAAATTAAACTTGTTTTGAAACTGCATCAAGGTTCGAAACATTTCTTCTTCGCAAACAAATTTCTATTTAATTAATAGCTACATATCTCTAACTTCCAACATTATGAAGACATAACTGAGTGTCGAAAGATTAAACACAATTGCAAATCCTCGAGAGACCGTGCGAGTCTACTTGGCTCTGCATGCAAAACGGTATACAAGCTTTACAATGGCAGATCTTGAAGAAGTATAACCGTGTTTAAATCAAAATGAACAGGTTATCTGACAAAGATATCCTTCTTATTTAAATGCAATAAATTCCTTTATAAAAAAGTTGATTGAGCAATAGTATCTGCGTTATATTTCGTATTGCTTTACTACTTTTCTTTCAACGTCTCTGTCAATATTATTTTATATCATTTTTATGCTTTTATCAGTATTAGGTCTGTTCTGTTTCTTGCAGAATTTCACAATAATACGGAAACTTTCAATTTAAGTAAGGAAAGCTTT
>JAWDGP010000003.1:0-12500 GCA_033675545.1 Elysia crispata | reverse complement strand
AGATACAGCCGCCAGGGACGGTCCTGCTATGAACGCCGTTGCTATGGTTTGTTTACATTGGATACCGCGTTCATAGCATGAACGCCGTTGCTATGGTTTATTTACCTTGGATACCGCGTTCATAGCATGAACGCCGTTTCTATGGTTTGTTTACCTTGGATACCGCGTTCATAGCATGAACGCGGGCCATTACCAAACTCTCCTCTTCCCCTCTCTCACTTTATAGAGCAAGTACAGCCTGAATACGGCACAATTGCGGCGCGAGCGGCTCGCGAGCAGATGCTCGCGCAGCCACCCCCACAGCCACTTGCTCTCAGATCCTGGGCCAGTCAACTTGTTTCTGAGTAACTGTGTATGGAGGCGGGCTGTGTGTTGTTGCGACGGCACGACGGCAACACGGCCCTTCGTGCCGTGGCCTACAAAGCAGTTTATGGCGCAGCCAATTTCTTCATGAAACTGGCCCTGGCTTCGTCCCGGCCTCTCTGAATAAGCGCTTCCTCGTCGAGAGTGGAATGCGTGACAACTTACAGCTTATATATAAGCTGGGCACCACAATCTATAGTTGTGAATATTCCGCTACATCCTGCTATATTACACCAGCTGTACCTTCTAGAAGCCAGATAAGACTGATGGTGCAATGTACACACAACCAGCTATCTAAAGCCATATAAGACTGATGGTGCAATGTACACACAAACAGCTATCTAGGACAGGGGATCAAAGGCCAACTATTGCATACTGGCCAGGCTGGCTGATCAAACCAGGAATTAAATAGGCGAGCTATTTGCAGTTTGGTTCAAGGGGCATAAATAAGAAAAATGTGGATGAAAGTTAGTGTTACAGAGTTACGGAGTATGGAGGCGGGCTGTATGGCGTATGTTGTCGCCGCTTAAAGAAGACTAAGGTGCAGCCAATTTCTTCATGAAACTGGCCCTGGCCTCGTCCCGGCCTCTCTGAATAAGCGCTTCCTCGTCGAGAGTGACCGCGGCATGCGCCTTTTTTGCCCTATCCCGAATTTCTGCCTTCATCTGGGTATATTTGTGGACCTCATCAACAACTATGCGGAATTCTTCATCAGAGATCTGACCATCTGTGAGTGCTCTCGAGACATGGGCGGATATGGAGTTGAGTTTACTGCCAGCAAGAATCATAATTTCGTCGTGCTTTTTTGCCTTCACCGAGAGCCGGCGGCTGACAAATTTACCGGCGACACCGAGGAGTCCGCAGCCCAAGGCTGCAACCTCAAGCCCCAGTACAACCGGGGCTGCTATGATCGTGGACAGGAGGCCCACACCTCCAATGCCCATCCCCACACTGGCTGAGAGTAGCGCCGTGTCGACAGCATCTACAGCGTTAATCCCGCGCCGGTATTTCTTAAAGAGCTGGGAGTGTCTATCTTTTTCGTCTTCGAGGTGCTTACGAAGTCGCGAGATCTCCTGGAGTCGGAAGTACTGATCTGGCCGTTGCGGGGTGCCGCCGGCAACATTGCCGTCATCGGGCAGCTCTGGGTAGAGAGCGCCCGATGGGGCTGTTGGAGTAACTTGCTTCATTGTATTTTACCACCAATGTGTCATCTACAAGTCAAGTTCAATTAGGAGGGAGACCACTGCGCTCGCGATTTCGGGGGTGGACGAGGCTGATCTAAAGTTTATTTTGTCGCCTTGCTGCAGCGCCAGAGGGGTTGAAAATATAGAAATACCGCAGGCTTGGCCCGGGGGCTTGATCGTACCATATAACGGGTTTTCCATCCCGTTGACCGAAATATTGACAAGGGCGGCGGAGATTAAGTTGTGAGGTGCTGTTGTCGACAGCCCCATACGAAGGACCCTACCTGCGGCCATCATGGGGTAGCCCCCATCTGCAAGGCCCCTAGCTGCGTCGCTGCCAAATGACCACTCGTATCGGTTATCGAGCATAGACCGTTTCTGTTCGGCCCACACAGTTATCATAGGCTTACGCCTATCTACCGCGGCTTCGAAAGCATCAGCCGCCGTTCTCACGACCTGGTTCCATGAAGTAGCCTCATCACCTTTGTACGGCCGTAGGTCTCTGGGCAGCCCACGCACCAGTTCCCCCCCCCCTCCCCCCATGTCCAGATCACCACTCATGGTGTCGCCCGCCTTCAGGACACGGAGGCCGTCCTGTGCATCGACATAGTCTTTTTTAGCATAGTCTGATAGGACTTCGGCCATGTCAGGCCCGCGGCTGATCCTCTCGCCGAAGATACTCATTTTCTGGCGACGAGTTCAAGCGTAACGTGTATCGGGAGATCTTGATTGGAAATTGCTTTTCCAGATGCATCCCTAATGGAAACCTTTAACTCGCCGACCGTGCCATCTCGAAGGCGCTTATATTCTGGGGACTCCATGCGGACCGTGTTTATGTCCCCGAAGGCGTGGCGCCCCAGCCCGATGCCGGTCAGGAGTGTTGAGGGAGCCCCATCAACAATATTTTCGGTCGTGTTTATCTCCTCCAAGTGGACCCACAGCATTTGCCTCGTCGCAAAGTTTACGGGGCGATCGCCCGTATACACGCCGGCGTCGAGCCAGACTCCGCCCAAGCCGTCGTCCAGGCCGAGAAGCGCCAGCAAGCCGTCGGATAGACGGATTCCCCGCTCGGGGGCAACTTCTAGGGTGATCAAACCGCTTTCTCGACTCACCGCTAGCGTGTGGCTGGCCCCCTTGAGAACCTCCTTTAGCCGGTCGAACCCATACAGACCGGGCGGGATGTTGAGGGTTTCTTCTGACCCCCCGGTGCTTCTCCATGAAAACTTCTCCCCTCGTTCGATGTTGTACCACCCCGCGGCGAAGGTTATCGATCGCAAACCAATGGCGAGGCGCCCATCGCGGTTGTCGATGCACCGCTGGAGGGGGACCGCCTCCCCCCTTTGAACATTCGAAAGCGTGTGGAACATGCTGGCCCAATATTATGAATGCGAAAGCTTTCAAGTTTAATAGTGAAGCCAAGTACCATCCCGGCCTCCAAAAAGCCGCGGCTCGCGATGTTGGCAATCTCGCAGAAGGCCAGGTTCAGGTTCAGGCCGACGACCTGCAGAAATGGTTCAGGGCTAAGTATCGCAATGTCTTCGAACACTACCGCCTGCCTAGGATTTATTCAGACGACACGTTCCAGGCTTGGTGTAAAACCCCGATGCAATTTTGGCAGAACCAGTTAAACTTCGCCGTTTGGTGTGCCACCACAGGTTGTGGAGTTTCGGCGGATGACCATTTGACTGTCGCTGATGCCCCTCTGCAGTCCTTCTACCGCTTCCACGCGTACTACCAAACACGCCGTATACTGGAAGATATACAGGCCCGAATTCCCCCGGAGCAGGAATGGAAAGCGGTAAACAATCCTTACGACCGCGAGGGGTACGAGAGAATCTGCGAAGAATTTGGCATCTCTCCACACTCTGATTGGAAGATCCGTGGCCACACCCAGGGGCTCGGCCGAGTCTACTTCTACTTGCCCGGGGTCGGATATAGCCCAGTTGGTGACGGGGAGTATAACCCGGACAGAATGTCGTTCACACACGAGACAGAACACGGCATTCCCCACGTGGACTACATCGATCAGGATACCGCCGGAGTAGACACGGCCTGGAAGAATTTCATACTCAATAAGTCAGATGGCTTCACCCTCCCCGGGGTCAATAGGTTGAAGGATAGTAGCCGGACTTACGTGTGGGCCATCCTCACCGCCCAGGCCCAGACCCGCGCAAACATTCTAGGCGCCGGGGCGACGGCCTCAGATACGCAGCAGCAGTTCCTAGCGAACGTTGAAACTGTCATAGCTTCTCCTGTGGACATCCCCTCATCAATAGCCCGTTATCAGGAAGCCCTACAGTATGCCCGCTCTGAGGTCAACCTATCCTTTGGGGAGGGTCTTTTCATGGCCCCAGGCAACATGCTACTCCGTATGGATAAGAGAGTGGGCTACAATAACTTGCTCGTTATCGCGACCAGTGAACAGCACCTGGGCTCGAATATCGGCCTGAATAAGGGTGTCGCCCCACCAGACGCCGCAAATGACACCGGCGAAAAGGGGCTCGTTATACCGATGGGCGTCGACCCACCGTCAGAGGCGACTAAAAGTCAGCGCGGTGCAAAGCCGCACCCCGATCCAGCAACGGCGGCAGCCAAAGCAGACTATGAGGCCCACGAGGACGAAAAAACAGCCCTCATCGTAGGCGGTATTGCCGTCGGCCTAGGCCTTCTTTGGTTTCTTGGGTAGAAGCCACTCGCGTGCCGCCACAAGCAGTAAGCCCCCGACAGCCAGAAGAACGGCCCACAGATTTCCAGCCAGCCAGACCGCGGTCTTCCCGAGGAGGGACAGGATCCAGGAGACGATTGACCCGATAATTCCTGGAAGGGCGGCGGCCGCCTTGCCAGCCAGCTTGGCCAGGATTCTTCCGAGGCTTTGGAGATGCTTTTTAAGCCACTCTTTGACCCCGCCCTTACCGGGGGGCTGCGGCGGCTGCGGCGGGGCGGCACCGCCTCCAGAACCGCCCGGGAGAGCGAGGACTATTGTAGAAATAATCATCCCGAGCGCCGTGAGAATAGACACAACCGTTATTCCTTGCTCACGAAAGAGGGTCTTTATTCGCTCGGCGAGGGTTTTGTCCTCATGTAGGATCCGGTGCAGGGTTTCACGTATACGGCTGATCTGGGACCGGAGAGCCTCCCTGGTGGACGAAGCGGCCTCAAGGCGGGCGGCCCTTTCATCCTGCAGTTTACGCAGGCGTTCAGCAATGCGGTCTTTAGTAGTCTCGTCCGGGGCCTCTTCTAGCTTGCGTTCTTCCAAAGCGATGTGTTTATCCAGTTCCGTGAGCTTGGCTTCGTTGTTCACCAGCGAGTCCCTCATTCGAGTCATTTCCGAGCTAAGTTCCCTTAACTTCATTCTCGCCGGAGTCACCCACTGGAGATCCAATGGCGGGTCGTCGATGGTCCCCAACGCAGCGGACTGCTCAGGGGTGAGTTCCTCATCGAGGGCTTCGGTTGCTATTTCTACGCTTGCAATCGTGTGGTCGGCCACGACGGGGGTGATGTCCACATCTTCGTCGGGGGTGATATCATAGGCGTGTTGTACGGCTTCCTCGCACTTGGGGCTGAGTTTCCCTGTTTTTCGTGTTTTTGAGTCGTACTTTTTGAGCCCCATGGACTCGCGTATGGCTTCTGTCCCACCATTACCGTACTTTGAGGCTAACGTACTTAAAGCAAGGAAGCCGCCGCCCCTGGTGTTTATAACCGAAATCACTTTCCCCTCTTCAGGGGTCCAGTAAAGGGTTTTACCATCCCTGCCGACTTCGAATTGGTCATAGGGGATTTTTTCGGGGAGGGGCAAGCCATAATTTTTTGCAATCGACTGGTAGTATTCATTTACCAGGGCTGTTTTCGCAGCGGCGCGATCGGCGGCGGTGATTTCATCCCGAAGGTTCATGATGTTGTCTCCAGGTCTGGTGGAAGGGGTGATTCTGGGAGGATCGGGGAGGGTATCGATCGAAGTTCCATAGGAGATGTGAACGTCGGCCTGGGTATTGAACGCACTTCCATCGCGGGTGCTATTGTCGTAGAGGGTATCGATCGGTCTTCCATAGGCGTCGATCGGTCTTCCATAGGCGTTGACGTTCGGGTCAATGAATGAGGTTTCAGCGAAACCGCCCGTGGCGTTGGGAGGAGTAAAATCATCGAGGGGGATGTAATCATCGGTAAAAGCACCGCTGGCAACGTCATCTCTGGCACGACTAGACTCATTGAAATCAAAGTCCGCCATGTTCGTGTTTTGAAGAACTCTGTATTAGGTTCAATACCATGGCTTCAAGTGCTTTCGGAAATAAACTGAACCCGTACCGGCGCCTACGTGACCCCCTTGGGGTGAAGGCCACGAGGCAGACCGTTGTAGTGACCAACAACCCCGCAACGGTCGACCAAAACCAGCAGTTGCTGGTTCGCTTCCCCAACTTGGGGGCCGACGATGTCATCGTGCCTGGGACCGCGCGGCTGGCTTTCACAATTTCGCTGTCGTCGACCGACGCCAACAGAACGCTGGTTCAAAATATAGGCCGCGCAATCTGCAAGAGGGTGACCATTCGCTTCAGCGGAAACGAGGTTATGTCGATCGATGATTCAGACGTCTATTACTGCTACCAAGATCTCTGGAAGACCGCCCGTGAGCGCGGGAACGCGCAATATCAGGGCATAGACACCACCGCCGACCGCAACGCGACCAAGCTTCGTGTCGGCGCGGGGGACGCCGCAAACGTCCCCGCCGACAAGGTCATTTCAGAAGCGTACGGCAACAGGTTCTTCGTGCCACTCGACTTTGAAATTCTAGAGAGTCACATGCCGTTCTACCAGGCGGGGCTCGGAGACCGGCTGGAGTATGAACTCACGTTTAACGAGTACGGCTCGACCATACAGGCCACCGCCTCCGCTGGCGGCAGCTACACAGTCGAAAACATCAGTCTAGAGTTCGATAAGGTCACCAACGCCGACCTCGCCCGAATTATCCGATCCCAGTACGCCAACCGCTTGGCGATCCTCTACGAGCGTATCCTCCGGCACCGCAAGCTCCGCCGAGACAAAAGCGACACAGTCTGGAACATCAACATCAACACCCCAGCGCGCTCCATGAAGGGAATCCTGCTGCTCTTTGTGGACCCCGCGGCTGCCTTCCAGCGCGACACGGAGGCCTTCTACAACCCCAAGATTACGAAAGTTGAAGTTACCATCGAGGGCGTCCCGAACGAGCTCTATGCGCAGGGCCTGCGCGCATACCAGCAGTGGGACGAGGCCAGAAAGTTTCACTCAAGCGGCTCCAAACGACACCCCATGGTAGGTGTGGTCGCGAAAGACCTCGCCCTGGCGGATGTGTCTCTCCCCGAGTACCTCACCACCAAGTACGCCCTGTGGCTTGACCTGCGGTCCAGTGATGACGATCAGCTCCACGGCACGGGGAGACGAATCGAGAACGCGTCGGAAGGTGTGACACTGCAGATCACGAAGAAGCCCGAGGCCGCCGGCGTATTGGATGTGTATGTCTTCCTCATCATGGATGCACAACTAAACCTGGAGGATGGGCGAATCACGTCCATCTTGTATTAACAACTTGCCGCGCGCCGCCCACGCGGCCGTCATTTCTGGGCAAACAGGCTGTGGGAAAACGGCGTTCATCCTGGACCTCCTTGAGAAGGGGCCTTATCGCGGAGTCTTCCACCACATCGTCATACTATGCCCCACTATCCGGCACAACACCACCTACCAGGGTCGCCCGTGGGTGTGGAGTGACCCCGAGGTGTTTATTGTCGACCCGGGCGAACGTCTGCACGATTGGCTCCGCTTTTGGTACCACCGTTTCAAAGGCGAGCCGACCCTTTTCATCATCGACGACTGCAGCGCCTCGCAGGCGATGACGAAAAAGAGAGATACCCTCTCGGAGTTGGCCTTCTCCGGCCGCCACGCCCAGCAATCCGTCTGGGTGCTGTCTCAGCGATACAACTCGGTCCTCAAAGACCTGCGTGAACAGACCCAGTGGGTGGCTTTATTCCACTGTAAGGACCGAGACTCTTTCGAGGAGTGCCTCCGGGAGAACGATGTTATAGCCTCGCAGGAAGAGCGAGTCGACATACGTCGCCGGCTCGCCGAGCAAAAATATGCTAAGCTGGTCTTGAAGACTACAAACCCATCTTCCTATAGCTGTCTATCACCCGCTTAACAGATTTGTTGAACACCTGTTTAAAAATGTTGTTGTTGGTATTAAACACGGCTCTCTCTTTGACCACACTTGTGGTTCTCCTGTGGGGGGTCGGTTTATATATTAGAGCTAGGCGCGAAATTCGGAAACTTATTTCTTTATTGTATACGAAGATGGACGATTTGCTCGAAGGACTGCTCGCCGAAGAAAACACCGCAGCGGTGGCACAGCCGCAGCCAGCGGAACAGCCGCAGCCTACAACAGCGGCACAGCCGCAGCCTAAAACGGCGGCGGCAAAACGCGAGAGGCTGGCCATTATCGCAGCCGGGGGGCGGGCCAGACAGTACCTGGGGAAGGCCTGGTCCGTGGAAGAAATCAACGTACTGGGCGACGACGAGGTTAGAAAGCTCCACACCCTCTACGAGGCACGACTGGGGGCTTCCATTACAAAAACTCTGGGACGCGCGGCTCTGCAACTGTACGCAGATGTGGTCAGTCTGTTTCTACCGATTCCTCCCGAGAACCGGCAGCCGCTCGTGGCTGAACTCGAGTCCGACCCGTTCGTCGACCACGCGCTCACCAGCATTGCTTGCGAGATGTATTACCACTGCGGAAATCTTTTAGCGCCGTTCACCGCGGCGCTGACCACGTTAGACTACTGCCAATTTGGACACCAGTGTCCAAGACGTATGGAAGAAGATGGACTCGAGAGACAACAATGTGACTCCACCGGAGGAGTCGCCGAAGCCAACGGCGGAGCCTGTTTTGAGGGTGACGGCCGAGACGACGCCGGCACCCAGCCGGCCTTCTAAACTGAAAGACGAGAAGAAGGCTGCCGCGGGGCGTGCCAGCGCCGCCGCCAGGAAAGCCAAGACGGAGCGCCTTGAAAGAGAACTCGCGGCAGCCAAGGAGGCTCTGCGGGATCCCGCGTTCGTGGCCGACCCGGCCGACGCGCCCACCAACGAGGAAGCCGCTCCGCCCCGACCGCAACGCGACAAAAAAGAAGAAGAGGATGGCCCCGCGTTGTTTACCTGGCCTGTAGGCGCACTAGTGGCCGCTGTCGGGGGGCTGGCCTATTGGTCTCAGTTTCACCGCGCAGAACCGTCGCCACCGCCAGAAGAGAAAAAGCCCCCGGCCCTGCTCAGCAGCGCGGGGTCTGCTCAGCAATTGAAGGTTGCGCATAATCCACATTATATGGAATAACAACACCATGGCTTCTATTGACGGAAAAGCTATAGCGAACACCTTGTATCATGCCGCCCTTGTCAGCGGGTTTGCGATAGGGTACGCAAAACTTGGCCAGATGGCCATCAAGGGGTCGCTGCCAAAACTCGACCTGTCGGCACGCGACGCCGGGCTGCTGATTATGAATGTCTCGTTCGCCATTTTGACTAAGGACGAGTTGATTAAACAAAAAATAATCCCCCCTAATATTGCGTAGTAGCACAATGGCTAGCATCGCGATGATGGCCGGAGGCGCCATCGTGAACGCTCTGGCGTTCTCAGGTAGCAACTACCTGTTCTCGAAGCTCGACAAAGAAGATACAGCCGAAGAACAGAAAAGACACGACAAGGCCATGGAGCAGCTGCAGACCGCCCAGGCTGAATGGTCTCAGAAGCGTACTGAACGCCTTGACTGGATCAACAAAAAGCTCAGGGAACAATACCAGGCAGTCCAGGACTTCCACGACGCCGACGCAGCATGGCGCGAGTACACCCGCATCACCGGGGAAACCCTCGCCCCGCTGGTCCCCGAGCCCCAGCTTTCCGACTTTTATACACCTAGTAGCGCCCAAAAAGACCGCGAGATCGTCTTCATCGTCCTGGGGATGGCCGCAACCGGCCTTGTGACATACTATATCGCTAAGAGATAGACGGTGTGACCCCCCAATTTTTCTGGCGCGCTCGCGATGGGTTGCCCGTGGTATCGGTGTGTTGGAGGTTGGTTAGGCTTCTGGAGTACGTGGCAATGGACTCACACCTGTCGAGGATTTACTACAGCCCCGGGGGCTACTGGAAAGGAATCGCCGCCATCAAGAAGCTGGCGTCTGCAGCGGGGGCCCCTCTCGATGTGGCTAAGGACTGGCTGAAGAAACAAGCCATCTGGCAGATCTACCTGCCTGCGGCGCGGCGCATACCTAGACCTAAATTTGATGTCAGGGCGCCAAACGAGGTCCATCAAGCTGACCTCCTTTTCCTTCCGCACGACCGCGTGGGACGGAGAACTTATAAGTACGCCCTGACCGTAGTCGACGTTGCCTCGCGGTACAAGGAGGCCGAGCCTCTGACTAGCAAGGGCGCAACAGAGGTCGCCGATGCCCTGTCTCGCATCTACAAAAGGGGTCCTCTGAAGTGGCCCAAGCTGCTGCAGGTGGACCCTGGACGCGAATTTATGGGGGCAGTTAGCCAACTCCTTGCTAAGCACAACGTCGAGGTCAGGCGCGGCCGGGTCGATGTCCACCGGGACCAAGGAATCGTGGAGCGGTGGAACAGAACTCTGTCTGAGAGGCTCTTCGGCCACCAGTACGCCCAGGAGATGCGGTTGCCTGTTGGTGGGCGATCCACAGAGTGGGTGCAGCGGCTGCCTGCGGTTGTCTCTGCTCTGAATGGAGAGGTCACCCGGCTGACCGGTAAGCGCCCTTCTGAGGCCATTAGGGCAAAGTCTGTAAGTGGAGAGCCCTCTTCTACGGTTCCCGGCCGCCCTGTCGGTCTTAAAGAGCAGAAGCTCCCTTCTGGGGTTGGTGTTCGCTTCCTCTATCAGCCTGGCGAGCTCGAGGGCGGTCGTCGCCGAGCAACTGACCCTGTGTGGTCCCTCCAGGTGTACCGGCTCGGACGCTCTGTGACCAAGCCCGGCGAGCCTGTGCTTTATTATCTTGACTCTGCAAGTCAAGGACCTAGTCGGGGGTTTGTCCGTGAGGAGCTTCTGGTTGTGCCCCCTGACACTCAACTGCCTCCTGATGGTGTTCTCAAACGTTGAGCAGTTCGTCAATGTAGGCGTTCATCTCCGCTGTCCCGGTCGGTAGGGCATCCCTGTGCCCATGGGCCAGAGTGTCCACCCCGTTTTCTGCGATCCATCGCTTGGAGTCGAAGGGAGACAGCGATACCTTGTGGAGGCGCTGCCCATAGATATGGTGGCGCTCTGATCGCAGGACATTCATGCCGTGGTGGAAGGTCGTTTTCTCGAAGAGAGCCTCCCTGTACTGTTTATGTCTTATGTGTTTCTTCACGACGTACTTTTTCACGCCCTTGGCTTTCTTTATATTATCCCCGTTAGCCTCGAGGATGCTGTACATCTTGGGGCGCAATCCGATGTATTCCGCGATTGGGCGCCCGGCACATTCGTCCGTCATCTTCCCGACAACGTTTTTGTTTTCAACGCTGTGCAGAGGGTGCTCGCGTGGGTAGTCGGACGTGTCGTATATACCTGCATGCGCAACCATATCCCATAGACGTCCTCCGTCTGGATCTCAAGGAGGAGGCTGTCGGTGTCGGTGTAGAGGTCTCCGTACTGGTTCTTCAGCTGCCCGTAGTAGAAGTCGTACATGAGTGTCTTCGATAGGTCTAGGATGCTCATGCCCACGTATACAGGGCGGTTGAGGACCAGACGACTCCTGTGGACCTCTATGGCGGCGAGGTCGTCGTCGAAGATGTTGGCTCTGGCGAAAGACGGGCTGGCGATTAGGCGGCGGAGTTTGTCTTCCTCATGTGATCGAACCAACTTGACATTCACTCGCTTTCGCAGGTTCTCCATCGTTTTACCAAAGACAGAATTGTTCATCAGCTTGTAGAGGTCTTTCTCGAAGGCGCTGGTGGCCTGCTTTCGCAGTTCGGTGTTCATCCTGATGTAGGGCTCCATCCAGGGGCTCTGCTCGAAGCACAGAGCTCGATGTATCTTTTTCAATTTCATCCCGTGTTCCAAGTAAAGCTGGAGGTTGCGGTAATGGAGCACGTAGTGGTTCTTATCGCGGAGGTTGGGGACCAGCTTTTCGACCTCGGCGGACGCCACCCCTGCGCCCAGCAGTCCATGCTGGTACTCCGACATCCACTCTTTCTGAACCACTATACACTCTGGAGCGAGCGCGTAGGCGTTGTGTTCATCGTGAAGCTCGCGGGGGTACTCCAGGTCTACCTCGAGGATAAAGCCCTCGGGCCCGTCGGCCGGTTGGTCTTTTATTGTATCAGCCAGCCCATCACAGTCCTCTACCCATCGAAATCCGCCAGTTGGTAGGGGTTGGCTCATGGCCCACCCGTACAGGTTGTTGGCGTCAAGGTAGAGAATGTGGCTGTTGGGCTTCTCCGAGTCGTATCCCTCTACTGCGGGGTTTTTCGCCCTGGCGTGGCGCTTCGACACCATAGAGATGCCGCCCCGCATCCCCTTCTCGATAAAGAGGTGCTGGTCGTAGTCTGTGAGCAGCTCCAGTTCTACTCCGGTCTTTTTGAGGAGAGCATCCCAAGATAGACATGGACTGGTGTAGTAGTGCGCTGGGTCCAGCCTGTATTGTTCCTGGGAGGTCTTTCGAAAGTTCTCAAAGACATCGGCAAGGAGCAGCACGTCGGTCCGGCAGTAGAGGTCGGTGTAGTTGCCTAGGGTTTGACACCCGAAGGTCTCCCAGACCCTCTGGGCGTGCTCGTAGTCACTATCACTTATATTCCTATCCGAGAGCTTGGAGTAGAAGGCCTCCTTCGGTGGAAGCTTGGTCTCCTCGAAACGCTCCCAGGAGTCCATGTACTCATAGGGGTACACACCTTTGCGCATGAGCAGTCCGCGCTTTTGGTGGTCGGGCTCGTAGTGGGTTGTGATCTGGAAG